>CM031241.1:23036696-23214196 GCA_018340775.1 Taxus wallichiana var. yunnanensis | reverse complement strand
AAACCAAGAGAATACATGGGAAGATAATTTCCTCCATTGTAGAGCTTGAGCAAATGAAAGATCTGCATGGATCCCCTCTTGCTTCCATAGCCTCAATCTCCTTCAACTTGCAAATCCAAATGTGTAAATAAGAGAAATTGGGGCAACAAAAAGAACAAAAAGGAAGTCATAAGGATGATTAGGGATTTTGAGAAAAATATAATCTAAGGGTGATCATTGATCTAATCTAAGGGTGGAGATTTGACCCTACACTTTTTAAGTTGTTGGCTTACGGTGGGGTTGGATGTGTAAAAGGGGTATGGATAATTTAATTAAATGGGACACCTAGGGTATTTTAGACATGGTTAAATAAATTTATGTTGTGCATGAGATATTTTAATAAATGATCTAAGGGGTTAAAATTAATTAAAAGTAAATGTGTAGATAAATAAAAGAAATGAGTATTGTTAAAATAGAGGAAATGCAATTTAAGTCAACTAAGGAAATTATTATTTTATAAACTTAAAAGGATTTCAAATAGGTAAAATAATAAGATTAATTGTCAATATTCTAAATAAAAATTAATGGAAACCTTAAAGGAGGATTAAATTCGAGATGGATTTTTGGGAAATAAATAATAATATTAAATTATTAAATTGGTTTCAATACCTTAAGGGTGTGTAGAAACTAATAGATGAGTAATTAAGTAGCCATGCCGGTACCTTAATCACGCAACACAAGCATGTTTAAAAACAAAAATTATCATACTTTTCCCATGTTTCGATGGATTTTTTTCTTCGTTTTTGTGCATCGAATTGTGGGCGTCACACCATCAACACCATTTTGTATTAGTAGTTTCCATCAACCCTTTCTAACGGTAACATATTATCTTATTTAAAATTTAATAATACACTATATTTAATGTAATCTCGATTTAAAATGTGTAATGCAAAGTGAGAATTCACTTATAAGTTATGATACTAATCAATATAAATACATGTACATTAAATATCGTCACTAAAAATGTTGTAAAGCTCTATTAAATAGGGGTTTTACCAATTTAAAATAAATAATTAAAATAAAATAAAACACACTAAAAGTGTTAAAAAATCAATATATAAAATCCACTCAATATAAATGTACATACTCTTTAAACTCTTCTTTCTTATAGGTTTCACTCATAATTTCAATAGCTCGTTATTTTACATATAAATATCATATCTTGAAGTATTAATAAATAGAAATATTGTGGTATTTCATATAAGATATTATGCTTAATTTTGAAATGCAGACATAATTGAAATAATAGTCACATGCAATATTGGTAAGGAAATATTATCTTAAAGAGACATCTCGTGAATTTTGATAGTGCAATGCCTCTAACTCCACATCGTGTTTCTAATTTTTATACTTGTTGCTTCAAATGCTTCACGTAATCTATCATTTCTATCAACACTGCAACTCTTCCCATCTACACACATAATAGGAGGAAATTACACAATTAGTCAATAGTCAAAACAATTAGTCCATATTTAATTTTTTTCTTAATTATTTTATGTTATTAGTACCACCCAAGGCAGATTATATTAGAGGCTAATTCACATTTATTTAACCAAATGTTATTATTTGTAATTTTTAACCAATCACATACTCTTATTATTTTCATAAAAAAATATACACTTCTCACATTAATAAACATTAGTAGACTTGCACAATTTTAACAAAATAATTACACAAATTCATTTTTCTTCAATTTAAATGACTAAATTCAGATATTATTACAATCTTCAACATTTTCAAAAAAAGAATGATGTCATAAAATTTATTATGAATAAATACGATTTGCATCATGGGTATCATACCAGACATAAACAAAAGCCTCATAGACGTACGGGGCCGTTAGTTCCTACAACGTTTTCATGGGAGTCAAACTCCAATTCGCAGGGACACGTTTTCAAGGGCGTCAAGCTCCAATTCTCTGATAATTGTTTGTTTCTTCAAACCCAACAATTTTGCTGATTTCAAGCTCCAATTCGTCGATATCATTTTTGGCTTCTGTAGAACTAGAATTCCTAGACGGTTTTATGTAGTTAGCTCAACCAATTTTCCATTTTCATGTATTAAGTATAGAAAGTAATAAGAATTGTGTTGTTAATGTACAGATATTATCAATATTCGATCGTTACAGAAACTCCAGAAAAAGACGGTGATTATAATTGTGTCGATATTATGTTTTGGTGTTTTGTTTCTCCTGGCCCTTGAGCCCTGAAGATTAATGTGTTTATAGTGGACGATGTATTTCAAAAACAATTTTTGTCCTGCCCATTTATTTTAAAATTAGTCAACGTAATTAGATTTCTTTTGCCTTTGATTAATTGCAAGAGAAGACCTTATAGACTCCAGGTTAGGTTACAATTAGTGTATAAACACAAGCCTCAAATAAATCTATGAAGCCGTCAGTTCTTGCAACGTTTTCATGTATATATGGCGTAGTTTTTATAGAGGCGGTTCCTGGACTTTTCTAGGTTTATTCTTGGTTTTTATTTAGAAATAATTTTCCGCAGGAACCCTGGCGCATACCTGTCGACCATGCTCGAAATCAGCACCATGGCGGTAACGATAACAGATGTGAGGTTCCAAATTATGTCGATGACAACATGACGAGAATAAGCCCAATTTCTCATCTATTCTTCTAAGTTTTCAGTGGTAGTTTCGCGAGCAAGCATGGATGGCTCCCTCATAATTATCTGGTTGCTCGCCCTCCGCAGAAACTGAGAAACAACACACATTTCAACTACGGTCCTTATAATTTTTGTTAACTAATAGAAGTTGTCTTGCAGGGCGCAAGAAGATTTACATGTTTTTATTATTTTGTTAAACTTATAGGGCAATACAGTCATAGAATCCTGCAGAAAGAATAACCCCGTCTTGTTTCAAATTTGAACTTAGCTTTGAGTGCAATATATTTTTCTTTCCTAGATTTTTTCTCTCTAGTAACCATAAATAATTTAATTATTCTCTCTTTTAAATTTTCCCATCAATTGTCAAGGCATTGTTAAACATTGAAACTCTCTTTTATCTTTTATTTTTCTGCAATCTTTACTTTTAAAGTAACATTTCTTGATAAAAATGACAAAATGTTTTTTTGGGTAGGTATTGCGTATCTACAGAACATGAAGTGAAGGATGACAATTTCCAAGGCTGTTATAGGGTTTTAAACATTCAGTAAGCTCATATCACTATTATATATATATATATATATATATATATATATATATATATATATATATATAGGGTTTTAAACATTAAGTGAAGGGAACCCTACCCCGTAAAAATATTGGAGATAAGATGTTACAACGAAGAACAAATGAGGCAGCCTCTACCAAATGCACAAAAACAAATGAAAACATCACCACAACCAAACCAACATCATATTCAAACCAACACAAGAAGATCAAACATACAAAACTCATCTTTGAGACCACTTCACATTGGATCTTAAGTGTATCTTAAGGGAGTGTTATTCCCTTTCTTTTTTTGACCCACAACCGTCCAATCCTTTTCAATATTTGGATTAACATTTTCACTATTATGGATTGGAATCATAACTTCTATATTCTCCTTGGAATTTTGGTTCTCTGATGAATCAAGGGGAAGGGAACATGTTCCCTTTTCCAATTCCATCAAAACCATAGAACTTTGAAGATCTTGTTGCAATGGTTCTTTCTAGCTAGGAGGAATCTCTTCTTCCTTTTCAGAGTCTACATCCACATTTGAATCACTGTCAAATTTTATTAACAACCAGTGACTAGATTTAGAGTTCTTCCACCAAGAGCTTATACTTTTAACATGTTTTCTATCGATATGATATTCTAACTCTAGAATACCAAGAGAGAAACATGTTTGACACCCAAGGGAAACGCTTCGTTGTCCATATTTTGTGTCCAAATTCTATCTTCAACCAATAATTGGGCATATGTAGTGTGCTCATACTCTTCAGTATTTGGGTCAATAGCCAAATATTTTCTTAATGTGTTACATATAGAGGTTAAACAACTCTCTATCCAAAATTCGAGGGTAGATAAGGTAGACGAACTCAAATCAGCTTGACTTGGAAAGTATTAGAAATTGGGTTAAACAATGGAAACCGTGATTTCATAAGTAGAAAATAGGATTGGATGTCCCAAAATATTCCAAAAATTGAATCCCTATCCAAGGTTTCAGAAAAAAAAACAATTAAATATCCCACCTACCTTCCATGATAGGTCTCCAATGGCTTGGCATCCAGTCACGATGAGAGGGTAACCCTGGATAAAAATTGTTGAATTTGCATATCAAGTCATTCTTCATGAAAAGAGATTCAAATTTCACAACCTTTTCTCCAAAACTAACAAAAGGGGTTAATTTAGCATAACCCATAGGCTTAGTAGTCTCATGCGTGGAGTTTCCCATGTTTCTATAATCTTTCCCCTATAGAGCATCTCTTGAGGGTTTTAGTTTCGCTTGATTGACCCGAACATGGGAAATGCCCTTGGATGCCACAACCTCTTTTTGACATGGTTCCTTTTAGAAATAGCCAACAACAACACCAAAAAGGGTAGAATCACCACCATGCATGAACTTCTCGTAGGTTTGGGTCTATGATCACTCCAGAGTAGGGCCAAAGCCTATCCCTCCACCAACCAGTCTCGAAGATTGAATAAAGTGCTAGGACATGTTTTTAGCAGCGCTACCAGGATGGGAACTACCTTTAAACAAAAACAGATATGGGAAATACACATCTTCATGGATTCACACATGGTGGGAAAAACATTTCCCCCTACTAGAGTCGCCAAGACAACCACGGTCACCGATATCCAGCCACCGCACCCTATGCCAAATCCTAGAATGTAGTATCTAACATGGCTCTTAAGGTTATGGAAACTATCATTTATCTCGCACTTTAGGTTTTCTACTAGCAGGAAAGGACTCGCCATTTGAGGGAAAGGATTTCTTGACCACATGCACCATCCCTCCCGAGAATGTCCCGCCAGAGGAATCATCACCCTATTTAGAGTTAGGGCATTATAGAGAATCCATCTCAGTGAAGGTAGTATGATCGTTATAACATCACATTTTTGATTTTGTTTTTCTAGATACACTATGTTTTATTTTTTCAATAATAAAAATAAATGACTCTTTACTTCTACCGTTGCTTTGCGAACAAAATGAGTGTGGAGGGCATTTTTTTAGAGATCCTACAAAGTGAATATTGAGGGAATTCATGATGAGCATTTGCGGGTTCATGTGTATTTGTGGGATCCAAAGTCTATGAATCATGAAAAATGAGCAACAAGTTTCCATCTCAATCTATTCACCTTTTCCAACATAATAATAACCTCCACATAATTTTTTTGCTTCAATTGTACTTAGCAAGATTGTTGTTCTTGTTTTGTGTATAGTTAATAAGAATATCTTATTTTAATTTCTATATATTAATTTTTACATAACAATACCTATTTTGAGGTGTGTCTCGGTAAAAGGCCGGTTCCTTATTGATGTATCCTAAACTGATTTCTAGGTTTAAGGGTAAAGATACACAAATTAAAACTAAGGTGATACACTTAACTTGATGAGGTGTTTGATTGAGTACATGCACAATTGATATGGAATGAATTTGATGCACAGGCCAACAATTTTCTGAAGATAATTAAGGGTAAACACTTTGATGTATTGAGGGATAAAATCACAACAATACTACTAAGTTACACATACACATTAATATCATGCAAAATTACTGAATTTACAACAGGGTAAGATGATTAATTAGGGAATTCAACATTCACAAGATTAATGGAAACATACACAAGATTGTAAATAATTGGAAAGGAAGAAAAAATACTTCACATTCAAAGGAAAAATAAGCAAAAAAATTGCTTCAAAGCACTCCTGTATCTAAAATTCCTCTTTCTCTTGTGCTTTGCCAAAGCACACAATATATAGCAAAATTATTTCCCACCCTTTCCTAAAATAGGCTAAAATTATACTCGCCCATGCATCCTATTTTTATCCTTCATCTATTAATAAATAAAGGAATAAAAATAGAACATGCAAATACAAAGAGGCATTAATAACCATTGGTTACAACTCAGTCAACTACAGTCGACTATTCTATTTTTAAGAAAAGCATGAGTGATAATTTGCTAAAAATAAGTTTTGCTTGATGAGAAAGTTTTCTTCTTTGTGCATGTAATTTTGTTTTGATCTTGTCTTTTGTTTTTACGAAGGCATGCAAATTACTCCATTTGTTTGTAGTGATAATATTAGCACTTTCTAACCATGGTTGAATCTGGTGAACTCAGGACTCAATTAAGATGTGCAAAATATTGCAGACTTAATCATTTTTGGTAATTAAATTATTAAGCTCCATTTGAGCTAGCAAAGCTCTAAAATTTTTTTCATGGCCACCATTAATAACTTCAAGCTTTTTGTGTGAGTTTTTTTTTAAATTTCCACCATTGATGCAGACTTTGAGCTTGACTGAAGGTTCTATGAAGAACTCTGTCTTTTATTACCTCGAAAAGATCATCCACGTAGGAAAAATTGATCCAAAAATGGGCTCAAAATCCTTCTTTTCGTGTTTCTGATAGAAATTACATTTTTGAATATTCGGCCTACCCATTTTCTTTTAATTTGGGCCTTACACTGTGTCTGAATCTGGTCAAAGTGGGATTACGGCTTACTTTTGATACTTTGCTTTTTTTTTTCCAAAAAGGCTTAAAATTTTAAAATGCCCCAAATGGCCCCCTTTCCCCAATTTTAACCTTTTGATGCTTGGGTGGAGTCGTGGGTGACTTAAACACTTTTTCACTCTTTTTTTTTTCAAAAAGGGCTCAAAATCTCAAATTGACCCAACACTTCTACTTTTGACTTATTGAATATGTGGCTTTGTTTGGTCTTTAAGGGTCATGTGGGGGAACTTTTAAACTTTGCTCCTTTTTCAAAAAAAGTTTCAAAGTCAAAAAACCTTCCCGACGATCCACCTTTGACTTACTTTAATAAATTGAATTTTTTGAATTGATGTTCAACGGGTCTTTGAATTTTGACTTTTTCCATTTAACTCCATTTTCAAAATTTTTCAACTTTAAAAACATTTGAAAAAAACTCAAAATTTCAAATGACTTTTTAATGCGGGCTTTGAACTTTTTTTTTTCCTTTTGACATGAGTAGGGTTTGAACATTTTACGAATTTTTCTTTTTGCAAAATGTCTCAAAACAAAAAGGGCCCGCCCTCCACATCATCCAATCAAATTTTGTTTGGGCCTGTGGACCAATTTTACACTTTTTTTAAAAAAATAAAAAAGTGCTAAGTCAGCAAAAAAAGACCCACCATTTTCATGAGTCAAGATGAGGTTTGCATCGATTTTGGTGATTTGATTTCCTCCATTCAATCCTTTGCATGATGTAACCTCATTCATTTATCTTCATTTTCTAAATTGCATTGAATGTGGTTGGTAAAAACTTTAACCATGGTGGTTTGCTTTGAATTTGGGTGATCAATTCTGAGCATTGATCTCTACTTTTTTGATTTTGGATCATTTGATCACTAACTCCAAGTGAGTTAGGTTAAGCCATGGAAGATGGGTGAGTTAAAACAAACTGAACCCCATTCATTTTTTTTTCAACTTTGGTTTCATGGGCTAAGCCTAGAAAAATTTTCTTTGATGCCATTGTTGGAGTCCTAAAGCTTGGCTCTTGAGGTTGGTCTTGGTTGTATATTTACCGAGTTTTGATGAGTTGGCCGCCATGATTTTTATGTTGGCTTATTGAATTATCATTCTTTCTTGATGAACCTTATTTTGAGGTGGGAATTTTGTGATGGCTCCTTCAATTCGATGATTCATATTACCATTGGAACTTCATTTCCTAACTCGTGGAGGTAACTCTGGATTCATCCTTCTCAAATGGCTTTAATATGAATATTCATATTTTCTTGATGCTGATAAGATTATATCATCATAGTTTTCATGGTTATTAACTTTTAGCTTTCTTTGAGAACCGAATGTGGAGGGTTTGCTAGATAATTTGCTTCTTTCCATATTTTGCTTTTTTTTCTTTGAAATGTTATCTGTATATGATTCAACATTTGAAATTTTGATCACGTTGTGAGATAAATCCATTTTTGTGGGTATTTGCATATTGTAGCTCCATTTGTCTCATCCAGGCTCTGTAAAATTTCTATCTTCAGCCATTGATGAAAACATGAATCTCTATTATTTACTGATCGATTCTCTCTACATTATGTTATTACTTTCAAAATTTTACTCTTGGTGCCTTTGATATTTCTGCCTAAACTCTGTGATCCCCACTTTAGATATTTCTTTGAGCATTTGAGCTACTGATATTTATTATTTTTCTCTGAAAATATACTTAGATTCTGTTTTGAACCTTTGTAGCATCTTTACCATAATGCATGAGTTGTCTTTAGTAGTGCACTTTAATTGATGAAACTGGTGCTTTTATTTTGTTTTTCTTGGTGTATTCCTTGGAGTTTTATTGCAATAAAAATTTGTATATGGAATTTTAACTGTCCTACATGAATGAATGAATTATTTTTTCCAAAATCATATATACCCATGTATTTTTCAATTTGTGGCTTGAGGTATTTCAACCCAGATTTGGGTATCCCTCCTTTGATATGGCATTTAGACTTCTTTATTTCTTCTTGATTCTACAATCTATTTAATACTGCATTTCCTTTTATTACAACTTTGATATGTATGCTGGAAAGTTTTAAAATTCCATTTCACATGGCGAAGCCCTGTCAAAATTTCCTCATAATTCCTTCTTCTTTAGTTGTAATCAGGAACATATACTTATGAATTATCTACTTCATGTACCATAGGATGGAAATCATTTGAGAAATTGTAACCTTTATCTAATAGTGAAGACTATAAAACATGATTTATTTTCTTCTTTATTACAACCTGCACCTACACACTTAAGGAAATAGTTAGAAAATATTTAGGCTTTTTGGCCTCTCTTATGTCCATGGTTTTCTTTTCTTCTTTCCTCCTTCTTCTGAGTGAGAAAATCATGTATGCAATTTTGATCTTCAAGTAATCTATATCTCTGTTGTTAAGAGATCCATATGCACAAAAAGGACAATGTAGGAATATGGATTAACCCTAAGCTCTTAACTGATAATCTTCCTCTTTTCTTCTTTTTAGGTACAATACTTCTAGTGATGAAGATGAAGAGGGAATAAGCTGAAGATGAAGATACATCAACCAAAGGAGAAGACCCAAGGCAATGATGGGTTCACTCATACACCTCTATTTTCTCTTTCATGCATGTGTACCTCTTATTTCAGTAGTTGTACTTTACTTTCAAGTTACATCCCACAAGCTTGTGTGGGAACATTTGAAATTCCTTATGAATAAAGCATTGAATTATGAAATTGAGTTGTGTATTTCTTTCTGCATTTCACTTTCTATATGGATTGTATGATGAACTAAACAACTCAATAATATAATTGAATGTCTTAATCATGAAGGAAAGAACATTAAAGAATACATGTAACATCCAGTAATGAACTCTATTTTTTGTAATCTGTAATTATGTTTGTTGTTCCAAAACTTAGCATTTCATCTATTCTACAATTGGATGTCTTCATCAAGACAACACAACTTGTCCTTCGGGGCTTTGTGTTCTTTTGCTGAAGATAGTCATGAAATTGTAGACTATGTGATCTGTTATATTTTGTGATAACACACATAGCTGCAAATTCCATGCAATCATTAATTAATTCAATAATAACAATATTCTCTGAAAGAAAAACCCTAGCTTAGGTATACTTCACCAATGCTATCCATCGTAACGAAGTTTTGAGTTGCCCATTTTTGCACAAGTGCAAAAATTTCAACATTTCTAGCAATCCTATGGGAAAGCTACCTCTGCTAGCTTGTAAACCAGTGCCTTGCTCTTTGTCCATTGGGCATGGAGTCTAAAGCATGTAACCAAAATCTGCCTTCCTAAAGGTCCAACCCTTCCAAAATGAACTAAAACTAGGAAAGGATCTAGTAAACTAGATCACATGCACAAATGCACTTATTGAATTGAAAAACATTGCAATGTGTAGGGACTACACTTATTGAAGGGAAATCCTACTCTAAATAGACACTTGTAGGATTTTCAATAACAATGTTTGAGAAACATACCATTCACAAGAATGGGAAGTTCCTCTCCATTCAGCCTCGAGAGCTAAAAAGCATTGTGTTCTTTGCAAGCTGAAATCATGTAAGGACCACTCCAGATTGTATCAAACTTCATGTGTCTTCCTAGCTTTGCACGATCAACATCCCACTTTAACACAATATCTCCTTCATTGAAGATTCTAAATTTGGATTTCTTATCAAAAGTCTTCTTCATCTATTTCTAATTCTTTTCCATGTTTAAATGAGCTTGATCTCTTAGCTCTTGTAATTCCATTAATTCTTGCATAACGAACCTGCAATGGTTCATTTTCAAGCAGCTCCATTTGATGCAGCAAATCTAATGTGGGTAACTCAACTAAATAGGCATTCTTTCTTCTCTTCCATAAACAAGCTTGTATGGTGAATTTCCAACTGATCTTTTAGGAGTCACTCTATCAGCCCAAAGTGTTGAATTCAACATTAGATGCCAAGCTCTCTTGGTTATCTTTGAGTGTTCTTCTGATGATCCTTAAAATATTCTTGTTAGTACTTTTAGCTAACCCATTACCTTGTGGGTAATAGTTAGATGAAGAACTTAGATAAATTCCATGATTAATAGCCCAATCTTGTTACCTTTGCACCAAGAAATGCTAAAGCATTATCTGATATGATAGTTGTTGGAACACCAAATCTACAAACTATACCTTCATAAAAGGATAGTATCAAAGTTTCATTAGCATCTTTCAAGGCTATTGCTTCAGTCCAACATGTAAAGTAATCTGTAGTAGTCAAAATCCACTTGTGTCCTTGTGAAGAAGGTGGGTTTATCATGCCAATAAAATCAAGACCCCACTACATAAAAGGCTGATCAACTGAAATAGGTTGTAAAGGAAGAGAAGCCAAACGTTCTTTTCCAACAAAGAAAGCACATTTCTTACACTTTTTGATCCATTCAAAATAGTCCTTGAATATGTTGGGCCAATAGTAACCAACTTTCATAATTTTTAAGGTTGTGGTACGTGCTGAGAAATGACCTCCTACAGGTCCTTCATGGAATTCTGATAATAATTGCTGAATTTTGTCATAGTCAACACATCGCAAAGAAGATTCCATTTATATCCCTTTTGAATAATACACCATCAATGAAAACATAGGGTACAACTTGTAATCTGAAATACCTTCATTTATTTTTGTCCATACCTTCCGGATAAATACCATGTTGTAAATAGTTAACTAAATCAGTCATCCATCTTGATTCTTGGACCTCTTGAGCAAGTTTAGGTTGTTGGTTTTCTAGCTGAACCATGACATCTGATTGTTGATGCTTAACTTCAGCATGTTGTTTTGGATCTTCTGATTCTAGTTCATGTTGTTTTTCCATATCAGCAATTAGGTGCTCACATAAGCCTTTTCCTCAAACTATCTTTGCAACCCAGATATCAACATCATATTCCATAACTTTCATTATCCAGCCTGCTCTTTTCTCATTCAATTCTTTATTTAACAAGAAAGCTTTCACACTTGGATGAGAAACAAGAACATGAATTTTATTGTTTGAAAGCATGTACTTAAAATTATTTAGCCCTCTACTACTAAAAGTACTTGTTTTTCAAGAAATGTGTACCTTGTTTCATAATCATGCAAGCTTTGTCCAAAGAAAGCAATTGGTTGTTCAACATTTTCATCATTAACTTGAGTTAATATGGCTGAGATTGTTTCAGCTCTTGCAAGTGCATACATTGTAAAATCTTTATCAAAATTTGGATTTGCAAGAGTAGGAGCTTGAGAGATGGCTTTTTGATTGCTTCAAATCCTTCTCTCCCTTCACTTGGTCCAAGAGAAAGTCTTCTCTTTCTTTAACATAGTTGTCAATGGTTTAACCAATGCTTTGCAAAATCTGGAACAAATCTTCTAACAAAGTTGATTTTTCCAAGAAAACTCTGTAATGCCTTCTTATGATGAGGCAATGATAGTTGTGATATGGCTTTGATTATGAAAGGATCAATTGCTAAACCTTGCTTAGAAACAATATGACCAAGTAATTTTCCTTGATGTACTTGAAAAGATAGACTTTTGGGATTCAAAGATATTCCAAACTGTCTGCATAACTAAAAATTTTACCTTAGATGTATTAGATGTTCTTCTAATTTTTTTGAAAATACAATAACATCATCTAAATAAACAAGGATGCATTTATTTAACAAGCTGAAAATCCATGTCCATTGCACATTGAAATGTTGCACCAACATTTGAAAGGCCAAAAGGCATTCTTTTGTAAGCATAAGTACCCCACTTGGTGGTAAAAGTTGTTTTGTACCTATCTTCTTCTCGAACTAAAATCTGATTGTATCCACTATAGCCATCTAGAAGAGATAGTCTATCTGAACCAAAAACTATTCTCAAAATCTGATCCATATTTGGAAGTGGGTAGTGATCTTTTAATGAAGCTTTATTAGATCTCTAAAATCCACACATAATCTAATTTCTCCATTTTTCTTCCTAACAGAACAAGATTGGCTACCCAACTTGAATGCTTAACTGAAAGATAATACCTGATTCAATCAACTTAGATAACTCTTTCCTCATTAGAGGCTCTATTTTGGGATTTACAGGCCTCTGTTTTTTCCTAACTAGCTTGGAATTTGGCTGTAATTCAATAGTATGTTGTGCTAAAATAGGGATCAAACCCTTTCAGTCTTGGTATCTCCAAGAAAAACATCTTTAAATTCTTTGCAAAAGATTAATAAATGAATGTTTTTCAGCTAAGGAGCATACCTTTCCAAGAAACAAATTTTTCCTTCATCAATTGAGATCTCTTCATAGTTATCAACATGTGTTGACATCTTTGTTTTGTCTTTTCTTAACTGATCATCAGTGTTGAAGATGTCTTCTAATGTGACCAGACCTCGAGGTAGTTTATTTGTCTTTAACTAAACAATTTGGTCACCATATAAGTGTTGTAATTTATCTTGATTTACTACAGAAAAATTCAGCTTCTTGCTTTGTAAAAACCTATAGATTTGATCATCACTTTCAAAAACCTACCAATTCAAGTCATTATCAGGTATCAAAGGCCTAACAATTAGCTTTATATGAGGCTGAATTTTTCTATTTTCAATCTGTTCCAGCATTTCAAAACTAGCACCAATTGCTGCAAGTCTATCTACATGCTTATTTTTTGTTCTAGGAATGGATTGAATGTTAATAGCTTTGAAATCTTCCATTAAGTTTGAAACTCTATGTCTGTAAGACTTCATTAATGGATTCTTACAAACATTGAAATTTCTTACTTGATTGATAACCAACTCAGAATCACCAAAAATTGTAGCATGCTAATACCTCTCTTTTTGGCCCAAAGTAAGCCATGAATTAATGCTTCGTATTCAACTACGTTGCAAGTGCATGAAAATTGGAGACTCAAAGCTGAGAAATACCTTTCATTTGTTGGGGAAGTGAGCATCAAACCTACTCCTTGTCCTTTCTTATTTTTAGCTCCATCAAATGAAGCTTCCAAATCCCTTCCATTGCATTTTCTATTTTTTGGACAACAAGGGAATTGGTGTATTTTCTTCATGCAAGAAATACACACCAAACAAATGTTCTTCAACTTCTTTGAAAGGATCATGAGCATGTTCTTCATGTGTCTTTTCATCCATAAACAGTTAGAAACACCATCTAATGTTGAAACATGAGCTATATTATCAAAATCAGACTGGTCTAAGGCTGCATAATTAGCTACTTGCATTAGAAGTGTGAGGCTCAATGTGAAATCTGGCCAATGGTTCTAATTGATAGTAACCTTGGTCCCATAACGAGTAGTGAAAAATAAGAAAGACCAATATAAAGAGAGATAACCTCCTATTTTGTTGTGAAATCTCTTGATAAACATATAGCAAAGTAAGGAGGTAAGTCTACAACAATAATATCTTGCAGAATGGAAACATTTGGGCAAGCATGTAATGTTACCTCTAGATTTTTGATGACACCAACTATATTAGTTGTAGTTCCATCCAACTATAGACACTCTTTTTTGTAGGTTCATACTACAGGCCCAATTTTTTAGCAATTGCTTTTGGCATAACTGTGCTACTTGCACCATTGTCCACCATACAGTTATGAACAAGATGTTCTCCAATAATCAATGATAGATAAAATGGTGGTGGCTTCTTGATGTCATGAGCATTTAAGACTTTTTGAACCATCCATTTAACTTCTTTGATGTGGTCTTGTTCCATTGTTCCAAGGACCATGTCTACTTTTTGGACTTCCTTTTCTATTGTTTTAGAAGAAATCTGCAACTTAGCTAGTTCATGAGAAAGTAAATCTTGTTGTCCTGGAATACTTAGAGCATCCCACATTGAGATGTTAACATTATGATTTTTCATTACATCAACAATGTTAAAAGAAGCAACAATTTTAGAGATAAATTCTACTGTTTTAGCATAGGCTTTGGTGAAAAAATGATTCTACTTTAGCTTGCTTTTGATATCTGGTATAAATAACCTTCTTGGATCAGGTTGTAGCTATTTTTGTTGTTCTTTACTAGCTATAACACCTATTTTTTTTTTGGAACAATGCAACACTGTTAGCTGGTTTTGGGCTTATAGTTGTTGTTTTATCAGTGATAGTAGGTAGAACATGCCTATTCTATTTTTTTTTTTCTCTGTAGCCTTTTCCTGAGCCCTAGTAGTAACTGTAATGAAATCATCCTCACTAAAACTAACTAAGTTCTGTTTAGGTGCTTTCTAAACATGACTTTCTTACTTCCCAACCTCCATTTGAGGCATGAATAATGTTTCAGATTGAGGTTGTGCAACAAGACTTATGTTCAGAAAAGCATTTGGGAAATTTGCAGTAGTTAAATGAGGTTGATTACAAGGTTGACACCACTCTTCAGTAGCCATATTAACTGGGACTAAAGCGTTAGATGAACTAGGAGCCTTTGGGTCAAATTGCTTTGTTGATAAGGTTGCCTATAATTTTGATTCTGTTGGTAAGGCTACCTATTTTGCTGATTTAGTTGATTTTGCTGATAAGGAGCCTGATAAGGTCTGACTAGGTAATGCAAGCCTATTCTCAATTGAAGTAAGCTTGTTCCCCATAGTCTGTAAAGCTTTAAATACATCATCTGATGGGGCTACAATAAACAGGTTCTATAATTGTGATAGGTTGAGGAATAGGTGCTAAATCTACCAAAAAAGGCATTGAAGGCCTTGGTGCTAATTTTTCAGCTTGAATAAGACTATTTTCAGCTCGGATGGCAATATCATAGGCTGCTGGGAGAGTCTCTCCTCCCATAGACTGAATCATAGTTGAAATATCACTTGTTTAATGCTCTAAGATAATAAAGAAAAGCATGATCAGCTTGAGGCTTGACACTTGCTTGGAATTCTTTCCCAAGTTCTAGAAAAATGGATGTTGAAACTAGACATAAATTCATTGGGAGCTCTTTTAATGGTAGACAATTGTTCTATGAGAGATAAATGATCTGAATTATCTTGAAATTGTTTCAGCAATTTATCACCTAAATCATCCCAAGTTCTTATGCATCCAATCTCTAGATTTCTATACCATTGCAAGGCTTGTCCTTTAAGAGATGCAACTAAAAGTCTCAAAGCTACATCCTCATGAGTGATATTATGAACTACACATAAGGCTGCAACATCTTTAATGTGCTCTATAGGTGTAACCTGATTTTCACCAATGAATGATGGAAAAAATTTCATGGCAGCATTAGGGATGTCATGATAAACTTGGGATTACTAATGGGCTGCCATTAGTAAAGGTCACAAAATTCCTAGGTGGTTGAATAGCCATTTGAAAGACTGGGATTTGAATAGAAAAATTGATATGTGGTGAAGGAATATTAGGAGGAGGGTTATCAAAACTAGGCCTATTATAAGGTAAAGTATTACCAACTCTTCTCCTTCTTGCAAATTCAAAGGTAAAGAAACAAACTCAAGAGGAATTCCTCTTACCGATGATCTTGTAGTCACTTTAGGCATGGAACATGCTTGCAATACTAGTCTAAAATCAGGTTCACGAGTCACCAAAAAGATCTTTAAATCTTTAGAATAAATTGTTGCAGCTTGTTGTCCCAAAAGTAACTTTTATCTGTTGTAAATTTGTTGTAGATCTGCTAATATATGTAACTTACATGTAGATCTGATTCATTGTCCCACCGGGTGTGCCAAAAATTATTATCTCTCAAAGTGCACCCTATAGAGAGATGGTTGCAGTGTTCTAAGCTTGCAAAATGGATCTCTCTCTTTCGTAGATATAATGGAAACACCTCAGGTCTGTGGGTATACCTATTTTGAGGTGAGTCTCTGGTATCAAGGCCGGTTCCTTATTGATGTATCCTAAACTAATTTTTTGGGTTTAAGGGTAAAAGATGACTGTAAAATGAAATTAAAACTAGGTGATACACCAAACTTGTATGAGGTCTTTGACTGAGTATATGCACAATTGATATGGAAAGGATTTTTGATGCACAAGCCAACAATTTTTTAAAAGATAATTAAGGGTAAACACTTTGATGTATTGAGGGATAAAATCACAACAATACTACTAAGTTACACATACACATTAATATCATGCAAAAATACTAAATTTGCAATAGGGTAAGATGATTAATCAAGGAATTCAAATTCACAAGATTAATGGAAACATACACAAGACTACAAATAATTGGAAAGGTAGAAAATACTTCACATTCAAAGGGAAAAACTGGCAAAAAATTTTTCAGCACTCCTGTATCTAAAATTCCTCTCTCTAACTCTTTTGTGCTTTTCCAAGGCACACAATATATAGAAAAATATTTCCCACCCTTCCTAAAATAGGCTAAAATTGTACTTGCCCATGCATCCTATTTTTATCCTTCATCTATTAATAAATAAAGGAATAAAAAAAGAACATGCAAATACAAAGAGGCATTAATAACCATTGGTTACAACTCTTTCACTCAACTATTTTTTTAAGTCATTGTTTCTATTTTTAAGAAAAGCATGAGTGATAATTTGCTAAAAATAAGTTTTTCTTGATGAGCAAGTTTTCTTCTTTGTGCATGCAAATTTGTCTTCTTGATCTATCCTTTTTTCGAATTTTATGCAAGGTGTACCTTATCCATTTGTAGTGATAATATTAATTACTTTCTAACCATGGTTGAATCTAGTGAACTTAGGACTCAAATTAAGATGCAAATTACAAACTTAATCATTTTTTTTATAATTAAATTATTAAGCTCCATTCGAGCTAGCAAAGCTCTACAAAAATTTTCCTGTGGCCACCATTAATAACTTCAAGCTTTCTATGTGAGTTTTTTTTTTAAATTTCCCATTGATGATGTAGACTTTGAGCTCGATTGAAGGTTCTCTAAGAACTCTTCTTTTATTACCTCAAAAGATCATCCACGTAGGACAAAATTGATCCAAAATGGGCCTAGAAAATCCTTCTTTTCATGTTTCTGATAGAAATTGCATTTTTTTAATATTTGGCCCACCCATTTTCTTTTAATCTGGGCCTACACATGTGTCTGAATCTGGTCAAAGTGGGATTGTGGCTTACTTTTGATACTTTGTTTTTTTTTTGAAAAAGGCTTAAAATTTTAAAATGCCCCGCGGCCCTTTCCCCATTTTAACTTTTGATGCTTGGGCGGAGTCATGGGTGACTTAAACACTTTTTCCCTTTTTTAAAAAAGGCTCAAAATCTCAAATTGACCCGATGCTCTCCTTTGACTTATTGAGTATGTGGCTTTTTTTGGTCCTTAGTAGGGGTCATGGGGCACTTTTAAACTTTTCTCCTTTTTAAAAAAGTTCAAATTCTCAAACTTGTCTTTTGAAAATCCACTTTTGACTTAATTTAATATGATTGACTTTTGATGCTTTTGCTTTCAACTTTTTAAACTTTACTCCCTTTTCAAAAGTTTTAAAGGCAAAAAACATTCGATGGGTCTTTTTACTTTTGAATTTTAATGCGGGCTCAACTTTTTTGAATTTTTCCTTTTGACATGAGCGGGGCCATGGTCATTTTACGACTTTACACCCTTTTTCCAAAATGTCTCAAAACACAAAAAGGGCCCACCCCTCCGCATCCAATCAGATTTCGTCGGGCCTGCGGACCAATTTGACACTTTTTTTTAAATAATAAAAAAGTGCTAAGTCAGCCAAAAGACCCACCATTTTCATGAGTCAAGCTGAGGTTTGCATCGATTTTGGTGATTTGATTTCCTCCATTCGATCCTTTGCATGATGTAACCTCATTCATTGATCTTCTATGTTTTTGACTTGCATTGAATGTGGTCGGTAAAAACTTTAACCATGGTGGTTTTCTTTGAATTTGGGTGATCAATTCTTGAGCATTGATCTCTATGTACTTTTGATTTTGGATCATTTGATCACTAACTTCGAGTGAGTTAGGTTAAGCCACAATGTTGAGATGGGTGAGTTAAAAAAAACTAAACCCCATTCATTTTTTATTTCACCTCTGGTTCATGGGTGAAGCCCTGGAAAAAATTTTCTTTGACGCCATTGTTGGAGTCCTAAAGCTCGGCTCTTGAGGTTGGTCTTGGTTGTATATTTACCGAGTTCTGTGAGTTGGCCGCCATGGTTTTTGTGTTGGCTTGTTGAATCATTGTTCTTGATGAACCTTCTTTTGAGGTGGGAATTTTTTGATGGCTCCTTCAATTCGATGATTCATCTATTACCATTGGAACTTCATTTCCTAACTCGTGGAGGTAACTCTAGATTCATCCTTCTTTGAATGGCTCAAGTAATATGAATATTCTACTTTTCTTGATGATGATAAGCTTATATCATCATAGTTTTCATGGTTATTACTCTTATCTTTCTTCGAACCAACTGTGGAGGGTTTGCTAGATAATTTCCATTCTGGGTATTCCATATTTTGCTTTGCTTTTCTTGAAAGTTTATCTATTGTATTTGATTGAAGTTTTGATCTCATCTGAGAGCTCTTCCAGTTCTCTATGGGTATTTTTATATTGTAGCTCCATTTGTCTCACTAGGATCTGTAAAATTTCTATCTTCGGCCATTGATGAAAACATGAAGCTCTTGTTCTTTACCAGATTGATTCTCTTCTACGTGATTTGTTACTCTTCTAAAACTTTGGCTCTTGGTGCCTTTGATATTTCTACCTAAACTCTGTGATCCCCACTTTAGAGATTTCTTTGAGCATTCGAGCTACTGATATTTATTATTTTTCTCTGAAAATATATCAGATTTTTTTTGAACTCTTTAGCATCTTTATCCATAATGCATGAGTTGTCTTTAGTAGTGCACTTTAATTGATGAAAGTAGTGCTTTTCTTTCATGTTTCCTTGGTTTCCTTTTTTGATCAGATATTGCAAAATTTATATATGGACTTTTAACTATCCTGCATGAATGAATTATTTTTTCCAAAATCTTTATATACCCATGTATTTTTCAATTTGTGGCTTGAGGTATTTCAACCCATATTTGGGTATCCCTCCTTTGATATGGCATTCAGACTTCTTTATTTCTTCTTGATTTCAATCTATTTAATACTTGCATTTCCTTTTATTACAACTTTGATATGTATGTTGGAAAGTTTTTAAAAGTCCATTTCACATGGCGAAGCCCTATCAAAATTTCCTCATAATTCCTTCTTCTTTAGTTGCAATCAGGAACATATACTTATGAATTATCTGCTTCATGTACCATAGATGGAAATCATTTGAGAACTACAAACCTTTATCTAATAGTGAAGACTGTAAAACATGATTTATTTTCTTCTTTACTGCAACCTACACCTACACACTTAAGGAAATAGTTAGAAAATATTTAGGCTTTTTGGCCTCTCTTATGTCCATAGTTTTCTTTTCTCTTTCCTCCTTCATCTTGAGTGAGTAGATCATGTATGCAGTATGATCTTCAAGTAATCTATATATCCTGTTGTTAAGAGATCCATATGCATGAAAAAGGACAATGTAGGAATATGGATTAACCCTGAGCTCTTAACTGATAATCTTCCTCTTTTCTTCTTTTTAGGTACAATACTTCTAGTGATGAAGATGAAGAGGGAATAAGCTAAAGATGAAGATACATCAACCAAAGGAGAAGACCCAAGGCAATGATGGGTTCACTCATACACCTCTATTTTCTCTTTCATGCATGTGTACCTCTTATTTTAGTAGTTGTACTTTACTTTCCAGTTACATCCCACAGCTTGTGTGGGAACATTTGAAATTCCTTATGAATAAAACATTGAATTGTGAAATTGAGTTGTGTATTTCTTTCTGCATTTCAACTTTCTGGTATGGATTGTATAATGAACTAAACAACTCAATAATATAATTGAATGTCTTAATCATGAAGGAAAGAACATTAAATAATACCTGTAATATAATGAATCTGATCTTTTTACAATCTATATCATTTGAAATGAAATATACGTATGACATAAATGGGATAAAATCATGCACATAAAAATATGCATATTGACATGAGAATCTCTTTCTTGTAACCTTGGGAATTATAACTTTAAGTAGATCATTAGAATTGAAAATAAAGAAATAGTTACCTTGGGATTTGTGGACATGAGTTGACGTAGAGCAAAAATATATCCTTCATCTATTCTCTTCTCTTAGGTTCAACAACCACGCGATGAATAACACGTTTGTCACGATCATTATCAATATTTATTTCAACTCTTCCACGACTATTAATATATATAGAAGAAAATATATAAATTATAATTTTTAAAAATAATAGTAGGAATAAAGTAATCTACAAAATCATATGATATAAAAATGTAACAAAAGTGTAGTATAATTCACTATGTGAGACCTCATTAGATATGGGGATGTATACGAAGTGATAAATAAATAAGGTATACACAATTTGAGTTACTATAATCAATTTAATTATAGAAATTCAAGTTTCTCGGTATAGACAATATATAATCACCATAAAAACAAATTATACTATGCCTCAAGTAAGTGAATATAATATACACAATCATGAGATAAGGTATAGTCAATGGAGTACAATAGTATCATGCTCAATTTATTAGGAATATTTTCAATTATATGTATAGTAATAAATTTTACGCATGTGAACTTTATATACATAGTACTAATATATATATATATATATATAATAATGTATAGGAATAAGTATATGTCATTACCCTATATAAAATAGAATAGACTTGATAAACTAAGAATTATAGAAATATACCAATTATAAAAATAAGCGCTAAATAAATATATAAAAATGATAAGGAGAATTACAAACAATCCCTCCTCTCTTCCCTCCCCTCTTCCCCTTTACACACACCTCAAATTAGTGTATGAATACATACACACACATATATAAATTTACATATTAGATATGCATTTGTAGTATAGTATAATGCCCAATGCTATGCCTTGTTCTATATGGGAAAGGTGTATATGGGCAAGGCGTAAATAGTGGAAACCAAAATGTGTTATATTGAAATTTAGCAACTACAATCAATTTAATCATAGAAACAAGTTTCTCATGTAAAGAAAATAGATACATAAGAAAACACAAAATTTATTGTGCACCAAGTAAGTGAATATAAGATATGTAGTCATGGAATTAAGTTTCCCCTAAAGTACAAGATTATCATGCCAAATTTATTGGAAAAACATAAAATGTGCATGAATATTAATACTTGGAAGTACAAGAACATCACACCAAATTTATTGAAAAATATAAAAATGTGTAGGAATATTAATAGGTTTTCACCATGTGGACATTATGCATATAGTAAAAATATATTCATATTGATATGATCCTATGTAGACAATACTTCAATAATGAAGGGAACAACTATGTGTCCTTATCCCAAATAAATGTATGTTGTAAATCATAATAATATAGGGAAAAAAATATAAAATAAATGTACATCATATAAATCATAACACCATAAATTCTAGTATACCCATAAACCTAACTATTATATAAAAAAAAAAAAATAGAACTAAAAAAACATTAAAAAAATGATAACACTAATGATAGAGTGAGAACATTAAACAAAAATATATATTAATCAAGTGATAAATCCACATTATACACAAAGTAATAATTATAAACACCATAAGTGTAGTTTTGTTTAAAACACTAATAATAGAGTGATAACATCAAACAAACATGGAAGCGGAGGAGCAGACCTGTATCCCACATGGGATTCTAAGATTTTCAAGAGGCACTCCCAACAAATTTTGTAGAAGATTGAACTGAAGGAGAGAATGGAACCCCTCAGTTGAATGTGCCATATTTGGTGGTGTAAAAAGCTTATGGAAGGTTCAATTTTTCTTTAATGGGATGTTTTGTAGGGATTCACCAAATATTGACCAAGTAAGAAGCTAGATTAGGATGAAATAGGAAATACTAGGGAAATTTAATACATTTTCCTTGTGTGATAAAATTTTCCTGTTTGTTCTCTCCATGGAAGAATACCTTGTTCATGTTATGTAAGGTGGGCCATGATTCTATGGGAAAAATGCTCTTTCCATTGGCGAGATAGAAGTTGAGCTAAAAAATTCACATTCCATCTGTGTGTCCTATTTGAGTAAGGCTTCCTAGTTTTCCTCTGGAGTTTTGGGAAGTGGATGTGGTGGAAGGAATATCCAATTCTTTTGGAAATCTGATTGCTATATTCCCGACTACTACTATATCCAGATCTCGTTTCATTGCAGCAAGAATGTGTGTCAATGTTTCTAAAGCTTTTCTCCTTTGAAGGAAATATATTTGGTGTCTTGTGATGGTATTTGGAAACAAAATTTGATTTTTGAGGATTCACCTATCTTTTGAGGAAATTTTTTGAGAGAGGGCCATGTATCTTATGGATGTAAAGAGAAATAGCCCATCCTCCAGACGGAAATAATGATACTCAACATAATGAGATAAAATCACCTGAAGAAGCAACCAACAGTTGAATCCTTCTCATAATATAGGAGGTACTGTATGAGGTAGTTGAGGAGCTCATAGTGGAGATAATCCTTTATGTAGGTAGGTCGATGATTGGTTTAGGTAGGATAAAGAAAAATGAAGATGATTAATATAGCCAAACTTTAAACACACACTCAATACGCTACAAATACCTTGAACTTAAAGAAAATAAATCTTCTTCTTCTTTATTGAATCATGAATTCCAATATGTCATAAATAAGAAAACAAATCCCAACTCGAGTTGCCAAGAAAACTCTAACTAACTTCAATTAATTCTACTCTAAGTTGCAAAATTTACTATTTTTAGCAGTTTACTAGAACCTTCTATTCTTAGTAAGTTTGCATGCTTAATCGCATGGTCACAAGAATTTAAAAGCATTTTATACATGCCTAAATTAGAGGAATTTCCAAATTTCTAACCTAATATGCATGCAAGAGACTAAAAATAACTAATTCCCTAAAATAGGAAAATAACAATTGAAACTTAAATCATAATTTTTGGCCTCCGGATGGCAGATTTCAGTCTCAAAAATGTGTTAAAAATGGCTCAAATAGGTAGGGAAGATTGATTGGTGCATTTATCTCGTTGAAACAAGTGCTTTAAAAAATGGACTGAAATGGAAACCTAGATAAAAAGTTATTACCATTTTAAGTGTTTGCTAAAAATATTGCATCATTCTCTCCTGCTTGAAAATAATTCAAATTTCGCCTGAAGTTGTCTTCTTCGATTTATGCCATTTATCTTTATCCATATTCTTAATCTCCCACTTTGTGACCCATTTGTTGTCTTATTATTCCAATCCTTTTGAATGTACCAAATACTTACAATATTTGCGATGTTGCGTGTTCACAATTTTCTTGTCTAAAATCTTATCTACTTCTTCTTTCTTTTCACCGGAACCCGATGCCTCCAATCAACTACTTATTCAATAACATTCCATTCTTCATTGCCTTCATGAAAATAATATAAATTTGATACATTAAATACTGGTGAAATATCAAAATTCATGGTAATTCTACCTCATAAGAATTATCATTGATCTTTTTCATGATCTGGCAGGGACCAATCTTCTTGTACTTCACCTTGTTATAGTTCCTTTTGGAAACATTTCCTTGTGAAGGTATACAATAACCAATTAAACCAATGTAAAGATGTTTCTCCTTCTATGTAAATCTTCGATTTCCTTATACTTATCATTACTATTTTACAGCTACAAGTCTCGCATGTCTTCTTGCAATTGTTCTATATGTTCAACAAATGCTTCTAAATCATCACTAACTTTTCCATTAATTGGTAGCTGCATCAAATTTAACACAATATAAAATGGAGAATTTCTTGTGGATCTATTTACTAATGTATTATAAGAAAACTCAACTTGTGTTAATGCTAAGTCCCATTGTTTTGGATTTTCCCCAACTATGCATCGTAATAAATTTCCCAAACTCCTATTGACCACCTCTATTTTCCCATCAGTCTGAGGATGATAAGAAATTCAAAACTGTAGTTTAGTTCCCAAATTATTTCATAAAGTCCTATAGAAATGACTTAAGAATATTGTATCCCTATCTGAAGTAATGGTTTTTGGAACACCATGCAACCTAAAAAATTCTCTGAAAAACAAATATGCTACTCTTGTTACATCACTAATGTTCATATAGGCAATAAAATGAACCATATTAGATAACCTATCAATTTACACAAAAACTTATTCATTACCTCATTGTGTTTTCGGTAATCCCATAAATAATCCATACTTGAAATCAATGCATGCTCTTTTGGGAATAGGAAATGGCTTATACAACCCCGTAGTATGTGCATGGCCTTTCGAGACTTGGAAAATTCTTCACCTCTCAAAATATCTTACTACATCTATTTTCATATTTGTAAAATAGTATTTCTCTTCTACCAAAGCTATAGTCGTATCCTTACTAAAGTGCCCAACCAATCCTTCGCTATGCATGCATCTTGCACTTTATTGTCTCTCATTGACCCAATTGGAATACATAGTTGTCATCCCTTAAATAGATATCCATCCCGCAAATGGAACTCACCTTGGGCGTCACATGCATAACCTGAAAATGGACTACTTAACCTTTCAAAATATCCTTGAAATCATAATTAGAAGAATATAATTCCATTATTGCTTCAAAACCAACCACCTCATTCCCCATAGTTGTAAATAGAGCGATACACCTATTGGTGCTCAAATTAGTATCACCCCATTTGTTATTAAAATCCCCGGTTTATGGCCTCTGTCATGTTTTTATCTCCCGTGTTGGTGCTTGAAGACTCGTCCTCCATTTGGTTGCCATGACCAGTCCCTCCTTAGTTGAAGATCACTTAAAGATTCGGAATTTAATTTTTGTTTCTCTCGTCCATCCGAAGGTGTTCAGTAAATTGGGTGTACAACTCAGTTGTCCCTTTCCTTCCATTTTCCATAGTCATGTGTGTTGTCCCTATTACTTTTTGTCCCAAATACTTGAAGAAATGTGAATGGATGTAGCTTGGAGGATCATGTTTTAACTTTATAACATTTCCAAATTCTCTGTCCTTGAATAAAATTCATCTCCGAGCTCAAATGGTGGTTTTCCCATTTTAATGGCTTGACGGGTGTGTTTCTCCCGTCAAAATTAAATATCTCGCATAAGTGGAAATGTGGCCCTTTTTGGTTCGATGCGTCTCGGCAAGGCACTCTAAAAACTCAGTGGATCATTTCAAACCAAAAATTTTCCACGTGGAGGAACGATGCTCATTTGAAGACTCACCTTTTGGTTTAGCCTTGAGTTACATCGGGGGACATGTGGAGCATTTTCCCGCTTTTCCCTAACTTAGAAATTTTTTTCATATAGACAATATAGTTTTGGCGGGCCGTGGACACGTGGTGGGCTGGAACTCAATTGAGAATCTGCGTCAGGGTCCCACCTTAACAATTGCAACAAAGGGATAGGTGGAGGCTTCCGCCGGCTCCGCTCTATACTTAAACATTTTAAAGAAATTTTCTAAGGCTTGGGACATGTGGAAAGACTACAAATGTTTCGGGACTGGCCCTTAAGTTTTATTTTGAAGAAGTTCCAGGAGGACACTTAGAGGCTTCCGCTCACTCTGTCCTTCTTGCTTGGACTTTTCAACGGCCGAAGAAGACTATCTTGTACCTTGGACACATGGTACCTTCCACTTAGCTTTTAAAAATTTTAGCAGACTTTGCAGATGAGACACTTGTTGAGCCCACACTTGTTTGGGGTCTCTAATTTTGGACCATCTCAAAATGTGCCATTGAGACGCGTGGCGGTTTGAAAAGTCAAAAGGTGGGGAGGCGGGCCATCGGAGGCTACTTGGATTTTTTTCCCCTTATTGTCAAAAATATTAAAGTAATCAAAATGACTCGTAAGCCTAACAGAGAATAATCAAATTTTTCTTCACAATGGTGGAGGTGCAAAATTTCGGGGAAATGTGGAGAAATTTCCTTTTTTGAAAAAGGGGGTTAAAGTGTAAAAGGAAGTGTGGTTCCGCCGAGACCCACATCGAAACTAAAGGCGGAAGGCGGAATTGCAGGAAACATTTGGAAAATTTTCCTTTCCAAAAATAGGTAAAATAACAGAATTTAGTCGCGGTTCCTCCTGGGACCCACATTGAGACACTTGTCAAAGCCCATTTTTCAAAGGCTGAGAGGAAGATAAAATTGAGAAATTGTGCATTTTTTCTAAAAGGTGTAAAAGGTAAAAAGAATCCCCAGTGCCCATCTTAACTCGGATCTCCCAAATGGACGGTCCAAATTCAAAAGGGAAATCGACGGCAACTGTGCATCTGTATCTAAATTTTTGCCATTTTTTCTCCAAATCACCTTGGGATGCAAATTTCTATGGTTTTCTATCATTTCTTGGTGTCTCCTACACACCAAATGAAGAGGATAATTAATTTGATATCCTTGTTTGGTGGGGAATATATGAAAATGTATTTTACCACTAAGATGTAATCATGATCATTGGATTGTATCGATTTTCTAATCTTTCTTTCCTTGGCATGCATGAAACTAGTTGATATATTGGTTTAGTGGGAAATATCTGAAAATGTCTTTTACCATTAAGATGTGATCTGACTGTCGGATTCGATTTGATTTTCCAGTCCTTCCTTGGCATACAAGAAACTAGATTTGAATGTCGAAATATTTGAAGAGATTTTCCTGTGAGCGCTTGCACAATTTTTTTACAAATATGATTCTCGGAATGATGATCAAAATTGTAAAAGGCGGTGGTGCTTTGAATGTCTTTAGGTTTTGGGGGAAATCTCTGTGGTAGATGAAATGTTATAAATTGCATGAATTTGTCATGCAAATGGTTGGAGTGTTGGAGGTCACGAACTAATTCCTAAGAGAAAAGGTTAACAGAGCCAATCTTTTTGAGAAATCATATAAGGAACTTGTTTATTTATTTTGTGTTAAATTTGATCATGTCAAGGTGGTTATAAGTGTACAACCTAGAAAAGCTCTAAGATTATTCTAGAAACTTTCCCCTACTGATGCATTTAACCAAATTTGAGTTAATCTGTGTTTGATTTTGAGAAAAATTGTGTCTGCTTCATTTTTGATTGTCTGTAATTTTTTTTTCTTGTTCCAATTTCAATCTTACATTGAAATCTTTGTGAATCACACAAGTTCTTATCCTTGTGATATTTTGGTGGCATTTGTAATTTCATTTATTAGAAGAGCTTTCATTTGATAGTGAAATAAACAAATTTAAAATCACTTTACTCTTAGCATGATGATAAGATTGTTTGTTATCCTTTGAGGGTATCTTAGGTGTAACAAAAGAAAGGTTGATAATGTTCAATTAAGTTTTTCAATTTCAGCCTTTATTTTGGATTCTTAAAGTTTGTGTGAAAAGTGTTGATTTGGGCCTCCACCAAGCACACCTTCTAGTTAAAGGAACATTTTAGTTGTTTCTAAAGCATTTTGTTGATCAAGCCTTCCATTTTTATAAAAATCTCAAAGATATGGAAAATTAAAGTCCACTCTTGCCTCACCTCCCACCAAAATTCATTTGAAAAACAACTAATCCTACGCATACTACCCCGTTTGTCCTATGTGTGTACAAATGCATAATTTCTATTATTAAAACATGCGAAAGCAAATCAGGTTTTCATTGTCTCTAGTAGCTTGAACCTTGCTTAGAAAATATCTCCATTATCTAGGGTGACAACTCATGAGAGTTAGATTTTGTTTTATTGATCATATTTTCTTCAAGGTCTTCTTAATAAATTTGCAAAGAAGGATATCTCCATCTCCTCCACAAACAACAGGCTATAAAAGGGTCCTCTCACCCTGGTTGAAAGGCACAACCATAAAGTAGTGAGGATAGATCAAATCCTCTTAAGGGTGCTATCCATTTCTCCACATCTGAGTGACAAAGAGCAAGCTACATTTATTCCCTAGCTACAAAATGACACACAACATGATCTTCTTGTCTCTAAGATTCCTGTCAAAACTGTGATGTTGCTCAAATTCTAAGGGAGAATCAATTTGGGAATCAATTTAGGTACTATATTATCTCTCATAGACCCAACTGGAATACATAGTCATCGTCCCTTAAATAGATATCATTCCCGCAAATGGTACTCACCCTAGACATCACCCGTATAACTCCGAAAAGGACTACTTAACCTTTCAAAATATTCTTGAAATCATAATGAGAAGAATATAATTTCATTATTTCTTCAAAACCAACCACCTCATTCTCCATAGTTGTAAATAGAGTGACACACCTACTCAATACATCTCAGTAACTTGATTCTGTTTTCCGAATTTGTGCTTTAGAGAAAAATTATAACCTACGCAAAAGTGATACCCACTTTGCATGGATATTATTCAGTTTCTTTTATGTATTCACATACTCTGTGGCTATGTGGTCTCAGAATAACACAAATTACTTAGGAACTAACTAATAACTCCAATGCCTCAATTCGATACAATTGCATAAAATTCCACATCATAAGTTGAGTAGTTCTTTCTTACCTCATTTAATTTCTTAGAAAAATAGAGTTGTTGTCTTTCCACCTTGACTTAGGACAACACCAATACCCACATGTGAGGTGTCACAATAAACCTTGAATAATTTATCAAATTATGGTAATGTCAAAATAGGTGCTTCACACCTTCTTCTTCAAAAAATTAATGCTATGCCCACTGCCTTGGTCCACAAAAATCCCTTCCTTTTGTGTAATGTGTTATAGGTTCTACAATATTGCTAATTTTTTTAATAAACTTTCTATAAAATGTTTTTAAACCATGGATTCTTCTTACCTCTCTTATACTTTGTGGATTATGCCACTTAATAATTGTCTTTATCTTTTTGAGTCCATTTGTGCCCCATCTGCTGAAATAATAAAACCCAAAAGTACCAAACTCTCTTACATAAATGTGCACTTCTTTAAATTTGCATAGATATTCTCTTTCCTTAACACTTCAAATACCACCCTCGGATGCCTCAAATGTTCTCTTTTAGTCTTAGTGAAAATCAAGATATCATCAAAATAAACTAGAACAAACTTACTATTGTACTCCCCAAAGCACAGTGTTCATTAGCCTCATAAAAGTGTGAGGTGAAATCCCTGTCTTGAATGTCATTTTCCACTCATCTCCTTCTCTCGATCCGAATATGATGGTACCCACTTAGAAGATCAATCTTTGTGAAATACCTAAATCCTTCAAGTAAATCCATCATATCATCAAGGTGAGGTATTGGGAACCTATACTTGATTGTAATATTATTTATTGCATTTTTATTCACACACATTATCCATGTTCCATCCTTTTCTAGATTTAATTAAGATAGAGTTGCGCATGGACTCATTCTCTCCCTTACTACCCCCTTTCTCATGAGCTATGTCTCTTGCTCATTCAATTCTACACGTAATTTTGGTCTCATGGTATAAGCTTCTTGATTTGGGAGTGAAGACCCTAGAATAACATCAATATGGTGTTGAATATATCTTCTAGGTGGAAACCCATCTTATATCACATTAGGAATAACATATGAAAATTATTCTATTAATTATGTTGTCTCTATCGGTATTTGTGAACTTGTAGGTTCATCCTTATTTGCAACCAATGAATAACAAAACCTAGTTGTCTTTGCCTCCTTGAAAATATCTTTTTCGTAAAAAACATATTTTCATTCTCCCCTCGTCCATAAGAGGTAGCGAAAATATTTTTGGCCATCCTTCCAAAAAGTATAAGTATTCTTTCCCCGTTATGAATAACATTTCTATCAAATTTCCATGGTATTCCAAGCAACATATGCCATTCATCCATATGATCAAAATCAAACCAAATGTCATCCTTATAATTTTTTTCTATAGAAACATTTATTAAACATCTCTTATCAAGACTAACTATTATCTTTCAAAAGTTCCCCCTATAGAAACATGACTATAGGGGTTATAAGTTTTCTCTGGATCTCTCTCTTTCATAGATACAATGGAAAAAGATGAGGTCTCAATGGGTATACCTATCGTCGAGGTGAGTCTCCCATATCAAGGCCGGTTCCTTCTTGATGTATTTTAAACTTTTTTTTTGGGTTTTGAGGGTAAAAATATGATTGTAAATGAATTGAAAATTGGGGCGATACACCAAACTTATTAACGGATTTTATTGAGTACATGCACAAATATTTGAGAATGGATTTTGGGTGCACAAAACAATAGTTTTCAATAGAATATTAAGGCAAAACACTTGATGTATTGAAGGAAAGATTCGTAATAATAATCATAAGATAAGCATGCACACTAATATCAGAAATTACTAAATTTGTAGCAAGGTAAGATGATCAATCAGGAAATTTTGACATTCACGACAAATAATAAAGTATACATGAAGCTAAAAATAATTGGAAAGGAAGAAATCAATTCTCATTCAAACGGAAAAACTTACACTAACTATTTCAGCACTCCTGTATCAAAATTCCCCCTTTGTGCTTTGCCAATGCACACAATATATGGAAAAATTATTCATCCTACCCTTCCTAAAAATAGACTAAAATTGTACTCACCCATGCATCCTATTTTTATCCTTTATCCCGAATAAATAAAGGAATAAAATTAAGCATGTTAATACAATGAGACATTAATAGCCTTGATTACAAAAATAAAACTCACAAACTAAACTACGGTTGACAGCTTCTATTTTTTTAAAATGAAATGGGATAAATAACTTGGCTAATAATAAATCTTCACTTGATGAGAAAGTATTCTCTAATACATGCAACTTGTCTTTACTTGATTGATGTGACATATGTAATTTGATCCACTTGTAATTGTAAAATTGGCACTTTAAACCCGCTCCTTGGATGCACATGCAAGAATAAATCTCTGTGTGTTAGTAAAATAATTTAATTTTTTGCAAGACTTTGCAAAATAATTCACCCATGCATTCATCTTGATGGGGACTACCTTTGGCTTATATGCTAACATCTCGTTATGTCCTCTTGTGGTCACATGAAAGGATACTCTGTGTAAGAAAATAATTCTTTTGTTTTCTTTCTAAACCTCCCACAATGGGGACCACCTTTGATGTGAAAACTTCGCCTTCATTCTCGTGTTTTACCTCCTTTTGAATAATCATTGGATAATATAAAGTTTTCATTCTTTCACTTGGTCGAAAAACATACTTCTTTAATGGCATAGCTTGGTTGCTTTTGATGAAAGGATTATAGTAAATAATATGAGGTCTACCTTTTGTAATGCCCCGCCTCGAGACACCCGAAAAACACCAAAAGTCACTAAAAATTTGGGTAATTTTTTTTTCTTAGTGAACTAAAATAATACTACCGTGTTGGTTTAACCCTTTCCCTGTTAATGCTTAATTATTCTAGAATAATTTTCCTTTTCAATTTATTTAACTACTTTCCTAAAATTCTGATTTAATTATTTATTTAATAACACTATCTTGAGGTACTCTACTAAACATAATTAGGGTCACAAATAAAATTCTACACCCTTGTAAATAATTAGTCTTCCCCTTTTAATTAGTTTTTCCCTACACACACCCCCTTATTTAATTCTCATTCCCATTATATTTCCCATGACTTAAAGTGTGTAGGGTTTGTTGTGAGCCCTAGGATTAAACAAATCTAAGCCCTAAATCTTCAACTTGCCCTAAAGTTCACCTAACTCAACTTTATGTTTTCCTTCCCTTTATTTCTCTCTTCCCATTTTTTTTTGTGTTCTTTTTCCTTTATTGTGCAGGGTTAAGGAGTTATGAAGGATTGGCTTCATAGAGTTTTTTTTTTTAAGGAAAATAACATTATTATCCCTCATCCATTATTATTAATATATTTTTCTTGTATATTTCCACCAAATGCATTCTCTGGTTGGGTATGTTGAATACCCATATGATTATTGTATTATTATTATTATTATTATTATTATTATTATGAGGTAACTCTACCTCTCGTGTCTGTGTGTGTAAAACTTATTAAGTAAAACAAAAATTGAATTTAAATTTTCCTACCCTAACTGAAAAATTGGCCACATATTTTAATTACACGGAAAATAAATTTGGGGAAGGGTTTCTGGTGGAAGGGAGGAAGATGTGTTGGAGGGGTAGGACACACCAGTGGGAAGAGTGGATGGGGTAGCGTGGAGGGGGTAGTGGCTACGCAACGACAGCAGCGGTGGTGGCGGGCGGGGGTGGCCGCGTAGAAGCAACAAGGTACCGTGACCGTGGGAAGCGGTGGAGGGGGCGGTGCTGGTTTTCCACGCAGGTTGGGAGGGGTTTGACCTCCCCACGTCTTTTTTTAAAACTTTCAAAACTTTTAAAATATTGTTTATATATATATATATATATATATATATATATATATATAATGTTTCCTAATACATTTTAATATATTAATATGTAATTCATAATTACAATAATATACAAATAAAATATGACTAATATAATTTTTTTTTTTTTTTTTTTATATATTTGTACTATTTAAAATATTATACAATTTACCTCAAGTAGTGAATAATAAAATCTAGTTGAGAACACAATTTATAATCCTAAGGAAAGAGTTAAGTTAGCATTGGATTTCCTAATACTTTCATTCATCTAGTTTCTTAGGGGAAAACAAAAATAAGATTTAAGGAAAATAAACTTATCTCATTTCATTTTATAATACAACCAAACTTGCAAGACAAAAACTATTATAAAACTGATAATATAACCACTTAAAATAAATCCTAAAACTCCATGAAAACTAAATTTCCTTCAAATGAAATGGCTAGATAACTAATGTAGATTTCTATAAGAGAGGGATTCCAACAAGGGATAAAACCAGTTTTCTTTTAATGCTAGTAGCTTCACATTATTTCTTTTATAATACAATGTTTTCAATAAACAACTTTCATTCCAAAATGGAGTTGCAACAATTCTTATGAAGAGATTTTCATATCTATTTTACAAGCTTTCTTTTCCAAGGGCATAGGTTCACATTTGTAAAAAAATCAATTACATAGCTATTCAAGACAACCTTTTTACAAGATCCTTGCAATATTGAAGACAAATTTTTCAAGCAAAACTATTTAAGTTTACAAGTAACATCACATACGAAATAGGTATTTTACAAGATAAAGGAAACTTCCACATATCCATATCATTGAAGTTGCAACTGAGAGTGACTTTTACATGACTTGAAGACAAGAAGGAGAAGCCAATAAAATAATAACTCCAACCAACTTCCAACTTCAGATCCAACTTCAAATGACTTCAAAAGAATCCATCACAAGGAGAGGAAGCTTTTTAACCACCCAAGTTTTAGGCATCATCACATGCCTTTCCAAGGTTGGAAGACATGCTAGCCTCCTCCAAGCCCATGGGAAAGAGGAATACTATCCAGAACTTTGCACAAGAGTAAGGGTGAACAACCAACATTACATTCACATAAGACAAGACAAATATCAAAACAAGCCACCAAATTTGCAAAGATGAAAAAGAGGAGAAACCATGTTCTACCTCTAAAATGGGGAAGAGAATAAGGGATTTCTCCAAAAGTGGTAACCAACATTAGTTGCAAAAAACCAAGATCTCCACACCCTCCTTATTCCTCCAAAGTCATTCAAACCCTCCTTATTTCTCCACCCTTTCACCAAATCCTTCTTGGAAGGATTTTCAAACCCCAAAGAGGTTTCCTCACCAAGAATGGGGAAGGAGGTTCAAGCCATATGAACTACCTTCCCCAACTCAAACCATTTGACGGGAGTAACATAAATCCTACAATGCTTGCCCATCAAGCCATGAGGATCGAGAGGAAAAATCCCTCTCTCTTCCCCCACAAACTTCAAAACTCCATCATACCATATGATGGATGAAGAAAAATAAAGTAAAACAATAATTAAAATCAACATGCAACAACACACATTTTAAATAACCAAGACTAATATCTAACATGATATAAAACAAACAAATGAGCTCAAGGAACCTACCTCCAAAAGCTCTCCAACTTCTAACTTTTCCACTTCTTGACCCAATCAAGCTCTAGCTCCAAAATCCACAAGCCTCCAAGCAAAAGCTCTCCCAAAAAGAGTTCTCTTCTTTCCCCATGAGGGAGAATTTGAAGAGGAACAAGTAAAAATCCTCACAAATGAGGGTGTGACATCTGTCACCCCTCTCTTCCCTCAAGGTCAAAGATTCTCAAAATAAAAGGGAGAAAGGATAAAATAGATTTTAACCCTCTTCTCCCAAATTACCCAAAATGATAACCAAAACAAACTTGTGCAACTTTTAACAAAACACACATCCCCATCCACCTTACATCGATGTTACCAAAGGAAGGGAAAATGGGAGGGAAACTCCCTCTAAGCCTTGGAAATAAGCCCCCTACCTATTAGGTAGGGTCCAAGGGCCCATTTTCATGGAGTTGCAATAATTCTTATGAAGAGATTTTCATATATATTTTACAAGCTTCCTTTTCCAAGGGCATCGGTTCACATTTGTACAAAAACTCAATTACATAGCTATTCAAGACAACCTTTTTACAAGATGCTTGCAATATTGAAGGAAAATTTCTCAAGTAAAATGATTTAAGTTTACAAGTAACATCACATACAAAATAGGTATTTTACAAGATGAAGGAAACTTCCACATAGCCATATCATTGAAGTTACAATTGAGAGTGACTTTTACATGACTTGAAGACAAGAAGGAGAAGCCAATAAAACAAGAACTCCAACCAACTTCCAACTTGAGATCCAACTTCAAATGCCTTCAAAAGAATCCATCACAAGGAGAAGAAGCTTGTTTAACCACCCAACCTTTAGGCATCATCACATGCTTTTCCAAGGTTGGAAGACATGCTAGCCTCCCCCAGCCCATGGGAAAGAGGACTACTATCCACAACTTTACACAAGAGTAAGCGTGAACAACCAACATTACATTCACATAAGACAAGACAAATATTAAAACAAGCCACCAACTTTGCAAAGATGAAAAAGATGAGAAACCATGTTCTACCTTGAAAATGGGGAAGAGAAGAAAGGATTTCTCCAAAAGTGGTAACCAACATTAGTTGCAAAAAACCAAGATCTCCACACTCTCCTTATTCCTCCAAAGTCATTCAAACCCTCGTTATTTTTCCACCCTTTCTTCAAACCCCAAAGGGGTTTCCTCACCAAGAATGGGGAAGGAGGTTCAAGCCATATGAACCACCTTCCCTACCTCAAACCATTTTACGGGAGTAACATAAATCCTACAAGGCTTTCCCATCAATCCATGAGGATTGAAAGGAAAAATCCCTCTCTCTTCCCCACAAACTCCAAAACTCCATCATGCCATATGATGGATGGAGCAAAATAAAGTAAAACAACAATTAAAATCAACATGCAACAACACACATTTTAAATAACCAAGACTAATATCTAACATGATATAAAACAAACAAATGTGCTCAAGGAGCCTACCTCAAAAAGATTTCCAACTTCTAGCTTTTCCACTTCTTGACCCAAGCAAGCTCTAGCTCCAAAATCCACAAGTCTCGAAGAAAAACCTCTCCCAAAAAAAAACTTCTCTTCTTTCCCCATGAGGGATAATTTGAAGAGGAACAATAAAAATCCTCACAATTGAGCAGGTGACATGTGTCATGTCACTCTCTTTCCCTCAAGGTCAAAGATTCTCAAAATAAAAAGGGAGAAAGGATAAAATATATTTTAACCCTCTTCTCCCAAATTACCCAAAATAATAACCAAAACAAACTTGTGAAACTTTTAACAAAACACACATCCCCATCCACCTTACATCGATGTGACCAAAGGAAGGGAAAATGGGAGGAAACTCCCTCTAAGCCTTGAAATAATCCCCTACCTATTAGGTAGGGTCAAAGGGCTAAGTGAACTCCCAAACTAAAAAGGGGTCCCTATAAATGCCTAAAATAGCCCAATTACGGGTTTGGCACACTTGGGCACAAGGGTAAAGGGTGTGGGCCCACCCAATGGTTCACATGTGACCCTAATCCTTTCTGATTAATTACATCATTATACAAACTCAAAACTTAATGTAAGTGGGGCCATTAATTCCCTAAAACAAGTTTACAACACAACTAAAAACCCTAAGCAAGATTAATATTACAAGACATATTACATTACAAATGAGGGTCACTCATGGTGCCCAAAACAATAAACTCTAATACTAAGGCCTCATACAATAAACATGGCTAGGACTTAGCCCCATGGGCTGCTTATGCAAAATTGTGTAGCTGGCCTGAATCCCACGTTCTCCTGTGACCTGTCACCTGCACACTCATTGCACACATTAAACACACCTGTCTGATAAAATGTAAATCAACTACTCAATAAGAAATCCATGGATTCTAAAGTATCATATCATCTTTCTGGAATCGAAAATGTGACAACATGCATAATTATATACAATCCACAATGAGTTAGCCATTAAGATAAAGTGATATTCATCCATAGATTCCAAAAATGCAATCAAAATAAGTATCCATCAATTATAAATGATGTCCGAACAACATCATATCAATTAGTATCCATGGCATCATAAGATAAGGTGATAACATAGTAATCAAGCCAAATTGGCGCTATACGCCAAATCTCCATACATGTTAATAAGATCAAATATCCTAATGTAATGTCCAAAATATATCAAATCCCTGCCAAAACATGTCTATGAGAAGAAGGAACAACAAATAAATGAGGCTATAAAAATGTGGGAACTACACCTTTTTCTTGTTGGAAGATAGACTATGGTTTTGTCTTGAATTAAAACATTGGTAAAGCATTTGATTACACTACGACCATGGATATAAGGCAATGTTTTCTCTTTTTGCCAATCGTTGTGGTAATATTTTAATCATCATATTTGGGACTATAGTTTGAAACCCCTTTTTCTGAAAGTCAATGTGAATAATTTTAAAAAATAGAGGGCCAAAACCTCGTGATGATGACTCACCCTTCTGAATTTTTTTGTGATAATGATGCTAACCTTGAGTTAGCTAGGGTTTAAATTGAATAACCTCATTTTGATGAGGATAGTTGATTTGTTATACTTGATTCTTATTCTTTGATCTTCCGATACCCGGGTGAGGATCTCGACCTTGCAATTAGTATGGTCGGTGATATTGTAACCATGGTGGTTTGAATTGATATTTTAAATCAAACGCTCGTCATTGATTCTAGTACTTACTTTATCTCGACATTGATGTTAACTCGGTAGGTGAGGAAATGAATGTGCTAACTTGAGTTTTGCTTATATCTTGACAATTGAATTGTGTCCATTGATCTCTATACTCTTGTAAAACTAGAACATTGATCTTTCAAATCATGGTGAGCAAGGTAGTTAGAAGTGGTTTAGGTTTGGTATCATTGATTGATGTACCATCTTGATCAATGTCATCAATGATAACTCAAGTGAGTTATATTTGATTAAAATATCATCGAGCTTACCACTTTTTCATTCTCATTTCTCGTTCCGAGTGGTGAAGCCACGACCAATTTTTAGCAGACCGTCATTGTTGATATTTCTTGAGCTTGGTTCCTTTATAAATTGGTCTTTTGAGGTTCTAGATATCTGTACTTGCATTAATTTTTGCTCTGTTTAGAGCTTCAAAGTGATATTTGATCATGTTGGCCTCCATTGTTGTAGCTTTCGAGCTCAGTTTATTCATAAAGAAGAACTCTGTGAGAACGTTTTTAGACCATTTTTCATTCTTTTCAAGATTTTGTGAAGGCTTCAGATGTTAATGAATGGGATATCTGTTACATTATTTCAACGAATGCCATGGTCTTTAATACTGGAGCTGGCTCTTATGCATTTTTATGCTATTCTCATCATTTAGGCTTTGATTCTCCAGTCATGGTTTAACATTTGCAAGAAACCTAAATGGAAACACAAGGTAAGCTTGCATTTTAATGTTTATTCTAATCTCTTCTTTGAAAATGGGTCTAAAATTTGGCTCATGGTTCGACATTCTTTAGATTATGTGGTGATTCAAATTTGTGTCTTGAATGAAAGTCGCTTCTGACTTGTAACTCCAAATTTGGCCTTTTCACATTGTGGGTAATCATATTTTACTTTATTGCCTCCATTCTTTTATGATCTATGGCCATTATTGGACATGAATGAAAAATAGCTATAAACTATCGTCTTTGGTTACTCGCTTTGAGAGTAAGAATCTGCTATGTTTTTCTATTATGGTTTGGGTTGTTTAGAGATTCTTAGTCGATTTGACTCTACTCAAAGGGCTGCATTTTTCACATGCAAGTCGCGTGTCTTTCGATATCCTTCCTTCATTTGAGTTTCATAAATTGAGAAGGTAGACTTATATTTTCATACCTTTTCTACCCTATTACTCATTGTACTAATCCTTTGATATTTCATATGATTTCATTTCAAATAATGGTTGATAATTACATATTCTACCTTCATGAGTGATCAGTGCTAGTTTCACTTCTACGCATAAACATCATGTTTTCATTAATCTTGGGATGTCTCTCTATATTGTAATACCCAACTTTTGGGTTTGCATCCAAGCTCACTATGGATGATTTTGTAGATTCATAGCTTTGTATCTCTGTATTTATTTTCTGAAAGTTAATATTAAACTTATCCATTGTTCTGAATGAGTGATTCAAAGTTGAATCTCTATTTTTCTTTCCCTTGATATATATTATAAATATTTGTAAAATTTTGACCTTGTAATGATGCATTTATTTTTGTTGAGTGTGATTCTTGAGTTGAGTTGTAACCTTATATTTTCATTTGTCTTCTTTCAATGACATGGATCTTATATTGTAGCATCTTTTATTTGTTTTTGTACTTGTGTTATTTATTCACATCCAAAGGTGATATCTCGAGATCATTCTCGGTCTTATCTCGTAACCTTATGCCTGTTGTTACTTTGATCCATCTATCGAAAGTTGTATATTAACATACTTAGCATGTACAATGGTCCTCTAAAAGTGATTGTTCCTTTTATTTATTGATCAAGTACTTCATGCATTGATACTTATTTCTGAGCTAACTATACTTTTGAGAACATTTCAATCTGATTTTATTCACAATAAGACACACAACTTTATATTTCCTAACTGTATTCTTTTAATGAAATGGTGCTTGATTGTAGCACCTTGATTTGTTTCATTATTCCTCATACATCCTGTAGCAACTCCAAAATATTGCTTTATGAACAGGAACATGTTACCTAAATGATGGTTTCCTTAAAGTTGTAGTTTGTTTCCTTTGTGCAAGATGTATCGATCTGTAAATTTGTACTTCAGAGAGCTTGAAAAATTTACTCTGCAAAGTGGTTTAGTGTTATCATATTGAAAAGAAGACTTTATTGGTGTTTATGTTCTGCAACTGCAAAAATTCAAATTTTTCATTAAGGTTTGATACTATTGCAATGTAATATCTTTCTTCTTGTCCAAGTATTCCAATATATAATTTATTCTGGCACCCTTTAAGCTTTGAAACTGGATAGCTGATATCATTATCTATACTTTATTTATATATTGCAAAGTTGTACCTCCTAGTCCCGAATTAGCTACTTTGAAGTGGTCATCTTGAATCGTAACTCTGAATTTGTATTTAGCTTCTGAATTACAAAGCTCTGTCTTCATTTCTTCACTTCATTTGTAACCTTTTCATGAATGTCTAAGTCGTTGATGTTTGATGAATTTGTCTAAGTATTTATCTTCTTGATTCAATTTTTTACTTATTGTACTTGATTATCTTGAAATAATTTTATTAATTTGATTTATCATTACGAATGTGGTACCTTTTGATCTGAATGTTTCAAAGTATGCAGTGGTTTGGAACCCTTTTCTTGAGACTATGGAAGTTTTTTCCTTGTGATGTCATGATTCTCTAAAGTTGATCTTGTAGCTGCACATTGAGCTGGTTGCATTGTGTACTTTATCTCTTCATCATGAATTACCCTCTGCATCCTTAGTTGTATTGTAACTAAAGTTGTTCTTTATCATGAAGTAACCTGTATTCATTTGAATCTGTAGCTTTGACTATACAATGTATTCTCTCCTTTCTTCTCCAAGTTGTTATAATATATGATTTAGTTTTTGGTATTCTCCTATAGATTTGTTAAGAAAACTCCTTCCTTTTGTAAAGCAAGTTGTGTTAAGCTATTTCTATTTTCAATCTTGCCTTAGCACTGAATCAAGATCTTTTATTTGAATTATGTACTTTTCCCTTTCATTTATAAGCACTTCATTCTTGATATCATATTTGATTTTTGTAACTCTCCTATGGATATTGATCAATCTTAATATTGTTTACACTCTTGAAGACGATAATCTCAAGTAGCTCACTTGGGTTTCAATACATCTTGATATTGTTTGCACTCTTGAAGACTACAATCTCTTCCTTTCTTGCATACTATTTGATTAGTACAATAGTTTATCTTTTGTCATAGCTTTTAAGCATGTATTAGCTATGAAATAACATTATGGAAAGATGTAAAATGTCCATTTTACATGGCAAAGCCCTATTAAAATTTTCTCGATTTCCTTTTGTTTTCTATTTCACCTTTTTGGTAAGGTATGGCACTTTGGTGATGTAATTTCTCCCGACCATGTCTTTTTAGCTTTTAGACCTTCAATTAATTTTGCATTTACATTGATGAAAGTTTGCAGTGTCCTTTCTTGACATAATTAATTTCTTCCTTTGTTGCAACTCCGTACTGCACATATTTAGAAAATAGTTAGAAAAAATTAGGCTTTTGGCTTCTCTTCTTCCCATAGTTTTTTATTAAATTTTTCTCTCTAAAATAATTGTGAGAATCATATGTACTAATGTAGAATGTCATTTTGCTTATGCTTATGCATTTATTTTTCTATAATCATACCTCATGATATCAAGAGATTCATTTGCAAGAATATAGAAAATACAAGAACATGATTTAATCCCGATCCTATGACCGAGAGTCTCTTTTCTATTTTTTTCGTACATGGTCAATGTTGAATAACAAGGATGAAGATGGAGCAAAGATGGAATTGGAGGTAGAGCAACACAGATAAAAGAAACAAGGAAATGATGGGTTCCTTAATATTCTTTTGATTTTATTTTCATGCACATACACCTTCTATTTCAGTAGTTATGATGTTTAGTTGATTCACATCCCACGGATTGTGTGGTAAATATTTGAAATTCCTTATGAATAAAACATTGAAAACTCAAACGAGTTGTGTACTTCCTTCGCATTTCAGATTTGTAAATGGATTTTATAATGAATTAAAAAACTCAATAACATAATTAAATGTATTTAATCATGAAGGAAGAACTTTAAAATACATGTAACCTTAGTAATAGTCTTTGATCACCGCAATATGCAACTTTGATTGTTGTTCCAAAACTTAACACTTCATCTATTCTATATTTTTGTCTTTATCAAGATTACACATTTGTCCTTCGGGGCCTTTGTGTTATTTTGCTAAAGACAAACATGAAATTGCAGACTTTGTGATTTTTTACGTTTTGTAACAATAGACATAGCTAAAAATTAGATGTAGTCATTAACTAATCCAACGAAACAAATATTAAACTAAAAGAATATACCATAGCTTAGGTTTACTTCACCAATGCCATCCATGTAATGAAGTTTCGAGTTGCCCATTTTTGCATGTGTGTAAAAATTGTCAACATTTCTGGTGATCCTGCGAGGAAAGCTACTTGCTAGCTTATAGACCAATGAATTTCTCTTGTCCATTGTGCATGGAGTCTAAAGCATGTAATCAAAATCTACCTTTCTGAAGGTCCAACCCTTTCAAAAAAACTAAAACTGGGAAAGGATCTGGTAAACCAAACCACGTGAATGGATGCACTTTATTGAATTTGAAAACATTGCAATGTGCAGGAAATGCACTTATTGAAAGGGAAATCCTACTCTAAATAGACACTGTAGGATTTTTAATAACAATGTTTTAGAAACATAAAATTCACAGGAATGTGAAGTTCCTCTCTATTCATCCTTGAAAGCTGAAAAGCATTATGTTCCTTGCAAGATGAAATCATATAAGGACCACTCCAAAGTGTGTCAAACTTTGTGTGATTTCCTGGATTTGCATGATCAACATCCCATTTCAACACAATGTCTCCTTCATTGAAGATTCTAAACTTAGCTTTCTTATCAAAAGTTTTCTTCATCTATTTTTATTTCTTTCCATGTTTAAATGAGCTTGATCTCTCAGCTCTTGTAATTCCATCCGATGCAACAAATATAATGCAGAAAATAAACTAAGATGGGAATTCTTTCCTCTCTTCCATAAACAATCTTCTACGGTCAATTTCCAACTAATCTTTTAGGAGTCACTCTGTCATCCCAAAGTGTTGCATTCAACATTAGATGCCAAGCTCTCTAGTTATCTTTGAGTGTTCTTCTTATGATCCTTAAAATATTCTTGTTAGTTCTTTTATCTAACCCATTACCTTGTGGGTAATAATTAGATAGAAAACTTAAATAAATTCCATGCTTAATAGACAAATATGTTACCTTTGAACCAATAAATGCTAAAGCATTATCTAAAATAATAGTTACTAGAACACCAAATCTACAAACTATACCTTCATAAAAGGATAGTATCAAAGTTTCATTAGCATATTTCAAATCTATTGCTTCAGTCTAGTGTGTAAAGTAATATGTAGCAGTCAAAATCTACTTGTGTCCTTGTGACGAAGGTGGATTTATCATGCCAATAAAATCAAGACCCCACTACATGAATGGTTGATCCACTAAAATATGCTTTAGGGAAGTGAAGCTAAACGTTCTTTTCCAATTAAAAAAACACATTTATTAAACTTCCTGATCCATTTGAAACAATATTTAAATATGTTGGGCCAATAGTAATCGGATTTCATAATTTTTAAGGCTATAACACGTGCTAAAAAGTGACCTCCTAAATCTCCTTCATGGAATTCGGATAATAATTGTTGAATTCTATCATAATAAACACATCGCAACAAGATTCCATTTATATCTCTTATGAATAAAACACCATCAATGAAAAAAAAAGCTACAACTTGTAACTCTGAAATCCTTCATTTGTTATTTTCCATACCTTCCAGATAAATGCCATGTTGTAGATAGTTAACTAAATCAATCATCCATCTTGATTCTTGAACTTCCTGTATAAGCTCAGGTTGTTGTTTTTTGGGTTGCACAATACCATATGATTGTTGATACGTAACTTTAGCATATTGTTCTATAGCCTGTTGTTTTTCCATATCCGTAATTAGATTCTCACACAAATCTTTACCTCGAAATATGTTTGCAACACAAATATCAACATCATATTCCATAAACTTCATTATCTAGTCTGCTCTCTTCTCATTCAATTCTTTATTTAACAAGAAAGCTTGTACACTTGGATGAGAAACAAGAACATGTATCTTGTTGTTTGAAAGCATGTACTTAAAATTCTTTAGTCCTCTATGTACTGAAAGTACTTGTTTTTCTAGAAAAGTGTCCCTTGTTTCGTAGTCATGCAAACTTTGTCCAAAGAAAGTAATTAACTACTCAATATTTTCATCATTAACTTTGAGTTAATATGGTTGAAATTGTTTTAGCTCCTGCAAGTGCATACATTTTAAAATCTTTATCAAAATTAGGATTTGTTAGAGTAGGATCTTGAGAAATTGTTGTTTTAATGGCTTCAAACCCTCCTCTCCCTTTTTTGGTCCAAAAGAAAGTTTTATCTTTCTTCAACGTCATTGTCAATGGTTTAACCAATGCTGAAAAATCTAGAACAAATCTTCTAACAAAGTTGTTTTTTCCGAGAAATCTCTCTAATACCTTCTTATGATCAGTTAATGATAGTTGTGATATGGATTCAATTCTGAAGGGTCAATTACTAAACCTTGTTTAGAAAAATATGACCAAGTAATTTACCTCGATGTACTTGAAAAAGATAGATTTTTTTGGGATTCAATGATATTCCAAATTGTGTGCATAATCAAAAAGTTTGATTTAAATGTATTAGATGTTCATCAATTTTTTTAAAAATATGGTTACATCATCCAAATAAACCATTATGCATTTATTTAATAAGCTACAACAATTCATAGCCACTGCATGTTGAAACGTTCCACCAACATTTGAAAGGCTAAAAGGCATTCTTTTGTAAGCATAACTACCCAACTTGGTGGTAAACTCTGTTTTGTATCTATCTTCTTCTCGGACTAGAATATGATTGTATCCACTATAACCATCCAAAAGGGATAGTCTATCAGAACTAAAAATTGTTCTCAAAATCTGATCCATGTTAGGTAGTGGATAATGATCTTTTAATGAAGCCTTGTTAAGATGTCTAAAATCTACACATAATCTGATTTATCCATTCTTTTTCTCGAACAAGAACAAGGTTGGCTACCTAACTTGAATGCTTGACTGGAAAAATAATACTTGATTCAATTAACTTAGATAACTCTTTTCTCATTAATGGCTCAATTTTTGGATTTACGAGCCTTTTCTTCTACCTAACTGGCTTGGAATTTGGCTGTAATTCTATTATATGCTAAGCTAAAATTGGATCAAACCCTCTCAAATCTTGGTACTTCTAGGCAAAAAAATCTTTGAATTCTTTACATAATTTGATAAATGACTATTTTTCAGCTAAAGAACATACATTTCCAATAAGTAGTTTCTTGTCTTCATTCACCAAGATTTATTCATAGTTATTTGAGTGAATTGAAATCTTGCCTTTGTATTTTCTTAATTGATCATAAGAACTGAAAATGTCTTCTAGAGTGACCAATCCTTGAGGCAACCTATTTTTTTTTAACTGAACAATTTGATCACCATAGAAGTGTTGTAGGTTTTCTTGATTTACTATGCAGAAAATTCAGCCTCTTACTATAGAAATCTACACATTTATTTATCATCTTTGAAAACCTGCCAATTCTCTCCATTGTTAGGCATTGAAGGTCTAATAATTAATTTAATATGTGGTTGTACCTTTCTATTTTTGATCTTTTCTAGTATCCCAAAGCTAGCACCAATTGCTACAAGCCTGTCTACATGCTTATTTTTAGCTCTTTAGATAGATTGAATGTTAATAGCATCAAAATCATCCATTAAGTCGGAAACTCTATGTTTGTAAGACTTTAGCAATGAATTCTTACACACATTAAATTTTTGCACTTGATTAATAACTATTTCTTAATCTCTAGAAAAATTGTAAAGTGCCGATACCTCTCTTTCTAGCCCATTGCAAGCCATGAACTAACGCTTTGTATTCAGGTACATTACAAGTACAAGAAAACTACAAACTTAAAGTTGAAAAGTACCTTTCATTTGAAGGGGATGTAAGCATTAAACATGCACCTTTTCCTTTCTTATTTTTGGCTCCATCGAAGTGAAGCTTCCATAGCCCTTTTGTTGCTTCTTCTATTTTTGACAACAAGGGAATCGGTGAATTTTCTTCATGCAAGCAATAAACACTGAAAAAATCTTCTTCCACTTCCTTAAAGGGGTCATAGGCATGTTCTTCTTGAGTCTTTTCATCCATAAAAAGATTAGAAACACTATCAAGTGCAGAAACAGGAGTTGTAACATTGAAATCAAACTAATCTAGAATTGAGTAATTTGCTGCAGTATTTGAAGCATGAGACTCAATATGAAATATAGCTAGAGGCTCTGAATTTACGGTAACATTAGTTCCATATCGTGTAGTAAAGAAAAAAATGACCAATCTAAAGAAAGATAACCTCCTATTTTTGCTATAAAATCTCATGATAAACATAAGGAAAAATAAGGAGGCAAATCTATAATAGTCACATCTTGTAGGATTGTAACATTGGGACAAGCATAAAGTTACTTCCAGTTTCGATTACACTAAATGTATTAGTTTTTATCCCGTCTATATGCAACACACTTTTCTCTCTCAGGGCTCATCTGCAGGCCCAACTTTTCCGCAATTGATCTTAACACAATCGGCTTTACTTGCACCACTGTCAACCATGTAGTTATGAACTAAATGATCTCCAATAATCGGAGATAAATAAAATGGTGGTGTCGTCTTGATATTATGATATTTTAATACCTTTTAAACCATCCTTTTAAATTCTTTAATGTAGTCTTGTTCCACTGTTCCAAGGACCATATCTACCTTTTGAACTTCCTTTTCTACTATTTTTGAAGAAATTTACAACTTAACAAGTTCATGAGAAACGATCTCCCACTTTTCGGTAATACTTAGAGCATCCCACATTGAGATATTAACATTATTCTTTTTCATTACATTAACAATATTAAAAGAGGCAATAGTTTTGGAAACATATTCTACTTGTCTTAGCATAGGCTTTAGCAAAAACTGACTCTGCTTCAGCTACTTTTGATATCTGAGGTATAAAAAATATTCTTGGATCAGGTTGTGAATGTTTTTTTTGTTCTTTACTAGCTGAAACACCTACTATTTTCTGAGGAAAAACAAAATCATTAGCTAATTTTTGGCCTCGTAGTTGTTTTATCTCGTGGTCAAGGTGAAATGAATAGGTCTGTTTTGAAACTTTTGAATTTCCTAGGCCTTTTCCTGGGCCCTAGTAGTAACTACAATAAAATAATACCCACTAAAATTGACCAAGTTTGTTCAAGTGTGTTTTGAACATGAGTTTCTTGCTGCCCACCCTCCATTTGAGGCATGAACAATGTCTTAGGTTGAGGTTGTGCAACAAGGCTTATATTCAGGAAAGCATTTGGGCAATTGGAAGTTGTATGAGGTTTATTACAAGGTTGAAACCATTCTTTTGTAGCCATATTAACTATGACTAAATCATTACATGAACTAGGAACCTTTGGGTCAAATTGCCTTTGTTGATATGGTTGTCTGTAATTCTGATTTTGTTGATAAGGTTACCTATTTTGTTGGTTTTGCTGATAATGAGCTTGATAAGGCCTGCTAGGTAATGCAAGTCTATTTTCAATCGAAGTTAGCTTGTTTCCCATAGTCTGCAAAGCTTTAAACACATCATCTGATGGTGCTGCAATATCATGTTCCAAAATGGTGATAGGTTGTGGGATAGGTTCCAAATCTGCTAAAAAGGCATTGAAGGCCTTGGTGCTAATTTTCCATCTTGAATAAGACTATTTTCAACCTTTATAGCAATATCATAAGTTATCGGGAGAGTTTCACCTCCCATAGACTGAATCATAGTTGAAATATCATTATTTAAGGCTCTAAGATAATAAAGAAAAACATGGTCAGCTTGAGGCTTGACACTTGCTAGAATTATTTCCCAAGTTCTAGCAAAATAGATATTAAAACTGACCATAAATTCATGAGGATCTCTCTTAATTGTAGATAATTGTTCTATGAGGGATAAATGATCTAAATTATCTTGAAATTATTTCAGAAATTTACCACCTAACTCATCCCAAGTTCTTATGCTTCCAATCTATAATTTTATATACCATTGCAAGGCTTGCCCTTTAAAGGATGAAGCTAAAATTCACAAGGCCACATCTTCATGTGTTATATTATGGATCGCACATAGGGGCTGCAACATCTTTGATGTGCTTTGTAGTTGTAACCTGATTTTCATAAATAAATGAAGCCAAAATTTTCATGGCAACATTAAGAATATCATGATAAACTGGGATTACTAATGGGTTGTCATTAGTAAATGTAAAAAAATTCCTAGGTGGTTGAATAGCCATTGGAAAAACTGGGATCTAAACCAATAAATTGATACATGGTGAAGGTGGATTAGGAGGAGGGTTGTTAAAACCAGGCCTATTATAAGGTAGGGTGTTACCAACTCTTCTTCTTCTTAGAAAATTCAAAGGTAAAGAAAAAAACTCAGAAGAAATTCCTCTTACCGATGATCTTGTAGTCACTTTAGGCATGGAACATGCTGCAAAATGGTCTGAAAACAACTTTATGGAGTCACCAAATAAATATTTTAATCTTTAGAATAATTTGTTGCATATTGTTTCTCTCCAAAAGTAACCTTTCTTTACTTTCTGTGAATATGTTATAAATTGTTGTAATTTACTTACGAGATCTGATTCTTGGTCCCGCTTAGCGTGCCAAAAACTGTTATCTTTCAAAATTACCCCTATAGAAAGATGAATGAAGGGGTTCTAAGCTTGCTTTGGATCTCTCTCTTTTGTAGATACAATGGAAACACCTGAGGTCTATGGGTATAACTATTGTTTAGGTGAGTCTCTGGTATCAAGGCCAGTTCCTTCTTGATGTATATTAAACTAATATTTTGGGGTTTTGAGGGTAAAAGGATGACTATAAATTTATTGAAAAATAGGGTGATACACCAAACTTATTGAGGGATTTGACTGAGTACATGCACAAATATTTGAGAATGGATTTTGGGTGCACAAACCAATAGTTTTCAGTAGAATATTAAGGAAAAACACTTGATGTATTGAGGTAAATATTCACAACAATGCTATTAAGATAAGCATGCACACTAATATTACGTAGAAATTACTAAATTTGCAGTAAGGTAAGATAATCAAATTAGGTAATTTTGGAATTCACAAGAAATAATAAAGTATACATGAAGATGCAAATAATTGGAAAGGTAGAAATCAATTCTCATTCAAAGGGAAAAAATGACACAAATTGCTTCAAAGACTCTTGTATCAAAAATTCCCCCTTTTGCTTTGTTATTACACACAATATATAGAAAATATATTCATCCCACCCTTCCTAAAAATAGACTAAAATTTTACTCACCCATGCATCCTATTTTTATCCTTTATCCTAAATAAATAAAGGAATAAAAATAAGCATGCTAATACAATGAGGCATTAATAACCTTGATTAAATAAATAAAATTCAATCTAATTGTGGTTGATTGTTCTATTTTTTAAAATTGAAATGGAATAAATAACTTGGATAATAATAAGTCTTCGCTTGATGAGAAAGTCTTCTCCAATACATGCCAATTGTCTTCCACTGATTGATGTGACATATGTAATTTCATCCCCTTGCAATGTAAAATTGGCACTTTTAACATGTTCCTTGGATGCACATGAAAGAATAAATCTCTGTGTGTGAGTAAAATAATTTCATTATTTGCAACACTTTGCAACAATAATTCACCCATGCATTCATATTTATGGGAACCACCTTTGGCTCTGATGCTGACATTTGTTTTGTCTTCTTGTGGTCACATGAAAGGATACTCTGTAAGAAAATAATGCTTTTGTTTGCTTTCTAAACCTCCCACTGTGGGGACCACCTGTGATGTGAACACTTTGTCTTCATTCTGGATTTGACCTCCTTTTGAATAATCATTGGATGATATAAAGTTTTCATTCTTTCACTTGGTCGGAAAACATAGTTCTTTAATGGCATAGCTTGATTGCTTTTGATGAAAGGATTATAGTAAATAATATGAGGTTTACCTTTTGCTTGTTGGCACATGGACTATGGTTTTGTCTTGAATTAAAAAATTGCTAAAGAATTTTATTGCACTATGACCGTGTCATATATTATCACATCGCCCCCTTTTCTCATATGGATATAAGGTAATGCTTTCCCTTTTTGCCAATCATTGTGGTTGGCTTTAAATCATCATATTTGGGACTATATTTTGGAACCCCTTTTTGCAAAGTCAATGCGAATAATTAAAAAAAAACATAGGGCCAATCCCCTCGTGATGATTACTCACCCTTATAAATTTTTCAATGATAATGATGTTAACCTTGAGTTAGTTAGGGTTTACGGTTGAATTACCTCCTTTTGATGAGGACCGTTGATTTATACCGCTTGATTCTTGGTCTTTGATATTTCAATACCCCGGTTAGGGTCTCAACCTTGTAATTAATATGGTCGGTTACATTATAATCATGGTGGTTTACATTGATAAGTAAAAAAATGTTGGCCATTGATTCTAGTACTTACTTTATCTCTTTCATTAATGCTAACTCGGGTAGGTGAGGAGATGATAGTGGTAACTTGAGTTTTGATTTTATCTTGAAAATTGAATTGTGGCCATTGATCTATGTACTCTTGTAAAACTAGAATGTTGATCTTTTAACTCATGGTGAGTGAGGTAGTTGGAAATGGTTTAGGTTTTCGATCATTTATTGATGTACCATCATGATCTATGTCATTGATGCTAACTCAATCGAGTTATGTATGATTAAAATCTCGTCGAGGTTATCAATTTTTCATTCCCATTTGGTTGTTCTCGAGTGGTGAAGCCCCACCAATTTTTAGTAACTTCCATTGTTGATCTTTCTTAAGCTCGGTTCCTCTGCAAATCAGTCTTTTGAGGTTCTAAATATCTACATTTTTGTTATTTTTTGATCTAGTTAGATATTCTCGAGTGAGATTTGATCATGTTCGCCATGATTTTTGTAGCATTTGAGCTTGGTTTCTTCATAAAGAAGAACTCGAGAGAATTATTTTAGACCATTTGACATTCTTTTCAAGATTCTGTGAAAGCTTCAAGGTGAAATGACTGGGATTTGTGTTAAATTATTTCAATGGTTGTCATGGTCTTTAATACTTTGGAGTTGGATCTTGTGCATTTTTATGCTATTCTCATCATTTAAGCTCTGATTCTCCCCTCGTGGTTGGACATTTTCAAGAAACCCGAATGGACATACAAGGTAAGCTTACATTTTAATGTTTATTCAAATCTCTGGTTTGAAAATGGCTCTAGCTCCCAGTTCAACATGCTTTATCTTATTTGGTGATTCATATTTGTTTCTTGAACAACCGTCACTTCTAACTTGTAACTCCATATTTGGGAATTTTCACATTGTGGGTAATTGTGTTTTACTTTATTGTGTCCATTTATTTTCTAATCTATGGCCATTGTTGGACATAAATGAAAAATAGCTATAAAATGTCATCTTTGGTTGCTCGCTTTGAGAGTAAGAATCTACTATGTTTTGCTATTATGGTTTGGGTGATATCTGTTTAGATCTTCCGAGTTGATTTGACTCTGCTGAAAGGGATGCATTTTTCACATGCAAGTCATGTGTCTCGCAATATCATGCCTTCATTTGAGTTTCAAAAATTAAGAAGATAGTCTTATATTTTCATACCTTTTCTACCTTGTTACTCATTATATTGATCCTTTGAGATTTCATATGATTTTGTTTCGAATCATGGTTGCTAATTCCATATTTGACCTTCATGAGTGATCACTGCTAGTTTCACTTCGTGCATAAGCATCATGTTTTCATTAATCTTGGGATGTCTCTTTATATTGTAATCCCCAACTTGTGGGGTTTTCATTCAAACTTGCTATGGATGATTTTGTAGATTCATACCTCTATATCTTTGTATTTATTTTTTGAAATATGATATTAAACTTATTCATTGTTTTCTAAAAGAGTGATTCAAAATTGAATCTCTATAATTTCTTTCCCTTGATATATGTTGTGAATATTTGTAAACATTAGACCTTGTAATGATTCATTTCTTTTTGTTGAAGAATGTGATTCTTGAGCTCACTTGTAACCTTATATTTGCATTTATTTTCTTGTAATGACTGGATATTTGATTGTAGCATATTTTATTTATTTCTATACTTTTTTATTTATTCACATCCAAAGTGTGATATCTAATATCATTCTAATCTCTGTCTCATAACCTTATGCCTTTTGTTACTTTGATCCATCTACATAAATTTGTATATTAACATACTTAGCATGTACAATGGTCATCTAAAAGAAATTATTCCTTTGATTTCTTGATCAAGTACTTCATGCATTGAGACTTATGTCTGAGCTAACTATACTTTTGAGAACATTTCAATCTAATTTTATTCACAATAAGACACACACCGTAACTTTACATTTCCTGATTGTATTCTTTTAATGACATGGTGGTTGATTGTAGCATCTTGATTTGTTTCATTATTCCTCATACATCCTATAGAAACTCCAAAATTTTGCTTTATGAACATGAACATGTTACCTTGAATGATGGTTTCCTTAAATTTTTAGTTTGTTTCCTTTGTGCAAGATGTATCTGTAAATTTGTACTTCAAAAAGCTTGAAAAATGTACCTTTGAAAACTTTACTCTGCAAACGGTTTAGTGTTGTCATATTGAAATGAAGACTTTATTGTTGTTTATATTCTACAACTGCAAACATTCAACTTTCTCATTAAGGTTTGATACTATTGCAATGTAATCTCTTTCTTCTTGTCCAAGTATTCCAATATATAATTCATCTGGTACCCTTGAAGCTCTGAAACTGGATAGCTAATATCATTATCTATATTTTATTTATGTATTGCAAAGTTGTAACTATTATTCCTTAATAAGCTACTCTTTGAAGTGGCCATCTTGATCTGAAAATCTGAATTTGTATTTACCTTCTGGATTATAAATCTATATCTTCATTTCTTCACTTCTTTTGTAACCGTTTCATGACTGTCTAAATCATTGATGTTTGATGAATTTGTCTAAGTATTGAGCTTCTTGATTCAATTATGTACTTGTTGCACTTCATTATCTTGAAATGATTGCATTACTTTGATTTATCTTTACAGAATGTTTTGCCTTCTAATCTGAATGTTTCAAAGTATGTAGTGGTTTGGAACCCTTTTCTTGAGACTATGGAAGTTTGTTCCTTGTGATGTCATGATTCTCTGAAGTTGATCCTGTAGCTGCACATTGAGTTGGTTACATTGTGTACTTTATCTCTTCATCATGAATTACCCTCTCGCATCTTTATTTGTACAGTAACTAAAGTTGTTCTTATCATGAAGTAACATGTATTCATCTGAATTTGTATCTTTGACTATACAATGTATTCTCTCCTTTCTTCTCCAACTTTCTATAATATATGATTTAGTTTTTGGTATTCTCCTATAGCTTTTTAAAGAAAAATCCTTCCTTTTGTAGAGCAAGTTGTGTTAAGATATTTCTATTTTCAATCTTTCCTCAACATTGAATCAAGATCTTTTATTTGAATTATGTACTTTTCCCTTTCATTTATAAGCACTTCATTCTTGATATCAGATTTGATTTTTGTAACTCTCCTATGGATCTAAAGATTGTAATCATGATATTCTCCTATAGGAACATGTCTTGTTTTAAAAGTAGCTCACTTGGGTTTCAATACAACTTGATATTGTTTGCACTCTTGAAGACTGCAATCTCTTCCTTTCTTGCATACTATTTGATTAGTACAGTAGTTTATCTTTTGTCACATATTTCAAGCATGTATTAGTTGTGAAATAACATGATGGAAATATGTAAAATTTCCATTTTAAATGGAAAATCCATGTCAAAATTTTCTCGATTTCCTTTTCCATTTTGTTTCATTTTTTTGTAAGGTATGGCACCGGTGATGTAATCTATCTTGTACATGACTTTTTCAAATTTTAGACCTTAAATTAATTATGCATTTACTTTGATGAAAGTTTCCAAAGTGTCCTTTCTTGACATGATTAATTTCTTCCTTTGTTACTGAACTCCGCACTGTACATCTTTAGAAAATAGTTGGAAAAATTACGCTTTTTAGCGTTTCTTTTGTTCCATGATTTTTTTTAAAATATTTTCTCCTCTAAAATGATTGTGAGAATCATATGTACTAATGTAGAATGTTTTTGCTTGTCTTCACTATGCATTTATTTTTCTCGCAATCATACCTCCTAATATCGGAGTTTCATTTGCATGATGATAGAAAATACAACAACATGATTTAATCCTCGAGCCCATGATTGATAGTCTCTTTTCTATTTGTTTTTAGGTACATTGCAATTATGAATAACAAGGATGAAGATGGAGAAAAGTTGGAACTAGAGGTGGAGCAATGGAGATAAAAGAAACAAGGAAATGATGGGTTCCTTCATATTATTTTGATTTTATTTTCATGCACATGCACCTTCTATTTCAGTAGTTATGATGTTTACTTGAGCCATATCCCACAAATTGTGTGGGAAACATTTGAAATTCCTTATGAATAAAAATTGAATTTTGAAACCGAGTTGTGTACTTTGTTCGCATTTCAGCTTTGTATATGGATTGTATAATGAATTAAACAATCTGAATAACATAATGGAATGTATTTAATCATGAAGGAAAGAAATTTAAAATACATGTAACCTTTGGAATGAAATTTTATCTTTGTAATATGCAACTCGATTGTTGTTCCAAAACTTAACACTTCATCTAATCTATATTTTCTATCTTTATCAAGATTACATATTTGTCCTTGAGGGACTTTGTGTTATTTTGCTGAAGAAAAACATGAAATTACAGACTATGTGATTTGTTACATTTTCTAACAGCACACATAGATGCAAATTACATGAAGTCATTAATTAATCCAAAAGAAAAAATATTAAACCGAAAAATCTTGCCTAGTTTAGGTTTACTTCACCAATGCCATCCATGTAATGAAGTTTCGAGTTCCCATTTTTACATGAGTGCAAAATTGTCAACAATAACTTCATTACCCTTTTAAAACCATGCAATATAGTAAGGGTTAGGATTCTTCTCACAATGAAGACTTGGTTTCTCAACCATCTCCTTTAAAACCATGTTCTCATGACCACCACCATCAATAATAACATTACATACCTTTCCTATTGAAGTGCATCTTGTTTTTAAAATATTTGTATGAAGCTATGCATCCCCCTTTTCCTCCTTTTTGGAGCAATCATCTTCCTTTTGATCATCATATTTTTCCCCACATATTGCGAGTTTCTAGGTCATGTTATTCTTCATCTTCTTTAGCTTCAAAAATATTTACACACGGAGGATATTCTTGCCTCTTGTCATGTGTATAATAATGTGGGCATTAAAATTACCTAATGCCCTCTTCACCACATCTATAACAAAAAAATGGTATTCATGGAGCCTCCTATCCTCTAACACCATCATATCCTCTTCCCCTACGAAATCTTCTACCGCTTTGCTAATTTGGGAGATCTTGTCTTATATCTTCTTAATTTTCCACTCCACGAGGTGGTTCTCCTCTACCTTGATGAAACTAGCTCATCCCCTGAAAGGATGATGAGGCCCCTATTTATTCCAAGTGATCTCCAAAAAAATTGACAGCTTTGATTTTTCTTGGCCTTTAAAGCTATTTGATAGGAATTCTCCATGCTCTTGATCATGTGCATGCTTATCTCATCTTAAATAGAAAATTCTAATACATTTACATACCTTGCAACCATTTTCTCATCATTTTCTTCATGTTCTACACGAATGGAAAACTTGTAAACCTCATAAATGTATTCTTACACTATTTGTAAGGTCTTTACGAGATTCTAAAACCTCCTGTAAAGGGTTTGTGCATAATCCACAGGAGAAATGCATCTTTTAAATTCTTCTCCATATTACTTCAGGTCCTAATCCTTTCTTTCCTCTTTCTTGAACGCTCTTTTTTATCCCACCATAACATAGCATGACCTTTTAATTTCATGCTTGAAAATTTTACCTTTTTTTCTCTCGACATAGCCTTCCACTCAAAACAATATCTCATGATAGTCACTAGTCTATCGGCTTCTTTGGTTTTAAGCTACCTCCATACTTTGAAACATAAAATCTTATCCCATCATTATTTCCTTATAATGCTCACAACATCCTTTCTTCAAAAGCCAATGGTGGTTCTTGTGCTTCCCGCTCTTTGCAAACTTATTCTTCATATGTGTCATCTTCACCTTGATTTCCTCTCTAGGCTATAATTATAGTAAGTGAAAAAAATTTCCTCTCGTAGATCCTGTGATGTTTCTATTCATCTAGAAGTACCGCCTCCTCTTCCTCTTCCTCTTCCTGCCATTGTTTTTTTCCACCAAGACTCGAACTTTCTCTAATACCGTATAATGTACCCAAAATTTAAACACACACTCAAGATGCTACAAATATATTGAACTCAAAGGAAATAAATCTTATTTTTTTTATTAGGGGTAGATAGTTTTAAAGGGACTATACCCTGTTACAAAAAGGGTTCAAAAGCCACATAGAGTAGATAATTCAGTCAATAGTTTTGAAGGGACTATACCTTATTACAAAAACGCTCAAAATAAAAAATAATGCAGTAAATACATCAAGTTTGGATCAACATCTAGATTATACATTAGTAACCAACTACGAGCTTATTTGAGAAACTATAAAAAAATATAAAATAGTAACAAAAATGCAACAAAAAAATGAAAACAACATCCTAACAACAACAAAACAAAAAACCAGAAGTAAGGACAATCTTCTTCACTTGTCTTCTCTGTCAATCTTTGTCCTCACCTTTTGTAGAGAGGTGAAGAGTTCCAGGGAAGTGACATGGGAGGGATCCTTCTTGTCCAACTATGAGAGAATCAAGTCCTGTTCTGGTCTCAACTCCCAAATGGCAGTAGGAATGTCACTGAGCATGCAAACACTTTTGACATGTTGCTCCATGAAGTTATAAATAGCCTTGAGAACAGAAAGGGTGTAATCATGTCTTCCTTTTACATTTCCTAGTCTGATTATCCAATGAATTTAGCTTCTTGTAGACTTCCAGAATCTGATCATTATCCTGTTCAGGATCATTCTATAGCTTCCTTTTTTCTCTCTTACAAACCTATTTGAGCTCTTCTTTCAAAACCCCAACCTCCTTTTCCAGTTTTACAATTCTATTAAGAAGGGATTCCTCCCTTTCCGTAGTAGAGGCACTAGCAGGATTGCTAATGTGTAGCATATTTTTAGTAGACTCAATGTCTTTGTTGCTACAAAGGTTTCTTTGGGAGGGGAAAGGATGATTGATAGGGTATAACAGGTTTTTGGTTCTGATCTTCCTTCGACCTAAAGGAGTAGTGGGGGCAGTGGAAGGACCAGGGTTAGGGGAGGTAAGGGCGATAAGGATTGAAGGGTGTTGGGAAAGGAAATGGTGGTGAAGCAACAAAATGAGGCCTTAATGGAGGGGGGTGACACGGGTGTGATTTTAAAAATCAAGAACAGAGCATTCTAGGGAGTTTAAGAGATAATGCGGAAATAAAATATGTATATTCCTTCTAAAATGATTTAGGAAAACTAGATGTTTGAGAGGAACTGTCACATATCTACCTTCCAAAGTGACATACCTGACAATCATCCTTACAATTTCATCGAAGGGCACTGGAATGGAAGATGCTTTTATGCCTGCAGCGACAAACTCAATATCTTCACCATCTTCTTGAAATTTATTGGCTTCAATTTTCTTGTCAACCTTATTACTGAAGAATATAGCACCTTCCAAGCTAAGCCCCGTGACTTCAGCAATTAACTCTTCAATGATTTTCATGCCAATATCACCATATTCAACCATTCTCTTCTTCCACCCAGACACAAATTGAATATAAATGTCTTGATCATGGTCCTATATTCTTTCAACGAGGATTAAGACCCCACCCATTTGTAAATAAGTCCATAGAGCCACGTCATCCTTCCAAGTAGGGTCGTAGGTGGGTTCGGTTTGGCATGGAGCTCCACCCATTTTTCCATTGTTGTTACTAGACTAGTTTCTTTAGTTCCAAATGGAAATGTTTCTCCCCAAAACTACTTCTTGATAGCACCTTTCTAGACCTAAAACCCCTGTGAAGGCTGATGGTGACTATTATCCTTGTGTAAGAAGTAAATCACCCCCAAAATGATAGAGGACTTCTTAATGATGATTTTGGATTTCATATTTATCCTTGATGATGTCATTATGTACCTTGCTAGGGATAATGTCATCACTAAACTAAGTTTACATGTTATTACTAACTCCATAATTAGCAAGACTATCCGCCACTTTGTTGCCTTCATGATAGGAGTGAATAATTTGGTAGTTTGCAAAGGATTTACAAATATCAATAGATTCATAGATGAAATCCCGAATGGTCCAAATAGGGGTTGTGCTTGATTTAAAATATTTACTATGTTCATAGAGTCCCCTTCAATTATAATATTAGAGATGTTGCAATCTCTTGCTAGCCTGATCCCCCATAATGTTGCTAAGGCTTCAACATAGTGATTTGTTTGATGGCCCATTTTCCCAACAAATGCAACAACTAAACAACCTTTGTGATCCCTAATCACCCCTCCTCCTCCTGATGCCCCTGGATTTCCTTTAGATGCTCCATCAAAATTTAACTTGTACCATAAGTTGGGTGGTGGAATCCAATGAACTAATGATCTGTCAATGTTGTTTTGATCATTCCTATGTGAATTGCCAATATCAATCTTCCAAGCAAGCTAGAATAGGTTCTTCTTCCTTGGGGTATGGTCTATTTTTTGGAGGCCTAAACCTTTCTATATTGTCTTTGACAACAATAAATATTTCCTTAAATATCTTGTTACATACCTATCTATTGTCCCTGAAGATTATTCCATTCCTTATTTTCCATAGTCTCCAAATGGTATGAGGTAGGACCAAATTCCATAATCTTCTTGTTATGGTGAAATCAAAACACCCATAATTTATTAAAAGTGAATGGTTGAGGCAACAGTGTGATTTTTCAAATATGGAGTTATCAAAAAGTGTGGGACTTTGCGAATTGGGATAACTCTGTGGATGAAGTTTGGTTCCTATTCCTCTATTCTGATGCACGCTTCCAAATTGTAGAGGATCTACTCTAAAATATACTCTAACTTTCCAAGGAGACATGATTAAGAAGATTACAAGAAATTAAATCTAAACTAATAGAGGTGATGCACCAAAAGGAATGCTAAACACCTGCTTTGCATGGAGATGGAAACCATAATCAGATTAAGGAGGATGAAAACACACCATAGATCAATCCATTGATGAGAATCCACTAACCATTAAATTTTTTTACAATAACCCTACACAGTAACCAAGATTTCAATAAGTGATCAAAAGAAAAAATGAACACCATAGAGGGTTGAAATTCATACACAAACTTATATTATTGCTCCAATGATTTGATTTAGTGCATTAAAATAACCAAGAGGCAAAAACTTGCATTATATCTTGAATCGAGGTTTGAACTCCACAAATCAAATTACGAGAAAGAGGAGAAAGGAGGGTACAAATCAAAATTATACAACAATAGAATAATGCCCCTCCTTACAATATATAGGAATAATGAGAGAAGGGAGAGAGAGGAATATGAAATCTTGCTCCAACCACCATAGAATGCATTAAAATATCCTACAATAATGACAGGTTCCACTTTAAAACCCATACCTCCATGTACTACGCCTTGTTGGGAAAGAAAGGAATCTCATACCTTCATCATTCTGGTAGGTGAGAAACCTAGAACATTCCTCTAAAAAGGAGGAATGTATTTCTTCATTTTTAATAACTTAGTATCACTTAAATTAATATAACTTAGTCTTAGTTGTGTAGAGGATGTTGAGAGATTTCCAAAAGTCCTTTCTTGTGCAAATTTGAGCTTCCAAATCAAAATTTATGGCCATCTGAAGATTGGGGTGCCATATTGCATTCAATATGAGTGGTTGGCTCAATCTTTATTCTCTCGACATTTCCTTGCAACCTCTCGAAGTTTAAAATTTCATAATTTCAGGAATTTTGAATTTGGAGGTTGATGTTATTGTTCATCCAACTAGGCATGTGAAACCTCTCGAAAATATGAAAATTTGATACCCAGAAGTCTAAAATTCAAACTTTGGGTTTAAAATCATGAGTTATGATTTTTGTGTTTTAGTGCTCTAAAGTTATGAAACACTCGAATACCTAAAGTCTGAAATTCATACTTCAGGTTTTAAACCTTGTGCCTTTCTCAATTCTTTCTGCTTCAATCCTGAAATAAACCTCCAAAACTCGGGATCTCTAAAAGTCTCAAATTGAGACCTCAGAAAGTCTGAAAATTCCCACCGCATTGATCCTGAAGCTCCAAAATTTGACCCCGAAACCTAAACCCTTTCAAAATTTGGCATTTTGGGCTTTGGCTTGCATTTTTATATTTTTTTGAGAAGAACTCAAGCTCAATCTCTAAAGTCTGAAATTTTGGAATTTCGGACTTCGACTCGGAATCCATGATCTATTATTCCGTTAACCTGCAAAGGGGAGTTTGAACCCGAAATCCCTCGAGCCTTTTTGGACTTAAGGGTTTCGGTGTTCAGGATTTTCTTTATTTTTACCCGCATGGATTCCATGTTGGCATAAGGTTACATAACATATCTTCTATATAATTAGATAATATCACGTTCTTCTCGCATATGTTTTAACCCCCTCCTACTATTATGGGGAATATTGTTAAGTTTCTTACCTATATAGTATATATCATGCTTTTGATATTCAATGAATGAATAAGAAAATCCTTCACTTGAAGGATTATAGGGGCCTTGTCATTGAATCTATGACCATTCCCATAGCCCCTGATGAATTAATGAAGTATGAGATGGCTAGTGCCAAATCCTTGATGTTGATAATGCTCAGTATAAGTGACGATGTGTAACCACATGTTCGGAATGTGGAGAAACCAAAGGAGGCCTGGGAAAAGTTGGCAACCATTTATGAAGCCAAAAATCAGACTAAGATCCTCCATCTTCAGTCAAAGTTGCACACCCTCTCTATGGGGTCAAATGAGAAAGTTGAGGAGTTCTTATGTGGCTGAGATGTGATCGAGTTATTAGCTCTTGGTGAAATGATGGATGAAAAAATTCTCATACCGATCACCTTGAGAGAACTCCTTTCTCAATTCTGAGTGTAAATTATGACACTGAATGTATCTAAAAAAATAGTGGCATTCGAAGAACTCGTGAACTTGTTGTAGCAGGAAGAGGCCATCAATTCAACACAAGAGGAGACTTAGGATAAAGCCTTGTTCTCAAAGCTATACCATGGCCAGAATAATCAAAAGGGTCCCCTAGAGAAGCCAACTCAAGTGGAACCAAATCAACAATAGAAAGATCAAAATTCAAATAGGTGGTGTCACATTTATAGAACCAACACTAGTGATAGTAATCATTGCTGGTATAATGGTTTGAAACAAGGGTCTTCGAGTCAAACAAGCACATCTGGGTGTGAAGATTTTCAAAAATCTAAATGTCATCCCCGCCGATGAAAGCCTAAGGGACATCTCGTAGCTCAACAAGATGATGGATCTGATTAGGAGACATCATAAGGAGCCAATTATGGTAAGAAACTTGTATTAATCTCTCACACTTCACAACCCATGAAGAGAGTCTCACTGATAGACTTGGGTGCAAGCAAGCATATGTCAGGTGACACAAAAAAAATTTATTCACTAAATGAACAACCCACTAGATATTGGGTTCGGATAGCAGATGAAAAAGAGTACATCACAGAAGGAATAAGAAAAGTTACCATTCCTCTGGGACCACAAAAATGTACACTTACAAAGGTACTATATGTTACCGTCTTGATGATCAACCTCTTGTCAGTGACTCAACTCTTGAATCATCACCTAAAGGTAGAATTTATTGTCTCAAATGGCATTAAATCATGCTTGATCTCGCGACAAGGTACGATTATTGCTAGAGAATTTCTAAAAGATAAGTTATTTGCTTTAGATATTGTTTCATCTTCTACAATAGCTTTATCTACCTCAACAGTAGAATCTACAACCCTCTGGCATTTTAGATATGGTCACTTTTTAGTTAGTTCATTGCATCATATGAGTTCAAAAGAAATGTTCCATGGTCTACTTAAATTGTCCAGTTCCTTGCCTATCTTCCCTGGCTTTCTTGCAGAAAACAACATAGGGATCCATTTAAGGCAAGCACCTTCCATGCCAAGAAGCATCTAGAGGTAGTTCATACTGATCTAAATGGCCCACTGCCTACTTCATTTTTAGGATACAAGTACTTCCAACTATTCGTGGATGACCACTCTCACAAGATGTGGGTTTTTTTCCTAAAGAAGAAAATTGAGGCTCTTTAACATTTCCATAATTTCTATCGTCGTGTTTTGAAAGAGAGCGACAACCACTTCTTTGAGTTCTCTCGATTGAGGGGGAAATTCACATCAAAGATTTTTTAGCCTTCCCAACCAATAAGGCATTAAAAAGAACTTGAATGATCCCTACACACCCCAACAAAAAAACATTGTTGAGCATTGCAATCGCACAGTGATGGAGATGACTCCTACATGCTAACAAAAACAAAGCTAAAGGAAATCTATTGAGATGAAACAATAAAGACAACTATATATCTTATCAATAGGGCACCGACAAATATTCTACAAAATAAAATTCCAGAAGAGGTATGGAGTGGTAGAAATCCATCAATTTAGAATTTATGAGTATTTGGTTGCACAACATACATGCATGTACCATCGACGAGAAATAAGGTTGAGCTAAAGACACTCCCATTCATCTTCCTTGGCTACAACACAACCTCAAAGGCATACTGTCTCATGGATTATGAGAAAAAGAAAATATACGAGAGTCGGGACATGGTTTGTGACGATTCATCCTTTTACTCGATAGTGACAATAGAATAACCATTACCAGCCACCTCTCACCGACTAGTCTCTAAATCAGATGATCAACCAGAGGAGACTACTCATAGAGAAGAAATGCTGCAACAAGAGATATTTGTTGACCTTGGAGAACTAGATAAAGTGACTACACATCAATCCACCCGAAACGACACAATTCTTTTCAAAATCAGCCAATTTCTCATCCAATGTGGGTACAAAGCACCATCAATGACTCACATTTGTAACAACTCCCGAGATACATCATCCAAAGTCAAAACAAGGAGTCAAAAATAAATGATTTAAATTTTCCACTCATGAGTTCATTGATCAATAGCTCGAGCCTGATAATATTCATGAAACACTCACCAACTTCAGTGGAAGAAATCCATGGATATAGAAATTGACTCACTCAAGAAAAATTGGACATGAGAACTTGTTGATCTACCTACAAGAAATAAACTCATAGGCTGCAAATGGGTTTTCAAGACAAAATATAAGACAGATGGATCCATCAAAAACATAAATCATGACTTGTAGAAAAAGGATATGCTCAGAAAGAGGGTATCAACAATGACGAAACCTTTGCACCCACCGCAAATATCAACACCATTAGAGTAGTTTGTGCACTTGTAGAAGAGAAAGTATGAAAACTTCAGCAGATAGACGTCAAGAGTGCTTTCCCAAATGGTAATCTGAAAGAAGAAGTGTACATGACCCAACCTAAAGGATTTTTTTATGAAGAGCATCCTAAGAAGGTATGTTGTCTCATCAAATCATTGTATGGACTAAAAAAATCTCCAAGGGCATGTATATCAAGATCTATGATCACCTCTTGCAGCATGGGCTCACTCGTAGGCCCTCAAATTCTAATTTGTATATAAAAAAGGTAGGAAAAGAAATTGTCATTCTTGTTGTGTATGTGGATGATCTTGTGATCACCGGTAGTTCATAAGATCGGGTTGATTTTGTGAGGAATGTTATCAAAAGAACCTTTGACATGATACATTTGGGGCTACTACATTATTTTCTTGGCTTGGTGATATGGAAAAGGAGCATCACATTTTTGTCTCCCGATAAAATATGCCAAGACAGATCCTAGAAAAGTACAATATGTCAAGTTTTATACCTATATCCACTCCCATGGAAAAAGGATTACAAATTTCACGATTCTAGGATTCACCTCAAGTAGATGCTACTCTCTACAGGAAATTTGTTGGAGGACTCATCTACTTGACATATACCAGACTAGACTTATGCTATGTTGTCAGCTATCTTTCCAAGTTCATGCAGGAGCCGAAGAAATGTCACTAGACTACAACAAAGCATGTTTTGAGGTATGTCTGAGGTACAATTGATTATGGTCTGGAATATAAGAAGAATGATCAATTCTTCTTATAGGTATACGTCAACTCGACCATGCTAGATCTGTTGATGACAGGAAGTCAACCATAAGATACATATTTCATCTCGGATCTGGACCTATCTCATGGATAAGAAAGAAGCCAAATGTTGTTTCTCTCTCATCCATAGAGGTAGAATATTGTGTCGTATGAGGAGTTATGTGCAAAGTGATATGGTTATGTTGCATTTTGGATGATGTAGGAAATCTTGAAAAATAGTCACCTATTCTCTATTACGATAATCGAGTGTATTAAAGCTTGTGAAAAATCCATTTTTTCATGAATAAACAAAGCATATTGATATTTATTGTCATTTCATTCAAGAGCATGTCTTGAACCATCACATTCAGCTCCAATCTTCGTCCTACAGAGGCACAAGTAGCTGATATTCTCACCAAATACCTTGGAAAAGTGAAATTTAAACTTTTTAGGGGTTATATTTGGAAGTATAATGTAATAAAGGGGTATGTTGGCATAAGGTTACATATCATATCTTCTATATAATTAGATTGTGTAGATTAGATAATATCACATTCTTCTCGCATAGGGTTTAACCCCTCTTACTATTATGGGTAATATTGTTAAGCTTCTCACCTATATAATATGTATCGTGCTTCTGATATTCAATGAATGAATAAGAGATATCTAATCTCTATTTTCTCTCCATCATTTCCTCCTCTCATGTAAAAACTTCGATCCGTAAAACCTCCAAAGTCTGGAAACTTCAAACTTTAGGGCCCCCATTTTTTCTCAACTTGACTCTGAGCTTCCTTCAATTTCTTTCCTCCAACATCATTTCCATTGTCAATCCCTCTTGCAACTTGTTTGGAAAATCTCAAAATGCAAGCTCGTGTACTAAATCAACCCCATTTCCCAGTGTGCAAGTTCATGTTTTTTTAATTTTTCCTAAGGGGAAAAATTGGATAACACTTCTTACCATGCAATTTTTATACAAATGGATCCCATTGTTCCCGTGTCTCCAAGACAAGATTAGGAAGGGTCCAATGCATATTAAAATTAGAATAAATGAGGCTCAAAACATTTGAGTCCTATTCACAATGAAAAGTTATATGTTTGATGTCTTCACCTCCCTTTTGCACATGCAACATATGTTAGGAATAATGAAACCCTTTTTGATTAGGTTATCATTAGTGAGAATATTTAATTTTAACACCAGCCATAGAAAGAAATTAAATTTTGGGGTTAACTTAGGCATCCAAATTTTACTCCATTTCATATCACATCGAACATTTTTAAAGAATGAATTTTAGCCCACATTGACAAGTATAGTCCCCATGAAAATAATTAACCCAAATAAGCTCATCCTTAGAATCCTTTTTATTAAGAGGGATGAGTGCAATATGTTATTGCAGAGAGGAGACAACATGTTTTAAATTTTTCCTATCTACTTTGAGTTGCTTCCAAGTTATCTTGTTTCCATCTAAGTCTATGTAATATTTTACTTTATTCCCATATTTCTCACTTAGAATGTCTTTGATGGAACCAAATTTGTCACTCAGTCTGAAATCAGTCTAGTTGTCTTGCCAAAATTGTATATCTTGACCATTTCCTACTTTCCATCTATAACCTTTAGTAAGGATGTGCCTGATTTGAAGCAAGTTGTTCCAAAAGATAGATCCATTGGGAAGTTTCTCTTCAAAAAGAAAGGAATTCATATTGTGTTGAGCCAAGTACTTGATCCTAATTAGTTATGTCCAAGGTTGTTTTTCCTTAAGTAATCTCCAACCTAGTTTGGCAATTAAAGCAACATTCATCTTCCTAATATCCTTTATACCCAAGCCACCAATATTTTTGGGTTTACAAACCTGATCCCAAGCAACTAAATGGTACTTGAATCTTTCTTCAGTTCCATGCCATAGAAAATACTTTTTGAATTCTTTCAATGTTGTCAACAATTGTTGTAAGGATGTTAAACATAGACATTATATATATGGGAAAGTTTTGTAGTGTGATTTTAATTAGTAAGCATTTTTCAGCACTAGAGAGAACAAAAATTTCTACCCTACCAATTTCTTGGGAAATCTATCTAACAATGCATTCCAAAAACACTAGAGACTTTATTAGTACCCAATGGTAAGCCAAGAATTGATTTTACATCCCCAATGAGTGCAATTATTTTATGTGTATCTGAAAATAAATATTATTATTCAATATTGAATTATGAATTACAATTCTTCATAAATAAGAAAACAACCCCCAACTTGAGTTTCCAATAAAAATCTAACTAACTTCAATTAAATCTACTCCAGTGCAGAAATTTACTACTTTTTAGTAATTTACTAGAACCTACTATTCTTGGTAAGTTTACATGCTTATTCGAATGGCCAAAGGAATTTCAACACATGTTGTACATGCATAAATTAGAGTATTTTCCAACTTTCTAACCTATTATGCATGCAAGATACTAAAAATAACTAATTCCCTAAATTAGGAAAAAGCTAAATTGAAACTTAAATCCTAATTTTTGCCCCCGGATGGTGGATTTTCGGACCAAAATTCCTAAACTATCTCCAAATAGAAAGGAAGTTTGATTGGTGCATTCCTATCATCAAAATAAGTGGTTTAAAAACCCGGACTCAAACGGATGCCCATATCAAAATTTATGACCATTTTAAGTGTTTGATAAAAATATTGTATCATTCTCCCTTGCTTGAAAAAAACGCAGCTCCCCGCAAGTTTTCTTCTTCAGATTTTTTCCATTTATCTTTATCCAAATTCTTAATCTCCCACTCTTTCACCCATGTGTTGTGTTCTTGTTACAATGCTTTCCAATGTACCAAATACTTATTGTATTGTCCATGTTGTGTATTCACAGCTTTACTTGTCTAAAATCTGATCTACTTCTTCTTTTTTCACTGGAACCTATTGCATTAAATCTAGTAGTTATTCAATAACATTCCCTTCTTCACTTCCTCCATGAAACTAATATAAATATGAAACATTAAATATTGGTGAAATATCAAAATTTCCTTGCAATTCTACTTCATAAGCATTACCATTGATCTTTTCACGATCTTTTAGGGACCAATCTTCTTGTAATTAATATTTTTATAGGTTCCTTTAAGAAACCTTTGCTGATGAAGGTATACCATAACCAATTAACCCATTGTAAACACCTTTCTCCTTTTTTCACATATGCTATTTCATTATAATTATCATTATCATTTTGCAGCTTTTTCCACACTTCTTCCTACAATTGTTGTATATGTTCTTGCTATGATTCTCGCATCATCACTAACTCTACCATAAATTGGTAGTTACACCAAATCTAATACCCCTTTCAGGTTACTCCCACACACAATATAAAATGGATAATTTCATGTGGATCCATTTACTTGTGAAATTATAAGAAAACTCAACTTGTGGCAATGCTAAGTCCCATTGTTTTGGATTTTCCCCAACTATACATCTTAACATATTTCCCAAACTTATATTTACTACCTCTATTTTCCCATCGATCTGAGGATGATAGCCACCGCTGAACTATATTTTACTTTGCAACTTCTTCCATAAATTCCTTCATAAATGACTTAATAATTATGTATCCCTATATGAAGTAATGGTTTTGGAACACCATGCAACCTAACAACTTCTCTAAAAAAAATTTTACTCTTGTTGCATCACTAGTTTTCTTATAGGTAATACAATTAACCATCTTAAAGAACCTATCAACAACCAATAAAATTGAGTCATTGCCTCATTGTGTGTTGGTAATCCCAAAAAAAAAATCCATACTCAAATTTTTCCATGCTCCTTTGGGAACAGAAATGACATATACAACCTTGTATTCTCGTTCATGGTCTTTTGAGACTTGACAAAGTTTGCACCACTCCACATAGCCTACCACATCCCTTATCATTTTTTACCAATAGTATTTCTCTTCTACAAAAGCTATAGTCTTATCCTTACCAAAGTTCCCACTCATCCTACACTATGTAGCTCTTGCACTATATTGTCTCTCATAGACCAGATTGGAATACATAGTTGTTGTCCCTTAACTAGATAGCCATCCCGAAAAAGGTACTCATCCTAGAAATCACCTGCATCACCTAAAAATTGACTACTTAACCTTTTAACAATATATTTGAAATTAGAATTAGAAGAAAACAATTCCTTTATTGCTTCAATACCAACCACCTCATTCTCCATACTTGTAAATAGAGTCACATGCCTACTCATTGCATTAGCAACTAGGTTTTTTTCCTCATTTATGATTTAGAGAAAATTATAATTCAACAAAAATGTTACCAAATTTTCATGTCAACTATTCAATTTGTTTTGACTTGTCACATACTTCATGGCTATGTGGTTTGTAAATAACACAAACTCCTTAGGCACTAAGTAATGCCTCCAATGCCTCAATTCTTATACAATTGCATAAAATTCCACATTATAAGTAGAGTAGTTCTTTCTTACCTCATTTAATATCTCACTAAAGAGAACTATTGGCTTCCACCTTGACTTAGGACAACACCAATACCCACATGTGAGACGTGATAATAAACCTCGAACACTCTATTAAACTATGATAGTGCCAAAATAGGTGCTTCACCTTCTTCTTCGAAAAATTAAAGTTATTATCAGCTTGCCTTGGTCCACAAAAACTCCTTTCCTTTTGTGCAATCTATTATAGGTGTTATAATACTGTTAATTTTTTTATTAAACTTTCTGTAAAATGTTGCTAAACCATGGAAGCTTCTTACCTTTTTATACTCCATGGAGTAGGCCATTCAATAATTTCATTAATCGTTTTGAGTTCATTTTTACCCCATCTATTGAAATGATAAAACCCAAACCCAAAATACTACACTCTCTTATATAAATGTGCATTTCTTCAAATTTTCATAGAGCTTCTCTTTCCTTAACACTTCAAATATCACCCTCAAATTCCTCAAATGTGCTTTTTAGTCTTACTAAAAATGAAGATATCATCAAAATAAACAACAAACTTACCATTGTACTCTCACAAAGATAGTGGTCATTCACCTCCTAAAACCGTGTGAGGTGCATTAGATAACATGAATGACATCACTAACAACTCATACAATTCATCCCCTATCTTGAATGCATTTTCCATTCATCTCCTTCTCTCGATCTGAATCTAATGGTAACCACTTTGAATATCATTCTTGGTGAAATACCTAGATCTAGCAAGCACGTCCATCTTATCATCAATGCACAAGATTGGGAATCCATACTTGACTCGTAATTTTATTGTTTTCTTGGTTATCCACAAAAATTATCCATTTTCCATCCTTCTTAGGAGTTAATAAAGTTGGAGTTGTGCACAGACTCATGCTCTCCCTTAATACCCCCTTTCTCATGATTTCTGTCACTTTCTTCTTCAATTTTGTGTGTAATGTGGGGCTTATCCTATAAGTTATTTTATTTGGGAGTGAATACCTTCGGATCAAGTCAATATGGTGATGAATATCTCTTTTGGGTGGTAACCCATCGGTAGCTCATCAAGGATAACATCGAAAATTCATCTATTAATTCTAATGTCTCTAGTGGTATTTTTTCACTTACAGTTCATCCCGATTTGTGACCAAGTCATAACAAAACATGATTGTCTTTGCATCATTCAAAACTTATTTTTCAGAAAGAATATTTTCATAATCCCCTCTTCCTTAAGAGGTAGTACAACTATTTTTGTGTCATCCAGTTCCAAAATTATAAGTATTCTTTCCCCATCATGAATAATGTTTCCATCAAATATCCATGGTCTACCTAGAAGCATATGTCGTGCATCCATAGAAATAACATCACACAAAATCTCATCCTTATAAATTTTTCCAATAGAAAAATGTATTCAACATCTCTTATCAATAGTAACTTCATTACCCTTATTAAACCATGCAATACAAGAAGGGTTAGGATTATTCGACAATGTAGACCTAGTTTCTCAACCATATCATTTGAAACCATGTTCTCACGACTACCACCATCAATAATAACATTACATACCTTTCCTATTGAAGTGCATATTGTTTTGAAAATAATTATATGTAGCTATAAATCCCCCTTGACTTCCTTTCGTGGAGTAATCATCGTCCTTTTGATCATCATATTTTCTCCCACATCTTGTGGAATTTCTAGGTCATGTTCTTCTTCATATTCTTCACTTCAACAAGATTTACACTTGGAGGAACTTCTTTCCTATTTTCATGTGTATAATAATGTAGGAATTCAAATGCCACGTGCCCCTCTTCACCATATTTGTAACAAACAAATGGTCTTCATGGAGCCTCCCATCCTCTATCGCTAGCATATCCTCTGCCCCTAATAAATACTCTACCTCTTTGCTGATTTGGGAGATCCTTTATTTCATATTCTTGCTTTTCCACTCCATGAGGTAGTTCTCCTCTACCTTGACTAAAACCACCTTATCCCCGAAAGGAAGATGAGGCCCCTTATTCATCCCAAGTGATCTCATAAATATTTGATGGTTTTGTTTTACTTTTTCCTTTAAAGCTAGCTGACAAGAATCCTCTATGATCTTGATCATGTGCATGCTTAACTCATCTTGAATAGAAAATTTTAATCCATTTATATACCTTACAAAGTGATTTGTTCATCGCTTTCTTCATACTCCACATGAATTTACAACTTGTACAACTCATTTGCGTATTCTTGCACAATTTATAAGTTTGGTTTGAGATTCTCGAAACCTCCTGTAAATGGTTTTTACATAATCCAAAGGTAGAAATGCATCTTTTAGCTTCTTCTCCATCTTACTCTAGGTCATAATCCTTTCCTTCCCCTTTCTTGACCACTCTTTTTTTAGTGATCCCACCATAAGATAACATAACCTTTTAATTTCGTGCATGAAAATTTTACCTTCTTTTCCTCTAACATAGCCTTCACTCAATTATTTTTTATGCTAGTCAACCATTCTATCACATCCTCTTGGTTTAGGCTACCTTCATACATTGAAACATCAATTCTTATCACATCATTCTTTCATTCTAATTCTTACAGCATCCTTTCTTCAAAAGATAAGGGTGGTCATTGTGTTTCCTCATCTTCATAAAATTCTTCTTCATTTGTTGCATCTCTACCTTAATTTCCTCTATGGGCTATTATTGCAGCAAACACAACAACTTTCCTCTACGGATCCTCCATGTTTCTATTCATATGGGAAATACCACCTCCCCTTCCTCTTCCTCTTCCTTCCATTGTAGTTTTTCCCCACCAAGAATCAAACTTTCTCTGATACCAAATAATGTACCCAAGCTTTAAACACACACTCAATACGCTACAAATATCTTTAACTCAAAGATAAAAAAAATATTCTTCTTCATTATTGAATCATTAATTAAAATGTGTCATAAATAATAAAACAACTCCCAATTCGATTTTCCAACCAAACTACAACTAAATTCAATTAATTCTACTCTAGGTGGCGAAATTTACTATTTTTAGCGGTGTACTAGAACCTACTATTCTTAGTAAGTTCACATGCTTGTTTACATGGCCAAAATAATTTCCACGCATGTTCTACATGCCTAAATTAGAGGAATTGTGAAATTTTTAACCTACTATGCATGTAAAAGATTAAAAATAACTAATGCCCGAGAATAGGAAAAACCTAATTGAAAATTAAATCCTAATTTTTGGCCCTCGATGGTGGATTTTGGGCTTGACAATGTGATAAAAATGGCTCCAACCGGAAGGGTTTTTGACTCATTCGTTTGTCTCATCGAAAAAAGTGGTTTATAAAAACAGACTCAAATGGACACCCGGATCAAAAGTTATGACCATTTTAAGTTTTTGCTAAAAATAGTGCATCAATGATTCGTTGATTCCTATATTCCACATTGTTGACACTTTGAGACATTTTAAAATTTGGAAAAAATGGGAGGAATTTTAGTGGGCAATCTGTTAGAAGGAATCATCTTTGGAGGTGGATCTTTTGATGTCCACGCCACCTTTGATTAGAACACATCAAACCAACATGTGTAGAGAGGATATGGCTTATGGTTGAGCGGGGTAGAGTTTCCCATCAATGGCCCATAGTCATCATCAAAGAGAATCATATGAATAGATATTTGAAAAGAATGAAATTAATGGAAAAATAACCAAAGGCTATAAAAGTCTACCTATGAAGCTATTTTGGTGGAAGAGAGCATTAATAAGTTATCTCTATGTAAGCCCATTCGAATTCGGGTGAAATGGAGATGAAAGTGAAACATGGGAAATTTTTTAAGTTAATTTCAACAATTCTAAAACTTTGGGAAAGATTGATTATAAAAAGAGGGGCCATAAGGATGGATAAGGATAAAAAAGAAAACATCACATCCCTTATATCACCATGTGGGAGAGACTCGAGCTATATTTGAAAATCATAGGATTCTCTTTATTGAGTTTGATTTCTAGTCTAGTTCGGTTTCCTCTTGGTTTTATTATGGTTTCTACGATCGCTCCCGAATTGGATGTTCCAACTATTTTTATTAGGTTTTAGATTTGATCCTTGTAATCTTCATTGTTATATCTGGATAGTAGATCCATGTCTATAACAGGGTAGGGACCCTACCAAAACCTTCCTTTTACCAATTATAAAAAGACATCAAACAAACAAAAAAATTACCCATAGAAATCATATAGTAATAAAGTATTTTATGCAAACTCAAGGTCTTGGGCTATTTATCGATTCTAAGTAGATTGTAATCATCAACCCAAATTCCATTCCCATTGAGTTAATTAGATGGTTTCAATAGGTGGCCATGGGTACACCTTGTGGTAGGGGTCAAATTTCTCCATATAGACCAAGCGAAACATAGCGAGGTGCTATGAATGTGGATCACTCAAGTAGAAATTAAGGACCCAATCCTACCCCCATGTTCCACATAGAGAAATTGCTCCTCATACACTCTAGTTCATAGCTCTAGTATAATAAAAGCGTTTACCATCAAAAGTTTTTTCGACAGGATTTGGGTGGAGGTGTTAAGTTAGATGGTTGTTTCTAGATCCACCCAGGTTCAAATCCCACTAAGGGATAATCCCCATTTGGGTGGTACTGTCCGAGGTGGTGCGGTGACAATCTGGTTTCATTGAAGTAGTTTTTGGATCAAGAAGACTTGCACTAGATGTGAGTTAAAGCATGGTGGCTCGTGGTTCTCTTTTGGTGTATGTATGTGTGGTAGCTCATGATTTGATAGATGTGGGTTCAAGTGTGGTGGCTCCCGGTTCGCTATACGTGTGTTTAGGTGTGGCGGCTCGTGGTTCATTATTTTTAGCTTAGTGATATATCTTGGTTAATTATAATCCAATTCATAGCTCGGGTCAAAAGTGATAATCTAGTTTATAGCTTCAATTAAAAGCATTCATCTATATAAAAAAATAAAGTTCTTTATGCACGATGTAAGAATTCTAAAATTCTTAAAGTTTAAATCCATGTATGTATATATACATTTACATGTACATCATCAAACCAAAGTAGTTTCCAAATAATAATATAATTTAAGAAATAATTATTACAAAATTATTTAGTGGGTAGTCAATATGAACAAAAATATAGCAAATTTATAATATTAAAGGAGTCAATAACCTTTCTTTGAACTCCCATCTTCATATTAAATATCTAGCATACAAATTTTTGCATTGATAATAAAGTTTACCTAAATTCTATGAATACAAATATGAAAATGAAATCTCAACGCAAGTTAGTGACTTCTTTAATATCATGTTTGTTGTTTTATATATTTTTTATTAGAGTGACTATCTGAAGGACATTTTAATACTTGTTTCATTTCTATTAGTTTTTAGTAATTGATTTGGCTTGATGATGACTTTAAAGTTGTAACTATAAAATTAATTAATATAAATTTATATTATAATTGATTTTTTAATTAATGGTAAATATGTTTTTGAAGGGGACCATACTCATGTACAACACGAGGGTCAAAACCTGAATATAACAATAAAGAGCATATGACAGAGGGTCTAAGAACCAAGATAAGCACGGAAGCTCCAAGGCAAAAGCAATCGAACCGCCCAACAACATCAAACTAAAATAGATCGTGCCCACTAACCCATAGCTAGCCAATGACAAGAGTTCAATAGAAACACAAACAAGATACAACATGCCTCTAGCCAAGATAAAGCAAAAATAACAAAATAACAAGACAAGACTCATACCTTTTCTAAAATTATGGAGGTTTAGATTTGGCGTTTCCTTTATTTTTCCTGTACACCACCATCCATTCCTCATTTCCATCTTCTACTAAGATTGGAAGAAAAACTTCAAGTGTCTTAATAGGAATGTGATCCTCAACAAGAGGAAATGAGGCACAATCTATTGCTGAAACAAGACCCTAGGAAGATACATATTGAGGTTTCTTCTCTGTAGTGTTCGAAAGCCCTTCAATAGCGGGTGTGTCTTCTTGTGAGGGGCCGAAAGATTCTAAAACTAGGTTTGCATGGGGATTGATCGTTAGATGTTTGGGTAGAGATTCCTTCCACCATGTTGGTTTGATCTTGCATTTGGAGTGCTCATAATCCTCTAAAAGATGACCCATTTGGAAGCATCATTGACATCTCGAAAGCAAGACCCTCATAGTCTAACCTCTGCACCCATATTATTTCACCGATTTGTAGATTGATTTCTTCTGGTAAGTCTTGAGAGGCATCAATATCTAAAAGGATTCTAACATAAGTAGTATACATGTGAACAAAGATCTTATCATCAACTTTCACAAACGATCCTAGAGTATCACCTATAGCAATCAAGCATGATTTGTTCTAGAGCTGAAGTGGGATTCCACGAAAGTGAACCCATACAGGGTAGGTATCAAAGGAATCTTTTAGAGGGTCAAAATATGGATACCATGGTTTAAACATGAGACCATGCTCACCCCAAACCCAATATTGGTAAAAATCAAATCCCTATCTTCAGGGGTATCAAAGACAACAATGAAATATTCTTTAGCACATTGATAAAGCTCAATCTTACCTTGTATCTTTTCCCTCCATCTTAGAGAAATCCAGTCATGGAGATGAGAAATTTTAGGCAAAAATTTGTGAAATCTACAAATGAGGCCCTGCTGGGAAAGATTTTCCTCCTCCTTTAAAACCTTTTGAGGCAAATCATCCTCTATATTTGAAATTGGAGTCTTCAGTGAGGGTTTCAGGAGCTTATCCATAGTCCTAGCACTATCCATTGACTATTTGGATATAATTTCAGCAAAGGAAGGGACTCGACACTCTTCCCGTTGCGTCCCTTCTACGATTTACCCCCAACATTGGCTGTGATAGATGCAAAAAGGGGTTACGTTCATTGTAGCCTCCTTAGTATTCCCTTGGTGACCCTGTTTCTTTCCCACCGACATCGATCCACACATATGGGGTATGACGTCTTTTCTAGAGTGGAAGGGCCCCTATTTTTAGTGTTTTTAGGTGGCTTTCCACAATCAACAACTTTATATTATAATTGATTAAACAATGTAATTTTAAAAATTATAACGTCAAATTGAAGAGAAAGTATAAACGATTAAATAAAATCGAAGGATAATGTTTAACCTAAATGATTGAGACACATTTCTAATGCAAACTAGTTCAATTTTTTTGCATGTATTCTAAATAATCTTAAAATTTTACATCAATCTATGCATGTCAAATGAATTTTTAGTGACAACACTTTTTCTATATTGCCCCTAAAATTAATTAATACAATGATATAAATCAATGCCAAACCAATTATACAAAATCTATTTTAATATTTTTATGTACGGAAAATTTATATTTTAAGTATTGTAAACTTTGAAAAAGTTAGAAAATACTCAAACTTTCAACAAACATTTGAAGATAGTAGTGTACAATTTACTTATTAAATATTTAGTTTACAAGATTACACTATAAATTATTTTGGTGAATGAAGATATATATTGTTTCTTAATACGAGTGTCTTTTTCAATCCTATTTATAATAAAAATAAAGTTAGAAATGAAACTTATATAAGTGAATGATAGTTTAAATTATGATGTAAACTATTTAACTATGACATTAGATTTATTTATTCTCTTTTTAAATAAACAAGAATATTTAAAATGCATCATTTTAATTTACAAATTCTAATTTAAATTTGATCTATATAAAAATTAAATGTAAAACACTAAAAAAATCCAATCCAATTGAAAAATATAAAGTATATTACTAAACATCTATTCTAATCTAAATATTCTAATAAAAACAACACCCAACACTACCAAAAAATATATATAGAAAAGTATAGTACATATAAGTTAAGAGAGACTATGATAAGATCTAACATATCACTTGATAATCATTGAAAGAACTAACATTAAATCTAAACTCCATCAACACGATTGTGTATTAGTAGTTGTTATCAACTCTTTCTAATGGTAAAATGTTGTATTGTTTAAGATGTAATAATACACTATATTTAATGTAGGTTCAGATTTAAAATATGTAATGGAAAGTGAGAATTGACTTATAAGTTATGATACTAATGAATGTACGCAAATATTTATACTAAATATTTTTTAAAATATCTATTAAATAGTTTTTGCTTTCACATGAACAAATTTCAAATGTAGGGATTTTAACAATTTAAATTAAATAATAAAAAGGAAATAAAATATAAGTTAGATAGTGTTAAATAATCAATATATAAAAGCCACACAATATAAATTTACATGTTCTTTATACTCTTCTTTCTTTTGGGTTTCACTTATAACCTTAATATTCCATTATTTCACATATGAATATCAGATTTTGAAGCATTAATAGATAGAAATACCGTGGTATTTCATATAAGATATTATGCTTAATTATGAAATGTAGCCATAATTGAAATAATAATTACATGCAATATGGAAAAGAAATATTATCTCAAAGACACATCGGGTGAATTTTGATAGTGCAATGCTTCTAACTCCCCATTGCGTTTCTCCAATTTTTGTACTTGTTGCTTCAAATAATTTACATAATCTATCATTTCTAGTAACACTGCAGCTCTTCCCTTCTACACAAATAATACGAGGAAATTACACAATTAGTCAATAGTCAAAACAATTTGTACATATTTAACATTTTTCTTAATTGTTTTATGTTATTTTATGTATAATTAATAAGAATATGTTATTTTATTGTCAATATATTAATTTCTTACATAACATCCATATTATATAATCTTCTATTAATCAGATTTCAAGTTAATTTGACTTTAAATACTCTAATTTTAACACTAAAACACACATTATAATTACTAAATAGCTAGTTTTTGCGGTCAATCAATACCAACATGGGAGTTTAAACTCTTTCTTTAAGTGCTAACTATCAAGATGTCAAGATGCAAACTCGTAATCTACCATGTATTATTACTACACTTTACTCGCTATACTAACTTAACATATGAGAATAATTGTTACGCATCATGTTTGTTTGAGTTGAACTTTTCATCTAAAATGACATATATATAACATAAATGGTATAAAAACATACACATAAAAAGATGGATCGACTTGGCACGAGAATCTCTTTCTTGTAACCTTGGGATCTATAACTTTATTGGAATTGAAAATAAAGAAATACATACCTTGGGATTTATGGACAGGAGTTTACGTAGAGCAGAAAATATCTCCTTCATCTCATCTCTTCTCTTACGTTCAGCAACCACGTGATGAATAGCAAGCTTGTCATGATCATTGTCAATATTTATTGCAACTCTTCCACCAGTACCATTATTATTAATGTTAATGTTGTGGAAACGACTGATTTTGTGATTGTTGATGCAATTCAACAGTCGTATGCACCGTTTGTGTAACGATTGGGAGGTGGAATTCGGATGCTGAGGCGTAATTATGCCCTTCCATTCCACAAAATTTGAGCTGTTTCTTTCAGATCTGAAAACGGCCTCTTCCTTTACACCAGTATTCGGCCATGCAATAACATCATTTACTGGTAAGCGCTGGTTTTCAGATTCAAAGAGCACGGGTTCTTCCACGTTCTGTAATGAGTAAAACTGGCATTCCGGCATGTTGTACATAAAAGTCTCGTCGAAATCCGGAGAAGTACCATATTGCACATCAAAATAATGGGGACAAGTAACCTGAAACTGGATTTCCATGCCCTTTTCATTAGTAAATCACAGATCTCCCAAAATTCAAAAATAAATTAAAAGCGGGACATATACAAAAAGATACACTTACAGAATCCATGGCCGTGCCGTCAAAAGACGTTACTACTTATTTCAATTAAGTTTTACATGGAACGCTGCTCAGAAGAAGAGAACTTTACATTTCAATTCCAGGAAAAGCCAGAGGAAAATCAGCCTAAAAGAAAGTGGTGATGTTAAACAAATCAGAGCGGATAGGATCGGATCGAGGAAAAGAAAGGGTGGTTTTCCCATGACCGTGAATGCCTGGCCCATGATCGCTACTTGTTTACATCATTTCACGTTATTCTTCGGTCTAAAACGCACGTTATGTAATACATTTGATACCCTATTAATATGTAGGTTAGATGTCATTTTCTAAACATGAAGATAATCAATTCAAACAGATAACCCATGTTATAGTGTAGCCCGCATGTCCCACTAAAATATGTAGTTTCAAAGTATTTATTAGAATAATATTTGAAGTTAGTTGTGAAATCTATAGTTGAAATATGTATTGGAATAATATTTAACGGTGGTTGTGAATGGTTGGTATTTATAAGTTTATAGGTTAGGTTCTATACAATCTTTAGGTGTTTATTATGATGAAGGCATTTACATTATTTTAGGATTCTTTATTGAAAAATGTTGATCTTTTTCTAGTAAAGTTTTTGTTTGATAAATCTTTATTTTTCATTAAGAATGTTTTCCAAAAAAAAAAAAATCTCGACATTACATTTCACATCTTCACCACTACTAATTTATTATCGTCGTATTGCAATAAAATATTACATTTCATTTTCAAAAATCTAATCTTTTTTGTGGTGTAGATGAGGCATCCATGAAATCCACGTATGGTGTTACCATCATTGAACTAAGGAAAGCCCATTCTTAAGTAAAACTTACGTCTAAGTGTAGAAGACTATTATTTAAGGTAAATAAAGTGTGCTTGAATAGTTGTTGAATATTAATTTATGCTCATCCACCTGTCCAAATCTTGATGCACTTGTAATGATGTAAATCTTTCCCAAGCCCTGTCCAACTTTTTTGCATTGTATTTGTCAATAAAATCTTGACCCCTCTTTGCTAAGTAAGGGTAAAAAATGATTGAATTGTTGCGACCAGGTTTTGGAAGGCAATTATGATCCTTTTAAGGTAGGTCCAATGTCTATGTTTGTCTCCACATGTAAGGAGTAGAAATATTTGTGAATGCAACATAACGAGATGCTATTGCTTGTCTATTTTCTTAGTATGGAAATAGATGGTGTTTCCTATGTACTTTCTTGATATACACATCATGACTTTTATTTATTAATGATAAAAAGTTTTTTGACCAAGGCCCTACCTGTGCAAAGAGACCGAGCTAAATTTTAGCAACAAAGCATGAAGAAAGCTATAATTGCACAAAAAAAAAGACTACAATGAAACCACAAAAAACCACAACAACAACATCAATACCACAACCATTTCATAGCATAAACATAGCCATAATCCAACAAAACCACAAAAAGAATAACCACCAAAAAGAATTAGTTCATGGAATTCAGAAGGCCTTCTTGATGCTTTCTAAGCCATATTTGATGTCCTTTTTTATAGATAAATGCTTTTGACCGAAGCTATGAACCGGAGTACATTCAACCAAGATATAACATTTAAGCTCAACAATTAGTGAACCCGATCCACCACACTTGAACACACTTCTAGCGCAGACACTTTCAAACTAGAATCCACCTCGATAAATCCGCCAACCAACCACGCGACCTCGGACATTACTACCCCGAACATGGATCATGCCTAAGCGGGATTTGAATGCGGGTGGAGTTAGATGGAACCATCAATATTAACCACTCCACCAAGACCCCATCGGCCCATTTTTTATGTCTTTAATGCTATTATATTTCATGGTTTTTTTCTTTGCCCTTGGTCTCCTCAAGTTGGTGGGTTATAATAGTGAGGAGATCAATGTTACTTTTGAGAATGGATGGTATATTATATTGTTTACCCCTAGTAATTTCTTGTTCCTTTTCAATTTTAGATACCATGTTATTAACCTCCTCCAACAACTTGTCGTCCATTTTTCAACTATCCACAACAATCTTGCAGCCTTTGATTTTGTCATTAAGGTCTCTAACTTCTTTGTGAATCGATTTGATCATAGCATTGTGAAGCTTCCCTTCATTCCTTGACTTGAAATGCGGATAGACAAGCCAATTGAGGTGAACAATCAATTTTGGAAAAAACAAAAAAAGGATTTGGTTTTAGAGATTCACAATATGAGTTCTTAATTAATGAACATTACGTAATATTAATATTTTTATCATTTTGTATGGTAATTTTTTCCGAGTAATTGTATTATATTGTGCGAATGTCGGGCCTATAATATGTGATTTAATTACACATACAAGATTCTAATATCTACAAATTTATACAAGTTTTGTGCTTTATCTCATTTATGGTTAATGATTAACGATGTTTCTTCACATCCCTTTTCAGGATAGATAATATTTTTATGAACGTAGTCTTTTTTTCAATCTAATATTATTTCAATTTTTTTATTTTGTAAATCAAAAATAATTTATGCATAAGTAAAATTACATTTTTATTGTATTAATGTAATTCACAAACATGTATAGTATTCCATGGTATTAAACATTTGATATAATGAGGTTCATCAATTGGGTACTAGTGAAAGGAAATAAAAACATTTGAGAGAACTAAATAGGTCACATGTCTTCCTAATGAGCATAATCATACTATGGAAAACAAAGAGGTGCACATGATTTGTTGTTATATAGTATTGATAAGTGGTTATGATATTCTTCTAGATATAAGAAAATACTCCTTAATGCTAAAAGCTTTCAACATTTTGAAGAAAATTAAGCAAGTTGAGAAAAGACTTAGTGTTACTTCTTGATTAATTTTACTCCTATTATGTAAACATATACAAAGATAGCCCAATGCATGTGGTGTCATTTAGTAAGTTTTTTCAAGTAATTAAAAAATCTACATTTATTAACATTTGTTGCAATCTCAACCTCATGCGATCATTGATAGAATTGTGTGTCTCACTTGCATATGCATTAGAGTGTTACACACGAATAAAATATACTAAACATGTAATTGCAAGGAAAAAGCAAGAGGCTATATTTTGTTCAAAACAATTTCTTCTTCATTTCTTATATATATGGTTTCTTGTAGATAATTTTGTCTTATATATATTTCTTAATGCATTAATTTTCAATTCAAATTCCTTCCAAAGTATACCTTGCCACTTGCATAATTTCTAAATTTACTTTTTACATAAAAATTTATAATAATTCAATTAATATTTTAAAACTTACACACATACACAGTAAAAAGAAAGTCATAAATGAATAAATTATAATTTTAAATATTTATGTACAAATGATAAAAGTAAAGTCTGCCTTTTGTAGACACAAAATCACACACTTGGGTACATTACTAGGTCCTAATCACATACTACTATTCATATGCTTCTTACGGGAGAAAATTACTAGTTGATCACTATCCTTAACCTCTTAAGTTCCCTTTTATTGCCCCTTTTGATCTTACAAACCTCACTTTGCCTAGTCCGACCCTTCACATTTCACCTTTTAAGTCCGGACACTGGTTCCCAGCTAGGACACCGGCGCCCAAGCACCCTCTTCCCCTTTGGGTGCCCTAGACATATTTGTATTTATCTCAGTTGTTTTGGGGTCCTTTTTAGTCATTGGGCATCCTTATCTCTTAGGGTTTGGCCTTTTAGTGATCAATTACAAAATTTGAACAAGATAAGCATATAAATACAAGGTTATGCGACCACATTAAAGGACCAAGTTGTAAGCATCTATACTTTATCACCTAAGGTTACATCTCATAAGAATATAAGAGCATCATTACATCCATCTAGCACCATTACAAGGACAAAATATGGTTTCCTACATCACACACATAGGAGGTAATTTCGTTTTATTCCATGCACACATCTATTACATCTTTTTACATCTAGATAATTTGTTTGCTATCAAGTGCAACATGCATAAGAGCCACCTAGGGCATGATTCCACACACACACACACACATAAAACTACATTGGGTCTGAGATGTAGTTCAAATTCATCGTAAGATCACCATTGTGACAGTGAAGACAATTATGGCCCCTCATTTTGCATTTTCTTTTTAGGATTTGATGTTCTTTTGAGGGTTTTAAAGGTGATCTATTCATTGCACGGTATTTTCAACATTCACGGGAGTTGTTCGATATACTACTGACAAAAATGAAGGCTTGATACACCAGCGACCCTAGGAAATTGACTTTTGTACCTCTTACATAGACCCATAAATCTAGTACCAATCCACGTACCCTAGTACCTTCTCCTCCTTGTAGTTCCCACCTCTTTTTTACATCAGTTCATTTTCAAACATATTTAATTTACTAGATGTAAGATATTGATTTAGGGTTTTAAATGTGATCTCTTCATTGTAGGGTATTGGCAAAATCCATGAGAGTTGTGTGAAATACTAGCCATAAACAACTAGGGCTTCAGTTCAACCAGTGACCCTAATAAATTAACTTCTACACCTCTTGTGTAAACCCAGGCACCCTGTACCAATCTAGGTGCCACAGTACCGACTCCTCCTTGAATTTCCTACTTCTTTCTAGAATTAGTTCATTTGTTGAATCATTTCATTTACTAGATTTAAGATATTGATTTAGCACCATTTTGATATTATGTGGTTTCATTATGGATTATTTGGTGGCACATGTGATTTTCCAGGACATGTGGTGCCAATCTAGTATTATCATCACAATCTTAGTTTGCTTACACCTATATTGTTATGGATACTAGCAAGACGTGATGCACTTAGTTTATCTAATATATGATGGATGGATAATGTTGTTGTTATATACTTTGATATCATTGGTTGATAATGATAATTTGGATGTCATCATGCAATATCTTAGATGGATCTTATATCTTGATTTATAGAGGATGCATGTTGCTAGAGTATATTTATCTCATTTTGATATCGATTTTTGTATATCTTTGAATGAATATGCATGATTGGTTTAATTATCAATATATTGTTATTATTCTCTGATTTATTGTAAAAAGCAATTATGTTTAATGTGTAAATTGAGTGTGTAAATTACAGGTCACACAGGGGAACGTGGGTTTCAAAGTTGCACCTCAAGTTACACAAGTGGTGACTAGGCCGAGAAAATCCTAATCCATGCATGAAATTCGTTTGACCATGTGTGTATGTGGCACATATATGTTTGGACACCCTTAGTTGATTCCTAATTGTCTTATGTTATTTTAATTTGTTAAATGTTGTATCTTGAACTAATTTAAGGACCTAATTGTCCCTACATGTATTAGTGGTGTAATAATTTAATTAACCTTGTTGCTTATGTTATGGGATCACCTAATCATCATTTTGGTGGGCCCCACCACCTCTTTCTTTGAGCTACTTTACCCAATCTCGAATTTAGGCTAAATGTGGCATTTGGAAGGGTTTATTTTCACAATGGGGGTATCCCTTACACTGAAATAGACCCCTTGGACCATACCTATGAGTAGAGGGTCTCTTTTCATGGTCAAATATGATTTTCCCTCCCATTTGACCCCTCTCTTGTCACCATCTTGTAAGTGTGTTTGATTTGTGTGCTATCTCAAAAGTTGAAGTAAGTTGGTTTATTGTCCATTTGGTAAATTTGGGAGTTTTCTTCCTAAATGTGTTTTGTTTTATGTTTAATGGGATTTTGGGAATCTTGTGTTGGAGAATGAGATGGGTGACACATATCACCCTCTCATTTGTGAGGATTTTTGTTTGATTCTTCTTTTTATACCTTCTATTGGAGAGAGATATGGACTTTTTCTTCTCATTTTTTTACTATTGGGAGTTGGAGAGAGCTTGGAGCTTGGCTATTGGATTATTTTGGACTTGGTGGCCTATTTTTTAGGTATATCTTCATACTTCTTATTTTGATTCTATAGTGTAATGAGAAAAATAAAATAAATGGTATTTTGAATCTTATATGTTTGTTGTGGGCGTTTAGTAAATCTTGTTTACTTGTATTTTCTTCATCCATCCTATTTGAGGTGGATTTTGGAATTATAGGGGAAGAGGGAGGAAAACCCCTCTTACACCAAATGGATTGATGGGAAAGCAATAATGGTCTATTATATTATTTCCCCCTAGATGGTTTGATGTGGAAGATGGTTGTTCATATGATTTGAACCTCATAGTCCATTCTTGTGAAAGAAATTATCTCATGGTTGAAAATGGTTGGAAAATCATTACAAGGAAGATTTTTAGAGTTTGGGACGGAGTGATAAGGTGTGTTGTATGATGATGTATTAATATTATTTCGGTGTTCCTTTGGTTGGATAATTATATGGTTTATAATGGGCTCATTTCCACTCTTCCCCATTTGAGGAAACATGAATTTCTCCACTTGTTCTTTTATATAGTTTTCATTGTTTGGTAATGGAGTTGTGTGTGTGTGTGTGTGTGTGTGTGTGTTTTTTCATACTATGTCTTCCAATACTTGTGAAATTTTGAGGCATTAATTATTTATCTCCCATGGTCTTGGAGGGAGGCTAGCATGTCTTCCATTGGTGGAGATGGCATGTGATGATGTCATTTTGTTGGGTGGAAACCAATCCTCTTTCTATTGTGCATTGAAGACAATCATATGGAATGGAAGCTTGGAAAATTGGTTAGGAACATGGAGGAAAGAGTTCACGTTTTGGGAATGTTCTTCCCAAGTCAAGGGAGGATTTTAACTTGAATTATTAAGTTCATTGTGTGTTGTAATATTATCAATGAAAGAATATTTATTTAGTTGGTTGATCCCTTGTTTTGAATGAAATATGTTTTCTGGAATAAGATATCTTAATCCCATCGTATTCTTAGTGTTAAAAGGAAGGAATATTAAAGTTGTAATAGGAAAGAGGAATGCATAGTTTTTTTGTAGTGGAGTGAAAGTCTTATTAGTAATCTTGTATTTTATGTTGTATCATCTCATTGTTAAGTATGTGGAAAAATATATATAACTTGATTTTTTCTTGAATTCTCTCCATGGAAAATGAAGAGAATTGTTATGTGATACTAGTATGGTATGGATGACTCTACATTGAATATAAATAAAATTTATCAATAATAATACAATATCATATGCATTGATATTATGATTTTTCCCATTGAGTAAATAAATGAAAATGAGTCATTTATTTAGTCATTTGTAAAAATATATAAATGTGTTTCTTTTTAAAATAAAACACAAATATTACATCTTTATCGAAGATTCTATCCTTGTTGTTGCTTAGTTTTTCAAGTTGTTAATCTATATAAGGAGATCTTATTTACCTTTATATCTATTTTTTGTTTCTTGGCTATGACAACCCCAATATTTGGGTAGATTTTTGAGTTTGGAAATGAAAGAATGATATCCTTCTCGAGTTGTGCAATATTGCATTCGTATTTCTAAATTAAAATATTTGAATAGAAAATAATAGATAACATCTGCTTTTATCTCTAGGAAAGAAATCATATAGGAAGATAATCCATTATGGTTGTATCTTTTATAAGTTCATTATTATATATAATAGACATTTTTACATTTTAAATAATTAGAGAGGATTATATATTATATATATATATATATATATATATATATATATATATATCTTTGTGTGTGTGTGTGTGTGTGTGTGTGTGTGTGTGTGTGTGTGTGTGTGTGTGTTTAATAATAAAAAAATTATTGGAGTGGATGGGTGGTAGGGCCAACCCGAAGCCCTCCCTCCACTTTGTGCTTTACAGGGGTTTGGTCATAAATGGGTCACATAACCAAGCCATGAAAAATTCACCTATTTTCCCTCTATCTGTCCTATTTTGGGTACCTCCGACCACCGTGAGAATTATTCCCCTTGTCAATGAAGTCTTCCATGTCGTGACCTCCCTATGGAAAAAACCCTTCTAATGTTCGTATACACACACACACACACATATTTGTGCCACTCCTCCAAGACACTACCTCATATGGAGGCAACCCAATGTTGGGACACAAAAATATACATAGAGATCTTAGGATTTATTATGTCTATTTAGAAAAAACATATATATCTACATAAATATATTCCATAAATTTGGTATTCTATATATCTATTGTATAGGGAAGCAAACTTGAAAAGTATCACAAAATTTAAATGGGTGTTTGAAATATTTATTACATGCCCCTAAATGAGTTTATGGGAAATGGATTTATGTAGAACTGAAATGCAACTCCACCCCTTCTCCATGAGATCTCCATCAAAACCTACAAACATGGAGCAGTCGTGTAAGAGAAAAATGGAGGAGAAATAAAAATAAAATAACAACGACTTGTGCATTAGAGTGAGAAATGGGGGTTTTCCTCATGGCCACCCTAGGAAGGAGAGATTTAACAAAAAAATATAATACAAAAGTTAAACCAACAAACTACCCTTAGTTGACTTTAATAACAAAAAAAAAGAGCTAAAAGCTAATAACCGAGATAATCATGGTTGGCCTGTTGCTTTTTAAAAAAGGAGCTATTAATCGGAAATCATGGTCGCCCCACCTGTTGATGAAATGAAATAAAATTATATATATATATATATATATATATATATATATATATATATATATAACTTTTTGGAAGATATACACATCCTACAAAAATATATATTTTCTTTATATATCCACAAGTTAAACCCCTCCATAGCCATAAATTCATCCCGAAATTTCAAAGGAAGATAAGAAAGAAATAAAAGAAGAAAACATAAAGCAAAGATAAGGCTATAAAGAGAAGTTAGGGCTTACTCAAACCCTAGGAGATCTATGATTGTAATCCATTTGATCTAAGGGCCCTGTTTTAACCTGGATCTTCCACTTGTAGGGAGACCATACATTTGACCTATTTATTAATTAGTTAATTTTACCCCCTCTGCTCAACTTGGGTGAATGAGAATTAATTTGTGACTCCTAAAATATCAGTTGGAAATTCAACATACAAGCTTGTTTGTGGAAGAGAAGCAATAATTCCTATTTTAGTTGAGTCGCCCACATTAGATTTGCTACAAAAATGGAGCTACTTGAGAATGAACCATTGCGAGATTCGTTATGCAAAATTAATGGAGTTACAAGAGCTACAAGATCAAGCTCATTTAAACATGGAGAAGAATCGAAAGATGAAGAAGACTTTTGATAAGAAATCCAAATTTAGAATCTTCATGAAGGAGATATTATGTTAAAGTGGGATGCTTTGATCGTGCAAAGCCGGAAGACACATGAAGTTCGATACAATCTAGAGTGGTCCTTACATGATTTCATCTTGTGAAGAACACAATGCTTTTCGAATCTCTAGGCTAAATGCAGAGGAACTTCCCATTCTTGTGAATGGTATGTTTCTCAAACACCTTTGTTATTGAAAAACCTTTAGTGTATGTTTAGAGTAGGATTTCCTTCAATAAGTGTAGTTCCTACACATTGCAATGCTTTTCAATTCAATAAGTGCATTTTTGCATGTGATCTCGTTTACCATATCCTTTCCCAATTTTCAATAAGTGCATTTCGCACGTGATTTGGTTACGAGATCCTTTCCCGCTTTTAGTTTGTTTTGGAAGGGTTGGAACTTCAGGAAGGTAGATTTTGGTTACATGCTTTAGACTCCATACTCAATGGACAAGAGCAAGGCATTGGTCTATAAGATAAAGCAGGTAGCTTTCCCTGTAGGATCGCTGAAATGTTGACAATTTTTGCAATTGTGTAAAAATGGGCAACTCGTAACTTCGTTACAATGGATAGCATTAGTGAAGTATACCTAAGCTAGGGAATTTTTTTTAGATAATATGGTTACTGTTGAATTAATTAATGATTACATGAAATCTACAGTTATGTGTGTTGTTACAAAATATAACAGATCACATAGTCTACAATTTAATGATTATCTTCAGAAAAATAACACAAGGCCCTGAAGGACAGTTGTGTTGTATTGATGAAGACATCCAATTGTAGAATATATGAAATGCTAAGTTTTGAAACAGAAAACATAAATGCAGATTGCAGAAATCAGAGTTCATTACTGGATGTTACAGTTATTGTTTAATGTTCTTTCATTCATGATTAGGACATTCAATTATACTACTGAGTTGTTTAGTTCATCATATAATCCATATAGAAAGCTGAAATGTAGAAAGAAATACATAACTCGATTTCAGAATTCATTGTTTTATTCATAAGGAATTTCAAATTTTCCCACACAAGCCGTGGGATCTAACTGAAAGTAAAGTACAACTACTAAAATAAGTGGTATGCATGCATGAAAGAGAAAATAAAGGAGTATGAGTGAACCCATCATTGCCTTGGGGTCTCTTCTTTGGTTGTGACATATCCTTTTCTAGCCTTGTTCCTTCTTCACCTTTTTTGTTGAAAGAACTATACCTGAAAAGAAGAAAAGAGGAAAATCATTAGTTATGAGCTCAGGGATCAATCCATATTCCTATACTGTCCTAATTCATACATATGAATCTCTTAAAAATAGGAGATATAGTTTATTTGAAGATCAAACTACTTCCATGTTTTACTCACTGAGAAAGAAGGAAAAAGAAGAAAAGAAAAACCATGGACATAAGAAAGGCCAAAAAGCCTAAATATTTTCTAACTAGTTTCTTAAGTGTGCAAGATCACGGGTTGGAGCTAAGAAGAATTTAAAAAATTCCTTCACTATAAACAAAAATTACAGATTTCAATGACTTCTATCCTATGGCATAAAGTAGATAAGTCATAAGCACATGTTGGAATGAAGGAAGAATGCGACTCATGGTTCAGTAATTGTCCTACAAATAGAAGAAGCTACAATACAGATGAGAGACTGGAAAATAGAAGTACATGTTTCAATTGTAACTAAATAAGAAGAATCATATTTCAAGAAGTTGAAGTTAACTGGAAAGAAAGGATTAAAGCTGAAGCAGAATGAGAAAGAGGATTCTGGGAAAATTTTGACAGGGCATCGCCATGTAAAATGGACATTTACATCTTTCCATCACATTGTTGTTTAACTAATACATGCTTTAAAAGATCTATGTAAATCAAGTAAGTGATACAAGAAAGTATAAAATCCTGCCATGATCAAGATAATAGTTATTATGTTTCATTTTCTAACTACAAATCAGCTTCAACAGAAAAGTATTACATTTTGCATTCTGAATCAGAAAATAAAACTACTACAGCTAAAAAACAAAAAAAATGAGAAATTCTGGAAAAATTTGACAAGGCTTCACCATGAAAAATCAACATTTCAATTTTCCAACTTGCCAAAAATACTACTATCAAAGAAATAAAGCATCTAAGTAAAATAAACAAGATTACAATATTTAAACAAAGCAATAGAATCAACTACAAAATCAAAGAATGCAACTGCAGGTTACAAGGAGTTCAAATCACAAGGATCTAAATCTTAGAATTATACAATATTTCATAACTCACTTCTTAAGTCTCAAAAAATAACCACAGTCACCGATTCAAAATCAAAGAAGTCAAAAATAATGCAGAACCCAGATTTGGGGAAGAAAAAAATTCACATATCTACAATTTTCACAATGAATTTTACACATAACTTTTAAGCAAGTTTTTGGTCGCAAAAAGCATCAACAGAATCAAATATAGGTGTACCAAGAGAAGGTTGAAGGAAATTATCTCAAGGCATTCATAGCTCCTGGGCCAAGTTCCTAGAACTCAAACAGAAGCTAACAGATAGCTCTAAAAGCACACTCATGGTGGCCACGTTTCCCAGATTTCCAACAGAGAGGCTCTCAAATGAGAAATATCTAAAAATATGCCACACAAAAGGAGATACCATAAGTATTCACGTTCTATAGAAAGCTCCAGAGAAGTACAAGCAACTTAATTGAAAGAGAAAAGCAAGATAGAAATTATTTTATTCTTTCAGAGTAACAAGATGACAGATCTAAAAATCAATGCATAACGAGCTCAAAATTTCAGAGTGAGATTTCAGTACCAATTTCTTACTCCAAGTTAGATGATAATGACAGCATGGAAATGAAGAAATACCCAGTTGAAATGCGTTTCAGATTTATAGAAAGCCCGAGATTGGAAAGGGTTTTACTTTTATGATGAGAACCTTTCAAATCAAATTTAAATCAGAGGAAGAAGCACTTTAAATAAATCCAAAAATAAATACATGTCAATCAATGAGCTAAAATGCAGAAATCGACCTTAATCTTTCTAAACAACCTAGGGTGCCAAATAATCCTTCACAAATACGAGCTCGAGTTCAAGCAGGCATGTGTGGCATAACAATGATCTACATAAAATATTTTCAAGCCTGATCCTAAATAATAGTATACGGCCGTGAAAACAAGAATACCCAGAGCTTCACATTTTTAAACTCAAAAGGGAAAATAAACGTAAAGAAACTTACCAGTTGGGGTCGAGGTGAGAAACACCTCAAAATTCTCAAAATGACGACACCTAGAAGTTTATTTAGCTCGGAGGCCAAGGTTGTGCCAAAAATCACAAGAAAACAAGGATTTCGAGGTATCGATCTTGATAAAGCCAAAAATGTTAGAGGAATAGTTACTGAGCTTTATGAGACAATTAAAACACCTTGATGACACCAATGGCGAGAATCGAGAACCACAAAGAAGCCATAAACTAAATACACACTTATTCACAATCTACTAAGTTCTCGAGCTCAACATAACTAATAATGGTGACCATCTCGAGGAGAATCAAGAAAGAAAAACAACAATGACAGCTAGATCTTGCAAGGAAAGCCAAGAATGCGAGATCTCCAAGTTGAAGATAATGGTGGAAAATACCCATAACTACTTCCTCAAAAAAACTCGAATAGAGCAGAGCCATAAAAGATACAAGTGTAACCAAGCTCAAAAACAATTTATGTAGAAGGGCCGACCTCAAGGAGAAAACAATAATGACATAAAAAAAATAGTCGTGGCTTCGACCACAAACCGAGGTGAAAATGTAAAAATAATGGGTTTCAGTTTGATTTAAGACACCCACCTTGGCCATGGCTTAGACTAATTAACCATAGTCAAAAGATAAATGGCCGTGAATCAAAATAATGACAAATAGACGTCTCTAGATTGATCTCCAAAATTGAAGCAAACCATCATGGTTAGCCACATTCAATATAGGTTTAAAAATCCTAACCATGAGTTAAATATCAATGATCAGAAATCCAATAGTACAGAAATCAACAGTCTGCATAAAATACCTAAATCAACCTAACTTATACAAGCCACCAACAAAACATGGCAAGGGTTGAGTCATCATCGCAAGGGGTCCGACCATATTATTTGAAAATTATTTGTAATTTTTACTTACTCACTATAGTCCAAACTTCAAATAATGTGAAGTCAACCATACATGCTAAGTATGATCACCAAAAAGGTGAAATTTAAACCAAAGTGTTATTCAAATTCCAAAATCTGACAAGTGATTGCATGGTCGTGTTTAATCAAAAGGTGGAAGACCTTATCATAGCATGTGTTACAAAGGTGGTCGAGTATGACATGGTGGCCTTTTACAAAGTGACCCCCATATACATCTAAAACACAACAATGTGCAAAGTCTATAAAGGTGGCCAAACCGAATGGAGATCATTGATCAAGTGCAAGGGTGGCCCCACATACTACAGAGGAAAATTTGAGCATGTACACATGGAGGTGGTCCCCATCAAATGGATGTGTGGATGGAATTTTTTTGCAAACATTGCAAGTATTGTAAAAAAAATTCTCACAAACAGGGAGTTAATTTTTGCATTCCTTCACAAGAGGACGGAATAGACAAGAAGAAGAATTCACATGCACATGGAAAGATACTTGCCCAACAAGCAAGCTTATTATTAGCAAATTATTCACCATTCTTTTCTTAAAAATAGAACATTCAACTTCAGCTTGACTAAGATGTAATCAAAGGCTATTAATACCTATTTGTAATTGCATGTTCTATTTTTATTCCTTTATTTATTAATAGATGAAGGATAAAGATAGGATGCATGGGCGAGTACAAGCCTTAGTCTAGTTTTAGGAAGGGGGGGAAATCAAATTTGTTATATATTATGTGCTTTGGCAAAGCACAAGGAAGACTTTTTAGATATTGGAGTGCTGAAGAAATTTTTGCCAGTTTTTCCCTCTGAATGTGAAGTATTTTCTGCCTTTCCAATTATTTGCAGTCTTGTGTATGTTTCCATTAATATTGTGAACACAAATTACTTGGTTAATTATCTTACCCTATTGCAAATTCAGTAATTTCTGCATGATATTAATGTGCATGTTTAGCTTAGCAATATTGTTGTGATACTTTCCCTCAATACCTCGAAGTGTTTTGCCCTTAACATTCTACAAAAAACTGTTGGTTCGTGCATCAATAATCCTTTCACATATCAATTGTGCATATACTCAGTCAAAGCCCTCATACAAATTTGGTGTATCACCTTAGTTTTAATTATTTTACAGCCATCTTCTACCCTTAACCTCAGAAAAATCAATTTAGGATACACCAATAAGGAACCGGCCTTGATACCGAAGACTCACCTCAAAATAGGTATACCCACATACCTGAGGTGTTTCCATTGTATCTATGAAAGAGAGAGATAAAATTTGTAAGCTTAGAAAACTCTGTAGCCATCTCTCTACAGGGTGCACTTTCGAGAGATAATAGTTTTGGCATGAGAAGAGGGACACGAATCAGATCTACATGCAAGTTACAGATATTTATAGTTGATCTACGAAGATCTTACATTAGATAAAAGTTACTTTCGGACAATAAAATTCAGCAATCTATTATAAATAATTAAAGATGTATTTGGTGACTCTGTAGGGCTTATTTCAGACTAGTATTACAGCATGTTCCATGCCTAAAGTGACTAGAAGATCATTGGTAAGAGAAATTCCTCCTGAGTTTGTTTCTTTACCTTTGAATTCTACAAGGAGAAGAGTTGGTAATACTTTACCTTATAATAGGTCTAGTTTTGATAATCCTCCTCCTAATATTCCTTCACCACGTGTCAATCGTTTCGTTCAAATCCTAGTTTTTCAAATGGCTATTCAATCACCAAGGAATTTTGTAACCTTTACTAATGGCATCCCGTTAGTAATACTAGTTTACCATGACATCCCTAATGCTGCCATGAAAATTTTTCCATCATTCACTGGTGAAAATTAGGTTACACTTATAGAGCACATCAAAGATGTCATAGCCTTATGTGCAGTTCATAATATTACTCATGAGGATGTAGCTTTGAGACTTTTAGCTACATCTCTTAAAGGATAAGCCTTGCAATGGTATAGAAATATAGAGATTGGATGCATAAGAACTTGGGATGACTTAGGGGATAAATTGCTAAAACAATTTCAAGATAATTCAGATCATTTATCTCTTATAGAAAATTTGTCTACCATTAAAAGAGCTCCCAACGAATTTATGTCAAGTTTCAAAATCTATTTTTCTAGAACTTGTGAAATAATTCCAGCAAGTGCCAAGCCTCAAGATGATCACGCTTTTCTTTATTATCTTAGGGCATTAAATAGTGATATTTCAACTATGATTCAGTCTATGGGAGGAGAGACACTCCCAATAGCCTATGATATCGCCATCTGAGATGAAAATAGTCTTATTCAAGATGGAAAATTAGCACCAAGACCTTCAATGCCTTTTTTGGCAAATTTAGCACCTATTCCTCAGCCTATCACAATTATAGAACCTGTTATTTCTGCCCCATCAGATGATGTATTTAAATATTTGCAGACTATGGGGAACAAGATTACTTCAATTGAGAATAGGCTTGCATTACCTAGCAAACCTTATCAGGCTCCTTATTAGCAAAATCAGCAAAATAGGCAGCCTTACCAACAAAATCAAAATTATAGGCAGCCTTATCAACAAAGGCAATTTGACCCAAAGGATCCTAGTTCATCTAATGCTTTAGTTCCAGTTAATATGGCTACAGAAGATTGGTGTCAACCTTATAATCAACCTCATTCAGCTACAAGTTGCCCAAATACTTTTCTGAACATAAGTCTTATTGCACAACCTCAATCTGAGACATTGTTCATGCCTTAAATGGAGGGTGGGCAGCAAAATAATCAGGTTCAGAAGGTCCCTAAACAAAGTTTAGTTAGTTTTAGTGAGGATGATTTCATTGCATTTACTACTAGGGCTCATGAAAAGGTTGCAGAGAGTAAAAACAACTAGAATAGGCCTGTTCTACCTACTATCACTAATAAAACAACAAGCATAAGCCCAAAACAAGCCAACAGTGTATTTGTTTCTCAAAAACAATAGGTGTTACAGCTGGTAAAGAACAACAAAAATAGCTATAGCCTGATCCAAGAAGGTTATTTATACCTCAAATATCAAAAGCAGCTGAAGCAGAATCAATTTTCACCAAATCCTATGCTAAAACATTAGAATCTGTTTCTAAAATTGTTGCTTCTTTTAACATTGTTGATGTAATAAAAAAGCATAATGTTAAAATATCAATGTTGGATGCTCTAAGTATTTGAGGACATCAAGATTTACTTTCTCATGAACTAGCTAAGATACAGATTTCTTCTAAAACAACGAGAAAAGGAAGTCTAGAAGGAAGAAACAGTCCTTGGAACAATGGAACAAGACCACATCAAAGAATTTAAATGGATGGTTCAAAAATTCCTAAATGCTCATGACATTAAGAAGCCACCACCGTTTTATCTATCGCTGATTATTGGAGAACATCTTGTTCATAACTGTATGGTGGATAGTGGTGTAAGTAGCACAGTTATACCAAAAACAATTGTAGAAAAATTGGGTCTGCACTATGAGCCTATAGAAAAGAGTGTCTTACAACTTGATGGAACTACAACTAATATAGTTGGTGTAATCAAGAATTTAGAGGTAACATTACATGCTTGCCCAAATGTTTCTATTATGTAAGATGTCATTGTTGTAGATTTACCTCCTTACTTTGCATTATGCTTATCTAGAGATTTCACAGCAAAGATAGGAGGTTATCTCTCTTCAGATTGGTCCTTATTTTTCACTACTCGTTATGGGAACAAGGTTACTATCAATTCAAAACTGTTGGCAATATTTCACATTGAGCCTCACGCTTCCAATGCATTAGCTAATTATTTAGCTTTTGACAAGTCTTATTTTGATAATATAGCTCATGTTTCAGCATTAGATGGTGTTTCTAACCTTTTTATGGATGAAAAGATGAAAAATCTACCAGCAGGATCTAGCACAGGAAGAGTGAGCACAGAGAATTACTCAGAGAAGAAAATAAGAGCACAATAAAGAGGAACAGAGAAATAATAATTATCTCTGATATCTCCACCATCCGGGAGATTCATTAAATAGGGAGAATAGATAGTTTGACATTCCTAAATAATAGGAATGTCAAGCTAATTAGGAGATAACTAATTCCACACAAGGAGTGGAGAGAATCTCAACAAGCTCCGAGAGTTAGAACTAATTAAAACAAATATAACAATTTGCTATAATGAGCTTATTCGGTGTAATTAAATTATTTACACCAACACCCTCCCATAAGCGAATGCTAGGGAGCAAAAAGAAAGAAGGGTCCCGGCTACTAGGCCTGATAAGGTACCCGATACAATACTAGAAAAGAAGGAAGGAAGGACTATACAAGATCCCCCCCAAGGACAACTTCCTTCACCCCAAGCTTGTCTCGCAACTCCAAATAGCGAGGAGAAGCCAAGGGTTTAGTGAAGATATCTGCAAGCTGATCAGCTGTAGGAACAAACTCCATCTGAACGACCCCATCCTGAATCAACTGTCTAATGAAGTGCATGTGGATCTCTATGTGTTTTGTGCGCTGATGCTCAACAGGATTACGTGCAATGTGAATAGCACTTTGGTTATCACACCAAAGAATGGAAGGAGACTCCTGTGAAAAACCAAACTCACCAAGAATCTGACGAAGCCAAAGAACCTCCTACCCTGTTGTCACAGCACCTCGATATTCAGCCTCAGTGGATGATAATGCAATTGTATTCTATTTTTTACAAGACCATGCAACTGGACCAGAACCAAGATGAAAAAAGAAGCCAGAGGTGGATTTACGAGTATCGCGACATCCTCCCCAATCAGAATCTGTAAAGCCCTCAATACCAGAAACATTCTGAGGCGTGTAATGAATACCATAACTCAAAGTCCCCGAAGATATCTCAAGATACGCTTGGCTGCTTGCCAATGACTCTCATGAGGCTCATGTGAAAAACGAGAGACAAGATTAACAAAGAAAGGTGATATCGGGATGAGTATGAGTGAGATACAAAAGGCTCCCAACCAACTGTCTATACAAAGTGGCATCTACTAAGTTAGACTTACATGCAGCAGTCAATTCAATACCTGACTGATAAGGTGTGGGAGATGGCTTGCAATTAGCCATATGAAATCTCTGAAGCAGATCTGTAGCATACTTCTTCTGAAAAATAGAGATGCCCTCAGCAGACTGGTGAACATGTAGGCCAAGAAAGTAGTGCAACAATCCCATATCTGTCATATCAAATTCTGCTTTCAATTTCCGTTTAATGTCCTGTGTTAGAGAATTTGAACTACTAGTAATGAGGAGATCATCAACATATAATACCAATAGAAGCAATTCATCATCAGTCTTCAGGACATAAACTGTATGATCGGTCTTACAACGATGAAAGCCAATAGACAACAAGAAAGCATCCATCTTCTCATACCAAGCCCGAGGGGCTTGTTTGAGACCATAGAGTGAACGCCGAAGTCTACAAACCAGTGAAGAGTCATGTACGAACCCCTGAGGTTGCTCCATATAAATCTCCTCATGGAGATCACCATGCAAAAATGCACTCTTTACGTCCATCTGATGTACTGACCATCGATGAGAAGCAGCAAGAGAGAGAACAAGGCGCACAGAATCCATCTTTGCGACAGGAGAAAAAGTTTCAGAGTAATCTACTCCTTCAACTTGAGAATACCCCTTGGCGACAAGACGTGCCTTGTATTTTTCAACCGATCCATCAGCTGCATATTTGGTCTTATAGACCCATTTACATCGTACAAGCTTTCTTCCCTTCGGAAGAGGAACCAAATCCCAAGTATTATTCTTCATAAGCGAAGAATATTCATCCTGCATTGCTGAATCCCATTCTGGGTTTCCAGATGCCTGTGAAAAAAGAACAGGATCATTAGAAATAGCTTGGCTCATAAGAGCCATACCAGAATAGGGCCGATGATCAACAACACTAGAAGTCTCAGCTCTAGTACGTCGTAGATCTCGTGAATCACCCGCCAAATCACCTGCTGCAGCCAATGTAGATCTTAGCCATTTCGGAGCAGGAGCAACATGAGCAGGAGCAACAGAGCAGGAGCAACAGGATCAGGATCAGGGGGCCCATCAAAATCATCATCAGTGACAGGAGCAGGAGGTAATAATGGAGATGGAAGAACTACTGTATGATCTAAAGGAGCCTCGGTCTCATCAACTCGAACATCCCGCCGAAACACAACATCTTTGGTAGTGGGATCGAAGAGGCGATATGCCTTCACATGCTCACAATGACCAACAAAAATGAGTTCTTTGCTTTTCTTCTCCATGGTTTTCCGAGTGTCGTCAGGAACAAAGGCCCAAGCCTTACAACCAAAGACCCGGAATTTTGATACGTCAGGTTTTTCACCCGACCATGCCTCCTCAGGAGTAACCCCTTGCACTGCTTTATGTGGCATTCTGTTTTGAATATGATTTGCACAGTTGACTGCTTCCGCCCAAAACTGAGGTGCCATGTTCTTGGACTGAACCATGCAATTTTCCATTTCCTTGAGTGTTCGGTTCTTTCGTTCAGCAACTCCATTTTGCTGAGGGGTGTGAGGAACAGTATACTGGTGCACAATTCCATGATTAGCACAAAAAGTAGTAAATGCATTACTCTCATATTCCCCCCCATTATCCGTGCGGAGTATTTTAATACAATGTCCAGATTGTTTCTCTACAATAGCCTTAAAAACTTTGAAATGCTCCAGGACATCACTTTTATATTTTAGAAAGTACACCCAAGTTTTCCTAGTAAAATCATCTATGAATGTGAGTACATACTTAGCACCAGAAAATGATCTATGAGGAAAAGAAGTTAGATCACTATGTACCAACTCAAGACGAGCCATAGCTCTTTTTGCTTGACCTTTTGGAAAAGGATCCAAGTGTTGCTTACCCAACATACAACCGGCAGACACCATCATGTGATTTTACCTTCGGAAGTCCTGTGACCATATTCTGCGAAGAGAGCTGTTGCAGATACCTGTAATTGAGGTGACCAAACCTCTCATGCCACAATTTGCTCAAAGAATCAACATGAGCAATTAGTGAAGATCCTGCAGAGTTATCAAAACTCTCAAATACATACAAACGTGAACATGGATCCACAAATCCTGTAGCTACAATATCATCATGATCATGAAGTTCCCTGATGACAACCTTATCTGGTGAGAATTCAACAGTTCTACCATCACCAGAGTTACAAATTTGATATATGGAAAGCAAATTGTTAGACATATGGGGAACATAAAGAACATTATTTAGATGCCCATTTGGCATATTTACAATACCAGAACCCAATACATCTACAGAAGCAGAATTTCCCACCGAAATATGTGAAGTGCTGCAAGCAGAAATAGAAGATAACAAATCCCTGCAATGTGTAATATGATGAGTAGCCCCTGAGTCAAAAATCCACTGATCTTGCAAAGGAGAAGAAGCTCTAGCAGAAAGAGCCTTACCCTTGCCAGCATTGGAAGCAGATGAAGGTGATGGAACAGTGATCTTGTGTTGTTTTAAAGTCTTTTCTAATGCTTCCAACTTCAAAAAACATCTGGATTCAGGGTGATTTTTCCCCCCACAAAAGGAACAAGGATCAAACACCCTCTTCTGAAATGGTCTCTTATTTTTACCACTATTCGGTGGTTTAGAAGTGTCAACAGAAGGATTAGAAACCATATTGTGAGAGGATACATGCTTATCATAGCTTTGCTTGGGTTTGTTTTTCCAATTTTTCTTAGGAGAACTGGCCACAAGAGCATGATTCGATGTAGGCATAACATCTAGAGAGATTAATTTTGCTTGTTCTCGTGAAAGACGTTCACAAAACTGTTCAAATGAAGGCATTTTAAACTGAGTGTCTAGTGCATCCATAGTAGAAAAGAAGGTTGACGTAAATACAGAAAATGGACCCTTTAGTTTAGTTAGGATTGTGTATATGCATTCATCATCCTTTTTAGTTCTACCACCTGCTTTGAACTGATTGTGAATCTCTTTAAATTTTGACAGAAATTCTTCTATGGAAGGAAAATCTGAAGGCGATAAAGAGTTTAATTCATGATCCAGTTGAATTAATTTGAACTCGTTTATCTTGCCAAACAAAGATTCAAATTTTTCCCATACCTCTTTCGAGCTGTGGCCGCAGAAATATGAAACTGGAGGTTATCTGCTACATTCAATGCAATCAATCCAAGAGCTTCATCTTGCTTGCATGCATACAGGTACTTGTCCTTCTCTGTGGTGAAAGCGGGAACTGTATCATCGAACACACGCCATAATCCACGAGACTGTAAGAGCTGCTGCATCTTCGGTTTCCAGGCATGGTAATTCGTCGAGTTTAGAGGCTCGAACAACCTTAGATCCCCGGTGTGACCAGAAGACGAGGATGATAAAAAGGCTCTCGACATGGTTTCAATGAGGTTATTTTCCAAAGTTTCCCTTTTTTAATGAAATTTACTTCAATGCGACGGGAATGAAAAATAATCAACTTTTGCAAAAAACGGCACTCAATTTCGAGTTACCGTGCAAAAGTTATTAATCTTTCAATTTCCCGTAAAATAAGTCAATTTTTAATAAAAATTGCTCACTGATTATAATGCTGACCAAAACGAAGACAAAGATGGTCGTATGACCACTCGTTGGACTCGGGAGAAAACAAGGAATACAAATTTGTCCTCGGTTTACAAACAGCCCGCCAGCAAAGTATTATAAGGCCTCAAAAAGCATTAATTTCCCACCATAATGCAATTTTTAATAACAAACTATAGAAAAAATTTAATACTATAGTTTCTTTTTTTTAAAAATGCACCAATTAGAAACGGCTGTGCATGTATTGAAAAATCAGATAAAGACTTACTGGAGTCTCTATGGAGTTGCAAAAACCAATGAGAACAGGCCGCAGAAAACAGTGTGCAATACAGAACCAGGCGCAAATACAACAGCTGCAAAAATTACAGACCAGGGCGAAGTCCGAGGCACCGAAAATCAGGCCAATGAATGCACAAAACGCACAGTATGGATGGGACATGCCAGCAGGAAAAAAACTTGCAAAATATCTGCGCCAGGAATGAAGGAAGCAGCGTCCAAGGCAAAAATCAGGGGCAGCGTTCGAGGGCAGCGTTCGAGGGAGGCGTGGAAGACGTCAGTGGCAAGAACAGAGGCGTCTGGGGCAGAAGGAAGCCGAAACGGCTTGATCAAGGCGCCAAAACCAAACAGCAAAACCCTGTCATGTAGAACACCACGCCCAACCCTGTAGAAACCACGCCCAACACGAAAAATGGAAGCCCAAATGCACAGGTCTGCGGGCAGCAAAAAGAAAACCAGAGAATATCAATTCTGAGAAAATAGAGGTCGACTTCAACTCTCCTGCAACGATCGCTCTGATACCATGAAAAATCAACCAGCAGGATCTAGCACAAGAAGAGTGAGCACAGAGAATTACTCAGAGAAGAAAATAAGAGCACAATAAAGAGGAACAGAGAAATAATAATTATCTCTGATATCTCCACCATCCGGGAGATTCATTAAATAGGAAAATAGATAGTTTGACATTCCTAAATAATAGGAATGCCAAGCTAATTAGGAGATAACTAATTCCACACAAGGAGTGGAGAGAATCTCAACAAGCTCCGAGAGTTAGAACTAATTAAAACAAATATAACAATTTGCTATAATGAGCTTATTCGGTGTAATTAAATTATTTACACCAACAAAATATACATGAAGAACATTCTCATTATCCTTTCAAAGAAGTTGAAGAACACCTGGTGGTGTGTATTGCTTGCATGAAGAAAACACACCACTTTCATTGTTGTCCAAAATAGAAAATTCAGCAAAATGGATTTGGAAGCTTCATTTTGATGGAGCTAAGAATAAGAAAGGACAGGGAGCAGGTTATATGCTCACTTCCCCAATGAATGAAAGGTACTTCTCAGCTTTGAGTCTCCAATGTTCATGCACTTGAAATGTAGCTGAATACGAAGCATTGATTCATGGTTTAATTTGGGCCAGAAAGAGAGGCATTAGGATGTTACATATTTTTGGTGATTTTATTTGGTTATCAATCAAGTAAGAAATCTCAATGTTTGTAAGAACCCGTTAATGAAGTCTTACAGACATAGAGTTTCAGAATTAATGGAATATTTCAAAGATATTAACATCCAATCCATTCCTAGAATAGAAAATAAACATGTAGATAGACTTGCAGTAATTGGTGCAATTTTTGAAGTGCTAGAACGGATATAGAACAACAAAATTCAGCCTCATATAAAGCTAATTTTCAGGCCTTTGATACCTGATAATGATATTAATTGGAATTTTTTTGAAAGTGATGATCAAATCTACAGGTTTTTGCAGCAGGAAGCTGAGTTTTCCGTAGTGAATCAAGATAAATTACAGCACTTATATGGTGACCAGATTGTTCAATTAAAGACAAATAAACTACCTCGAGGTCTTGTCACATTAGAAGACATCTTCAACACTGATGATCAGTTAAGAAAAGACAAAACTAAGATATCAACACATGCTGATAACTATGAGGAGATCTCAGTTGATGAAGGGAAAAATTTGTTTCTTGGAAAGGTATGTTCCTCAGCTGAAAAACATTCATTTATTGATCTTTGCAAAGAATTTAAAGATGTTTTTGCTTGGAGATACCAAGAATTGAAAGGATTTGATCCCATTTTAGCACAACATACTATCAAATTACAACCAAATTCTAAACCAGTTAGGCAAAAATAGAGGCCTGTGAATCCTAAAATAGAGCCTCTAATGAGGAAAGAATTATCTAAGTTGATTGAATCAGGTATTATCTTTCTAGTTAAGCATTCAAGTTGGGTAACAAATCTTGTTCCTGTTAGGAAGAAGAATGGAGAAATCATATTATGTGTGGATTTCAGAGATCTTAATAAAGCTTCATTAAAAGATCATTACCCACTTCCAAATATGGATCGATTTTAAGAACAGTTTAAGTTCAGATAGACTATCTCTTCTAGATGGTTACAGTGGATACAATCAAATTCTAGTTCGAGAAGAAGATAGGTACAAAATAACTTTTACCACCAAGTGGGGTACTTATGCTTACAAAAGAATGCCTTTTGGCCTTTCAAATGTTGGTGCAATGTTTCAACGTGCAATGGACATGGCTTTTCACAACTTGTTAAATAAATGCATCCTTGTTTATTTAGATGATGTTACTATATTTTCAAAAGATTCTGATGAACATCTAATGCATCTAAGGTAGACTTTTCAGTTATGCAGGTAGTTTGAAATATCTTTGAATCCCAAAAAGTCTATCTTTTTAGTACATCAAGGTAAACTACTTGGTCATATTGTTTCTAAGCAAGGATTAATAATTGATCCTTTTAGAATCAAATCCATATCCCAGCTATCATTTCCTCATCATAAGAAGGCATTGAAGATTTTTCTGGGAAAAATCAACTTTGTCAAAAGATTGTTCCAGATTTTGCAGCATTGGTTAAACCATAAATATTTGTTAAAGAAAGGGAAAATTTTTCTCTTGGACCAGTGAAGGGAGAGAAGGGTTTGAAGCAATAAAAAAAGCCATCTCTCATGCTCCTACTCTTGCAAATCCAAATTTTGATAAATATTTTACAATGTATGCACTTGCAAGAGATGAAACAATCTCAGCTATATCAACTCAGGTTAATGATGAAAATATTGAGCAACCTGTTGCTTTCTTTGGACAAAGCTTGCATGATTATGAAACAAGGTACACATTTCTTGAAAAAAAAGTACTTTTGGTAGTCAGAGGGCTACAGAATTTCAAGTACATGCTTTCAAACAATAAAATTGATGATCTAGTTTCTCATCCAAGTGTGAAATATTTCTTATTAAATAAATAATTGAATGAGAAAAGAATAGGCTGGATAACGAAAGTTATGGAATATGATGTTAATATCTAGGTTGCTAATATAGTTCAAGGTAAAGGTTTTTGTGAACATCTAATTGCTGATATGGAAAAACAACAAGCTACAGAAATAGATGATTCACAACGGTATGCTGAAATTGAATATTAGCAATCAAACATTATGGTTCAACCAGAAAAATCAGCAACTTTGAACTTTCTCAAGAAGTCCAGGAATTAAGATGGATGACTAATTTAGTTAAATATCTATAACATGGCATCTATCCGGAAGGTATGGGCAAGAATAAAAAATTATTTCAAATTACAAGTTTTACCCTATGGTTTCATTGATGGTGTATTTTTCAAAAGGGATATAAATGGAATCTTGTTGTGATATGTTGACTATGACAAAATTCAGCAATTATTATCAGAATTCCATGAAGGACCTGCAGGAGGTCATTTCTTAACACGTACCATAGCCTTAAAAATTATGAAAGTTGGTTAGTATTGGCCCAACATATTCAAGGACTGTTTTGAATGGATCAGAAAGTGCAAGAAATGTGCCTTCATTGTTAGAAAAGAACATTTAGCTTTGTTGCCTTTACAACCTATTTCAGTTGATCATCCTTTTATGCAGTGGGGCCTTGATTTTATTTGCATGATAAACCCACCTTTGTCACAAGGAAACAAGTGGATTTTGACTATATAAGATTACTTTACATGCTGGATTGAAGTAATAGCCTTGAAAGATGCTAATTAAACTTCGATACTATCCTTTTATGAAGGTATAGTTTGCAGATTTGGTGTTCCAGTGACTATCATATCGATAATGCTTTTAGCATTTCTCGGTGTAAAGGTAATGATTAGGCTATTAATCATGGAATTTATCTATGTTCTTCATCTAACTATTACCCACAAGGTAATGGGTTAGCTGAAAGTACTAATAATAATATTTTAAGTATCATCAAAAGAACACTCAAAAATAACCGAGACAACTTAGCATCTAATGTTGAATTCAGCACTTTGGGCTGATAGAGTGACTCCAAAAAGATCAGTTGGAAATTCACCATACAAGCTTGTTTATGGAAGAGAAGCAAGAATTCCTATTTTAGTTGAGTTACCCGCATTAGATTTGCTACGTAAAATGGAGCTACTTGAGAATGAACCATTGCATGTTCATTATGTAGAATTAATGGAGTTATAAGAGCTAAGAGATCAAGCTCATTTAAACATGGAGAAGAATCAGAAACAGATGAAGAAGACTTTTGATAAGAAAGAAAAATTCAGAATCTTCAATGAAGGAGATATTGTGTTAAAGTGGGATGCTGATCGTGTAAAGCCAAGAAGACACACGAAGCTTGATACAATCTGGAGTTGTCCTTACATGATTTCAACTTGCAAAGAACACAATGATTTTTAGCTCTTGAGGCTAAATGTAGAGGAACTTCCCATTCCTGTGAATGGTATGTTTCTCAAAAACTATTATTATAAAACCTACGATTAATCTGTTTAGAGTAGGATTTCCTCAAAATAAGTGTAGTTCCTGCAAATTACAATGTTTTTCAATTCAATAAGTGCATTTCTACACGTGATCTAGTTTACCAAATCCTTTCCCGCTTTTAATAAGTGCATTTTTGCACGTGATCTCGCTTTACCAAATCCTTTCCCGCTTTTAATAAGTGCATTTATGCACGTTATTTGGTTTACGAGATCCTTTCCCAGCTTTTAGTTTGTTTTGGGAGGGTTGGACCTTCAGGAAGGTAGATTTTGTTACATGATTTAGACTCTATGCTCAATGGATAAGAGCAATGTCTTGGTCTACAAGCTAGCAGGAAGCTTTCCCCACAGGATCACCAGAAATGTTGACAATTTTTACACTTGTGTAAAATGGGCAACTCGAAACTTTGTTACGATGGATAGCATTGGTGAAGTATACCTAAGCTAGGGAGTTTCTTTCAGAGAATATGGTTACTATTGAATTAATTAATGATTACATGAAATCTATAGCTATGTGTGCTATTACAAAATGTAACAGATCACATAGTCTCAATTTCATGATTATCTTTAGTAAAATAACACAAGGCCTCAAAGGATAGTTGTGTTGTTTTGATGAAGACATCCAATTGCAGAATAGATGAAATGCTAAGTTTTGGAACAACAAACATAAATGTAGATTGTAGAAATTAGAGTTCATTACTGGATGTTACAGGTATTTTTTAATGTTCTTTCCTTCATGATTAAGACATTCAATTATATTATTGAGTTGTTTAGTTCATCATACAATCCATACATAAATTTGAAATGCAGAAAGAAATACAAAACTCAATTTTAGAATTCAATCTTTTATTCATAAGGAATTTCAAATGCTCCCACACAATCGTGGGATGCAACTGAAAAGTAAAGTACAAAATACTGAAATAAGAGGTATGCATGCATGAAAGAGAAAATAAAGGATTATGAGTGAACCCATCATTGCCTTGGGGGTCTCTTCTTTGGTTGTGACATCTCCTTTTCCAGCCTTGTTCCTTCTTCATCTTCGTAGCTAAAATAATTGTACATGAAAAGAAGAAAAGAGGAAAATCATCAGTTACGAGCTCAGGGATTAATCCATATTCCTATACTATCCTAATTCATGCATATGAATCTCTTAACAATATGAGATATAGTTTACTTGAAGATAAAAATGTATTCATTTTTTACTCACTCAGAAAGAAGGAAAAAGAAGAAAAGAAAAACCATGGACATAAGAGAGGCCAAAATCCTAAATATTTTCTAACTGGTTTCTTAAGTGTGTAGGTACAGGTTGTAGCCAAGAAGAAATAAAAAAAGTCTTTCACTATAAAAAAGATTGCAGATTTCAATGACTTCTATCCTATGGCATAAAGAAAATAAGTCATAAGCACATGCTAGAATGAAGGAAGAATGCGACTCAAGGTCCAGTAATTGTCCTAAAAATAGAAGAAGATACAAGATGCTGAGAATAAATACTTGGCAAATAGAAGTACATGTTTGATTGCAACTAAATAAGAAGAATTAGATTTCAAGAAGCTGAAGTTAATTGGAAAGAAAGGATTACAGTTGAAGCAGAATGAGAAAGAGGATTCTGGGAAAATTTTGACAGGGCTTCGCCATGTAAAATGGACATTTACATCTTTCCATCATGTTATTTTTTTAACTAATGCATTCTTTAAAAGATCTATGTAAATCAAGTAAGTGATACAGGAAAGCAGAAAAGCATGCCATGATCAAGATAATAGTTATTATGTTTTAGTTTTAAACTACAAATCAGCTTCAACAAAAATTTATTACATTTTGCATTCTGAATCAGAAAATACAACTACTACAGCTGAAAAAAAAAAAAATTGAGGAATTCTAGAAATATTTTGACAGGGCTTCACCATGAAAAATCAACATTTTGAATTTTCCAACATGCTAGAAATACTACTATCAAAGAAATAAGGCATCTAAGTAAAAGAAACAAGATTACATTATTTCAACAAAGCAATGAATCAGAATCAAAGAATGCAACTACAGGTTACAAGGAGTTCAAATCACAAGGATGTTAATTTGAGAATTATACAATATTTCAGAACTCACTGCTTAAGTCTCAAAAAACAACTACAATCACCGATTCAAAATCAAAGAAGTCAAAAATAATGCAGAAGATAGATTTGGGGAAGAACAAAATTCACAGATCTACAATTTTCACAACGAATTTTGCACATAACTTTTAAGAAAGTTTTCGGTCACAAAAAGCATCAACAGAATAAAATACACGTGTACCAAGAGAAGGTTGAAGAAAATTGTCTTAGAGCATTCATAGGTCATGGGCCAAGTTCCTAGAACTCAAACAAAAGCTAACAGATAGCTCTAAAAGCACACTCATGGTGGCCACGTTTCCCAGGTTTCCAACAAAGAGGCTCTCAAATGAGCAATATCTTAAAATATGCCACACAGAAGGAGATACTAGAAGTATTCACATTCTACGTAAAGCTCATGAGAAGTACAAGAAACTTAATTTAAAGAGAAAAGAAAGATAGAAATTATTTTATTCTTTCATAGTAACAAGATGACAGATCTAAAAATCAACGCATAACAAGCTCAAAATTTCAGATTGAGATTTCGTACCAATTTCTTACTCCAAGTCAAATGATAATGACAGCATGAAAATGAAGAAATACCCAATTGAAATGTGTTTCAAATTTATAGACAAACTCGAGATTGGAAAGGGTTTTACTTTTATGAAGAGCACCTTTCAAATAAAAGTTAAATCAGAGGAGTAAGCACTTGCAAGAAATCCAAATAGAGATACATTCCCTCAGCGATCTAAAATGCAAAAATCGACCTTAATCTTTCTAAACAACCTAGGGTGCCGAATAATCCTTCAAAAATATGAGTTCAGAGTTCAAGTAGGCCGTGTGTGGCATAAAAATGATCTACATAAAAGATTTTTAATCCTGAACCTAAATAATAGTATATGGCCGTGAAAGCAAGAATACCCAGGGCTTCACATTTTTAAACTCAAAAGGGAAAATAAACGTAACTAAACTTACCAGTTGGGGTCAAGGTGAGAAACAACTTAAAATCCTCAAAATGGCGACACCCAAAAATTTATTTTAGCTCGAGGACAAGATTGTGCTAGAAATCATAAGAAAACAAGGATTTCAAAGTATCGATCTTGATAAAGCCAAAAATGTTAGAGGAACAGTTACATTATTATAACACAAGTAAATCACCTTGATGACACCAATTCTTTGAGAATCGAGAAACCGCAATGAAGCCATAAAACTACCTACACACAAATTCACAATCTATTGAGTTCTAAGAGCTCAAAATAACTAATAAAGATGACCACCTCGAGGAGAATAAAGAAGGAAAAAAATAATGACAACCGATCTCGCAAGGAAAGAAAAGTACACGAGATCTCTAAGTTGAAGATAATGGTAGAAAATACACACTTCTTCCTTAGAAAAACTTGAACAGAGTAGAGCCATAAAATATACAAGTGCAACCAAGCTCAGAGACCATTTATGTAGAAGGGCCGAGCTCAAGGAGAAAACAACAATGACGTCAAAAACAAATTTAATAGGGCTTCACCACGAACCAGAGGCAAAAATGAAAAAATAATGGGTTTCAGTTTGATTTAACACACCCACCTTGGCCGTGGCTTAGCCTAACTCAACCATAGTCGAAAGATCAATGGCCATGAATCAAAAGAACAATAGATTGATGTCTCCAAATTAATCTCCAAAATCGAAGCAAACCATCATGGTTAGCCACATTCAATGCAGGGTTAAAAACCCTAACCACGAGTTAAAGATCAATGATCAGAAATCCAACAGTATAGAAATCAATGGTCTGCATCAAATACCTAACTCAACCTGAGTTATACAAGCCACCGAAAAAACATGCCAAGGGTTGAGTCATCATCGCGAGGGGGCCGGCCATATTATTTGAAAATTATTTGCAATTTTGACTTACTCACTATAGTCCAAACTTCAAATAATGCGAAGCCAACCATACATGCCAAGTATGATCACCGAAAAGGTGAAATTTAAACCAAGTGTTATTCAAATTCCAAAATCGACAAGTGATTGCATGGTCGTGTTTAATCAAAAGGTGGCAGACCTTATCATAGCATGTGTTACAAAGGTGGTCGAGTATGACATGGTGGCCTTTTACAAAGTGACCCCATATACATCTAAAACACAACAATGTGCTAAGTCTACAAAGGTGGCCAAACCGAATGGATATCACTGATCAAGTGCAAGGGTGGCCCCACAGATTGTAGAGGAAAATTTGAGCATGTACACATGGAGGTGGTCCCCATCAAATGGATGTGTGGATGGATTTTTTTTGCAAACATTGCAAGTATTGTAATTGTTTTTCTCACAAATAGGGAGTTAATTTTTGCATGCCTTCACAAGAGGATGGAACAGACAAGAAGATGAATTCACATGCACAAGGAAACAGACTTGTCCATCAAGTAAGCTTATTATTAGAAAATTATTCACCATTCTTTTCTTAAAAATAGAACATTCAACTTCAGTTTGACTGAGATGTAATCAAAGGCTATTAATGCCTATTTGTAATTGCATGTTCTATTTTTATTCCTTTATTTATTAATAGATGAAGGATAAAAATAGGATGCATGGGCGAGTACAAGCCTTAGTATATTTTTAGGAAGGGGGGAAAGTCAAATTTTCTATATATTGTGTGCTTTGGCAAAGCACAAGGAGGAATTTTTAGATACGAGAGTCTTTGAAGGAATTTTTACAAGTTTTTCCCACTTTGAATGTGAAGTATTTTCTGCCTTTCCAATTATTTGCAGTCTTGTGTATGTTTCCATTAATATTTTCAATGCAAATTCCTTGGTTAATTATCTTACCCTGTTGCAAATTTAATAATTTCTACATGATATTAATGTGCATGTTTAGCTTAGCAAGATATTATTGTGATACTTTCCCGAATACCTTGAAGTGTTTTGCCCTTAACATTCTAGAAAATTGTTGGTTTGTGTATCAATAATCCTTTCACATATCAATTGTGCATATACTAAGTCAAAGCCCTCATACAAATATGGTGTAGCACCCTAGTTTTAATTATTTTATAGCCAGCTTCTACCCTTAACCTCAGAAAAATCAATTGAGTCATCGTCGTGAGGGGTCCGGCCATATTATTTGAAAATTATTTGTAATTTTATTTACTCACTATATTCCAAACTTCAAATAATGCGAAGCCGACCTTACATGCCAAGTATGATAACCAAAAAGGTGAAATTTAAACCAAGTGTTATTCAAATTCCAAAATCTGACAAGTGATTGAATGGTCATGTTTAATCGAAAGGTTGCAGACCTTATCATAACATGTGTTACAAAGGTAGCTGAGTATGACATGGTGGCCTTTTACAAAGTGACCCCCATATACACCTAAAACACAACAATGTGCTAAGTCTATAAAGGTGGCCAAATCGAATGGAGATCACTGATCAAGTGCAAGGGTGGCCCCACAGACTGCAGAGAAAAAGTTGGGCATGTACACATGGAGGTGGTCCCCATCAAATGGATGTGTGGATGGAGTTCTTTTTGTAAACATTGCAAGTATTCTAATTTTTTTGCTCATAAACAGGAAGTTAATTTTTGCATTCCTTCACTAGAGGATGGAAACAGATAAGAAGAAGAATTCACATGCACAAGGAAAGAGACTTTCCTAGCAAGAAAGCTTATTATTAGCAAATTATTCACCATTCTTTTCTTAAAAATAGAACATTCAACTTCAGTTTGAGTCGAGATGTAATCAAAGGCTATTAATGCCTATTTGTAATTGCATTTCTATTTTTATTCCTTTATTTATTAATAAATGAAGGATAAAAATAGGATGCATGGGAGAGTACAAGCCTTAGTCTAGTTTTAGGAAGGGGGGAAAATCAAATATGTTATATATTGTGTGCTTTGGCAAAGCACAAGACTTTTTAGATACTAGAGTGTCTTTGAAGAAATTTTTGCCAATTTTTCCCTCGAATGCAAGTTCCTTGGTTAATTGTCTTACCTTGTTGCAAATTTAATAATTTCTTCATGATATTAATGTGCATGTTTAGCTTAGCAAGATTATTGTGATACTTTCCCTCAATACCTTGAAGTGTTTTTCCTTAACATTTATGGAAAATTTTTGGTTTGTGAATCAATAATCCTTTCACATATCAATTGTGCATATACTTAGTCAAAGTCCTCATAAATATTTGGTGTATCACCTTAGTTTTAATTATTTTATAGCCACTTCTACCCTTAACCTCAGAAAAATAAATTTAGGATACACCAGTAAGGAACCGACCTTAATACCAGAGACACACCTCAAAAAAGGTATTCCCACAGACCTGAGGTGTTTCCATTGTATCTACGAAAGAGAGAGATAAAATTTGCAATATTAGAACACCTGCAGCCATCTCTCTACAGGGTGCACTTTCAAGAGATAACATTGACCTTAGTCCATAACCCATTTTTCAACCCCCAATATATTGAAAATCATTGCAATGAAATCAAATGTATTGAAATGAAACATGGTTAGTAAATTAAATAAATAAGCCAAGATAGATTAAATTGTCCTAGTTAAGAAATCATTAGCAAAATTCAACCATCACAACCCACTGCCACTCATTTTCATAATACAATAAGTTAAAATTAAATCTCCCATGAACTAAATCTGTATCAACGACCCCTTGGTATGGATTCGTCAATTACCTTTAAACTTAGTGATACTTGTGACTTATCAGATGAAAGCACAAAGTGGATGAATTATTAACAAATTTTATCTAAATTGTGACACGCGAACCTTTACCTCATTCAAAAGAAAATTCCTCCCAAATTTTAGATGCTTATATGTTGTTTAGCTTGGTTGGATGTGTTTGTTTTAGCTTGGTGTAAGTGGATGAATTATTAACAAATTTTAGCTTGGTTGGATGAATTATTTTTTTGTAGGTATTAACAAAACTCGGTGTACTAGGATTGATTGAGTGTTAAACATTAATCTTGGTATGTTTTCCCACCTAAAAATAAATTTTCTACTAAACCGTTTCATTTCCTCGTACGTTGGTTAAACACCATAACAAGGCATAGGTCATAACACCTCTAGAACAACTATGTTGGAGAAAGTATTCTACTAATAGGATGTGTGGTGAATGATTACAATCATGGCTGAGTAAAATCGATAAATGGAACCCCTGATGGTGATTGGAACACAAATTTTGACCACTTTATTAAAAAAATTGATAAAAGTTAGGAAAATCCATTCCTAAAATAACATTAAAAATTGTTTTAAGCATGTCTTGAGGCCTCTGGTTATTCTCATCATAAAACAAACTATCCAATCACATAAATCAGCTTTGGAAAGGAGGTCACAACTAGAGTTCCTTAGTTATCATAATTATATTTTTTAAGCTGCATCTGATTCTCTATACACAAAATACTATATGATATTTGATAGAATAAGTTTTCAACTTGTGAACGCTTGATTTGAAACCCTTTTTGTAGCCACTTTTGCTAAAACTGTTGATGTGCAATAGCAAGAGTTTAATAGTTGGCCTTGGGAAGGTGTTTCTAGTTCGAGATTCATTCTCCATTTCTAGGTTTTATTTGTCTCGTTGGAATACCTACAAAACAAAGAATTGGTTGGATGTGTTTGTTTTACCATTTGGATATCGTAGTTTTGGGTAGACCCTTTATAGCCATTTTGGCTATATCGTAGAACATGAGAACTGGGTCTTAATGAACCATTTGACGTCTGAGGAAACCCTTAGAGGGTGCAGGATTTTATAATAGGATTATCATGATGTGTTACGTGTGTTCTAGGTTGAATGTTATGACCTTGAAAAATTTGATGCTACGAGACATTTTGGTTGCTAATTGTTTTGGTATAGTTTGGTCACTTTGGAAACCATACGCAATCATGGTTGTTTCGAAATAATAATGTCCAATATAAGAGTATAAAATTGTTCCCTAGATCTAATAAATATGTTTTGGGTGTATGGTTGGTTGGATTTTACTCTTTGAGTGATGTTTTATTTCTTGGGACACTCACTCGCAATGTTAAGGGAGCCATGTTTAAACCTAACAAAACCCTTTTGGTATGAGCGTGAAATAAATAATTGTACCTTGTTGTAGAGAAACCTAACAAGAGAAAATGGTCTTCCACGTCTTAAAATTTCATTATTATGAATTAGAATAATTTCTACTCCTCGTGTATATGTTACCAATCTCAATTTTATAACCCTCTTTATAAGAAAATTTACCAAACAACCTTATAACCTTGCTTTTTTTTCAAAAGTGTATGTCTAAATTAAGCATACTTGGATGGAAATTTTTGTTAATGTAAACTCCTATAACTCATCTCTAATAAATATATGATAAGGGGAAAGGATTCTTAGTGTATCTTTTTATACGATGGCTTTACATGAAGTGATATTTCATAGTTATTTTATCCTCTTCTTGTAAACTAAGAATACATTGAGCTATTGGAAAATGACTATGGTTTTCACAACTTAAAATTTTCATCGAGGCCCTCAGAAATTTTGAATTAGCTTGGTAATGTTCAAGTTATTATAACCCTTCTTGAGCTCAACAAGCCCATTTTCATACTATGATCATTTACTAAGTTCAATCGTTTCACCTTAGAAGGTACACTTTTGATAATAACCCTCCTCAAATTGATTAGAATGTTCCTAATTAATCACGTTTATGACACTAAGACTTATGTGTAGAAATCATGGAATCACACTCTCCTCCTTACTTTATCTAGTAGATATAAAAACACTAATTATGTGAAATTAACAACATTCTCTCTTCCTCTTTCTCTTGGTACAAGTCAAATAATGTAGTGACGATCGCTCTCTTAGTGGGGAGAGATGGTTTACCAACATTAGTGTTGAACAATGGAACTACAAGTAAACTTGTGTAATTATGGTGAATACAATGTTTCATAACCCACAATATCTCTATATATAAGTACGATTATGCATTTATACCTTATAAACCCGGATAAAATCATGTAATTGTATGTAAATGGGAAAACTCATAGAATATATATCTTTTATCAGCCTTTGGTCACAAGCCATGTTATAGTTTTTATACTCTTATAATCTAAATTTGAGGTGAACATAAGTTATAGTTTCAAATGAAATAAGTGATGTTTATTTTTCTTAGTTGTGCAATATTAAGCTTATTTAGGTTACATAATAAATTTTAGTTGTGTTAGCAAATATAATACATTATTTATGTGATTGTTCTCCATCCTATCTCGATTGTTCATGTTCCTACCATACAGTTCACCTTCCCGGAATACCAACAATTAGCTTCATGTTTATATTTGTTGTTTGTGTATTGTTAATTCAAGACAATTAATTCATTTTTACTCTATCTCTTCCTTGATTAAATTCGCACTCAGAGCCAAAATCTCCCTTGGCTTGTGTGGAAGAATAATTTTTACTACAAAATCATATGCGGCTCTCAATATCCTTCGTTTTTTTTACTTTTTACAAAGATTGGACATGGAAGACAAATTAGAGCATGGTCATTTGGCTTTGACATGGATTGGATTCCCATCAAAATAATAAAGTATAGTAGCCTACTTTTAGAAGCGTGGCAACATGTACATTTGCAATGTGTAAGTTCTTTTCCTTTTAATTAGGCGTCCTTTTTATGGCATACAAAACATCAAGATCTATTTGTATTTTTTTTTTGTTGTTCCACGACCTGTTCGGTATTCAATAGACTTGTGTGGTGAATAATTACCTATTCCTGGTGGGATGACCTATTACGTAGAGGAGGAAGGATTTACTACTAAAAAGGTGGACGTAGGCCGGGATTTGAACTTGGGACCTGTTGATCCCTCGGCTAGCATGCAAGATTTAACGTAGGAAATATGACAAGGACACATCACATGTACACATCTTCAAAAACTAGTGTAGACAGAAAGATGTTTCTAAAGTGCTTAAAAACCTGTAAGTTTTTGAAGTCAAGTATTTAGAGATCCATTGCGGTGTTGAGATTCTAGACATATCCTAAGCTTTCATGTTGGAGTCTAATACTAAAGATAACATGTCTTCTTGTAAAAGAGTTACGCATGGGATTGGAGAACGGAAAGGATCACATTGTATTCATTTTATTCCGGATGTGTGTGTAGAAAAATAAGTAAAATACTCCATATTGTCTTTGTAGAGAATGGAGAATCCAAACAAAGGAAAGTAATATTTTCGCCAAAGAAAGTGAGTGTACAAAATATTAGGAGACATGCGAGAAATTGTTTTAAATCAATGAGCCTAAAATCCATTTCTTCTAATTAAGTAGCATCTTACTAGAGGGTAGAGGTCGGAGGAAAATTGGCGTTCTCTCATTAGTCACCTAGGACAAGGTTGCAACATGATTTTGGTGACGTTTTTTTTGTTGATCTTAGTGTATTTCTTTTTGGTGTGTGATTTTCAATAAATGTAGAGAAATTTCTAGTTTAGTACCTCCTAAATGAAGGACATTATGAGGAGCGAAAAGCACTAAAGTAGTGCTTGGTTTTATGTAAAGGGTTTGTAGAAATCGGAGAAACCGCCAAAGTGTATAGTTGAGGCATCATGTAATGCCCACAAAAATGACGTTCTAGGAACACGTTAAAACCTTAAACACTTAACCCGAAAGTTGCGGCAATTTTTTTTGTTTAAGTTAAAAGGTTACAAGGGTGTCAACCCCTAGAGTGCATTAAGTTAATTTTCACCAATAATCTTTACTTTAAGGGTGGACCAGGTCTAGGTTAAATGATTAAATATTCTTAATTTATCTCTAAGGTCAAATAATTAACATTCAACTAGGGAGGTGCCATAATTTAATTTACTTGGTTAAATATTTTTCTCCTCCTTACTTACTATTCAAACCCAAAATAATTAACCTTATACTTAGTTATTTTAGTTTCATTATCCTAATAGCTTTAATGTCCATTTCATTAATTTCCTAAAACATACTAGAACTAAATAATGACTTTGCACCCCAAGTAATTTAAATGGCCCCATTCACCCATCTACACATACCTTTAAATTTATTTAAAACATCTATAAAATACATTCCTACCAAACAAAAGTAGGGTTGATCCTCAACCCTTGGATCAATTCAATTGTGGCCACTAGATCCTAGGGTTCCAAACTAACCTAAAAATCCTTATGAATTTCTATTAAATCCTTTTCTTTACCCTAGTCTCCTCATTTGGTCACTTTATTTTTTGTTTAATTCGCAGGTTAGAAAAAGGGAAGCCATGGGAGCAAGGAAGGAAGAGACTATGGAGAAATTTACGCAATCAAGCTTAGTTTAGTCTAGATTGTAGATTTATCATTGTAATTTCTTTCATTCAAGGATTGAAGGATTTCCTTTCTAAATCTGGTGTTATTACAAACTATTTGTATTTTGAGTTCTCCATTTGGGGCAAACCCTACTTCCATTAATATGTATGAGATTTAGCACTTTTAATTATCCATTTGAAGTTTTACTTACTTGAACAATGAAATTTTAATCATCCTTTCTTACTTGAAGTTTCCTATGCAATTTTACAAGCTTAAAATTTAATTAGACCAAGTTAAAATTTGCATAGGCACTGATCTGTGTTTTTCCACAGTAAGTGATAGAACTACCACCCATAATAGGTCGGCGTTCCTGGGTCCACCACCCTACTTGGGTGATAATTCATGAACCGCCGCCTTGCCGGAGTGGCGGTTCTGAGACCGCCGCCTTTCCTGAGTGGTGGTTACGAGACCGCTACTCTATACAGGGTGGTGGTCCTATTTCTTAGAGACATAACCTTCATTTCCGAGATTTCTCAAAAAAAAAAAGTCACTAGAGTGGCTTAAAATTCATTCTGAACTTAAATTTATGCACCCACCATTTTCTGGTTGTAAGATTTAACTCATCTATTCATTCCATAGTAAAATTACTCCTTTTAAAGCATTTTCTATTTTAATAGTAATAATAACAACTAGAAAATCATTTTCATTTTGTTAAAAAAATTCTTTCAAGTCCAAAAGTAAATAGGAACTAAATCTACTTCTAATATTGTTATTTTTCCTTACTACAAAATGCAACATTTCAACATAACAATATACTTCAAATTTGTTGCCTCTTTCCATTTCCACTACAACTTATTTGTTCAAATAACTACTAACAACTTTATTCCACATTCAAGTTTTCCATGCATACACTATTAGCATCTTACAACTTCTATATTTCTTCTTTCTCATTTACAATAATACAACTTCAACAATGAAAGTAAACTTTATTTTCCTTGAGCATAGCTCATTTATTTTAATGCAAAGAACTTATTTTCTCACAATACAAACTAAAACTAAACTTTTAAACATGATTTACATTTTGGTTCACTCCTTTTCATACTACCATTTTAGGGGAAGAGAATTATACAAATCTTCAATGAGCTTCCTTCAAATAATATTACAACTTACAATACAACATTTCCTTTTAAAAAAATACAATATTACAAGTCTTCCACCTTAAGTGGGAATAACAAGAAGGTTTTCTCACAAGGAAGGATTTATTTTGGACACCAAAATGCTCCAAGTTTCACATCACCAACAAGAGCTCCACCATGCTTCACTTGATCAAAAACAAAAAAATGGGGAGAGGCAACACTCTCCACCCAACCAATAATCCAATGAGGAGAAGAAGCTATCCTCCTCATTGGCCCCCAAGCCCCAACCACATTGCAATGAAAAATGGATCCAACTCATGGAAACAAAACAAGCATCCACATCACAATACAAATATTTTAAAACCATACCAAAAACAAAATCAACACAACTACAATCACAAGAAGGCAACTAAAAAAATGTACAAGGCTTCAAAATGCAAAAGCCAAAGGAGCAAGGATCTATGGGGAGGTCACTTATGCCTCCCAATGGGAAATAGGTGCCCACCTTAAAACCCTTCAATATACATCTCAAAACTCTACACAACTCTTATTCCTCCCTCAAGACCTTTTTATGCCTCCCACATTCTCTTATGCCTCCCTACAATCTCTTATGTCTCCCTCATAAAAACCAAGTAAGAAATGCAAGCATTTCTTGTCTAAGGTGGGGAACCCAACCCAGCTCCCTCAAAAACATGAAATAAATTCTTATGCCTCCCTACATGAAAGATCCCCATAGTCCCCTCCTACACCACACCGAGAAAATTTACCGAAGCACCTAACCAAAGATACCAAAACATACACATATACACAATATAAAAGAGAGCATTTAACAAGAGTTTAGCTCCTACCTTTCCATGGTAGAGATTGATCCAAGAGTCACACACCAAGCTTCTTCAATCCCAAACAATCACCAACAAGCTCCAACAAGATCCAAAAGAACTCCAAAATCCTCCAACTCCAAAATGCAAGAGCACCAAAAGAAATCAAGTAACCCCAAAACAAGAAAAGAACTTGAATAAATAGAAAATGGAGAGAGGAGGGTGAGGTGGCTCCATGTAGGATGCCACATCATTGATCCTCAACTCCACCTCACAAGTCAAAACTCAACCCCAATGCACAATAAATTGGTGTGTGAGAAGAATGACATATTACTTACACACACAAACCAAGCCCACACCCCCTAAGGACAAAATTTAATACCTTTGTAAGAAAAATGCAATAAATGTCACTTTTTGACTTACAAAACACATAATTGGGTCTAGTTTTGACCCCCAATCCATAGGTAGGGTTGGTATAGTAATTTAAGAGGTGTGGGAAAAGTTTAACTCATCTCATAAGCCTCCAAAATTGGCCCTTAAGGCCAAATACGAATTTCCATGAAGGGTTAGAGTGTACAACACTCAAGATCACAAGCACTCAACTTATAACACATAACCCAAAAAGCCATCAAATCTAATAAATGAAATCTTTTGACCCATCCATAATTAGTTTAGTAAAATGATTAATTTACTAATCTAGACACAAATCAAGTAATTAATAAAAGAAGAATACATCACTGTAAAATCACATACTAAAATTAAATAAAGGAAACTAAATAAAAGGAGAAACACACAATCCCCTTGGCCATAATTGAGGTGATCCACGCCATGGGAAGACCCTAACAACAATAAAAACACACACAAAACAAAATACATGTTGTCATGGTGACCCTTGTTGAATTCATCTAGCATACTAATGTCGTTGGTCTCCAATCCCCCGTTGTTTGTTGTGATAAGTTTACCTACAAAACACATAATACCTCCTTCGGTCTCGTGGACACATCATAACATTTAAGATAAAATATACAATATAAATCCACAATCATCTATATATGAATCAAATCATCATCTAGGCAAGTAATGATATCATTTACAATTTCTAACAACATCTCGATTCTACATTTCATCAATATCAATAGGATCACAAGATTAGTTCAATTTTTAAGGTCTAATCAAAATGATGAAAATATCTCATGTCAAAAATATGTAACTATGTCAAGAGCATATCATAATTAATGTAGAATGACTCTAATATTCCACACACATCATATTACGAATCGAAACCAACATTAGACCGAGTATCTCTATCATCTAACATCCTGCTAAGTCAAAATACTACAATAATGTTCATAATTATAGTCAACAGTATAAAAATAATAGCAAAAGTGTCGAAGGGAAGTGGGGTATGTGCAGGAAGTTGATGGACAAATATAGGGTCATCCGTGGATGTCATATTGCAAAAAACAGTGAAATCTCAACTTGTAGGGATTATTAGCAATACGCGCACTCAAAATTAGAAAAATTATATAAATATGAATCATAGCATTCGGAATCTAGTTTCTAAAATACTAATTTTTTTTTAAAACGGACAAGTTTAGCTATATTAAACACTTAAAATTATATGACTTTTTTTTTTTTTTGAAAAAAAAACTTATAAGATTGTAGTCCGTTTTCCCGCATTTTGGATGAAAAAATCTTTTTTTTTTTTTTTTCCTTTAGTGAAACGTTAGATGTAGTTGTCTATCTTGGGATGGATTTTATTTTTTTTTTTTTTGAGAAATATTTTTTTCAAAGCTTTTTTCCGTGAAAGTGGTCTAAAATATTTAGAAAACGGAGCGCTTTCCATTTTCCCGCCATAACTATATCAAAAAATATCAAAATCAAATATAATTTTTTTTAAGGTGTATAGAATTTGTCCACGCTTGGGATGGTATAAGTTTTATCACATTTTTATAAGTGAAAAAAAAGTTACAATCTTAAACATATACATGAACATTCACGGGAAAAAATGTCTTAAAGACCTATTGTTAGTAAAAAATTATAAAATGATATTTATCTTATTCTATTAACTTTAAAATCAATATTTCTATGAAGCTAACAGTCTCCCCTACGCAATGGCACCATTTTTGTGAAAAAAATTCAGTTTTTTAGAATGGTTCAAGTCTTTGGAAGAGCAGATTTGAGGTTTTTTGACCTTTTACACTTCATAATAACCTTCCATAGATTTGGTTGGGGAAAAACAAATATTTCCCGAGGCTTAGGTTCGGCAGATAGATCCGAGATCGCGGTTTATAAAGCACGATCATGGTTTTTTAACACAAACCCCGAGCGCGCTTTATAAACCGTGATCGTGGTTTATAAAGTGCTCTTGTGGTTAATAAATCATATTTACACACATCTCAATGTCTGAATTACCATGTGATTTTTACTCTCTGACCTTATCGTATGAATTACTGTGAAATTATGTCTTTTTTTGCACTATTTTCTTATCACCGAAAGAAAAACATAATGGGAGACAAGAAATGAAGTCAAAAAAGGAAGTCATTAAGTAAAAAAACACCAAACGAATTAGAGGCCAAAAAAATTCAAAATGCTGAGCGAATGCGGAAACTTCGTGAATCAAGAAGAGGTTCATCTTCAACCCCAACTATTGTAAGCAATGAAGAACCAGGTAACGTTTTCTATCACAATGTTGAAGTTGAATTAAATACTCGTGATGAAGATGTTTTTACTTGCCAATGTTGAAGAATAATTAAATACTCATGATGTAGAAAATGTTGAAATTGAAGGAGACAATGAAAATGTGAATAAGGAAATTCATGTTGAAACTATAGACAGGTAAAATTTGACAAAAACACCTCCTAAGATTTTACGTAAGAAACCTAATTTTTATTGAAATTGATGAAAACATTTTGAAACCAATGTCTGACAAACTTTCTGAACGACAAATCAAAATAAAAGCCACTGAAATTTGGGATAATCATTTTGAAATTTTAAATGATTCCCAAAGATGTCAATTGTTGGTTAGTTTGATGAAATTGATTAAAATGAGACCTACATTAAACACCTTAGGATTGAAAACATCTAATATACATGGCCAAACCTCTACAATTGTTGAAAACCTTTATGATGCATATCACACTGTTGGTGTCAAGAGACGCACTAGGGATAGTAATATCATGAGTCATGTACTTGATACTAGTGTTGTAAGTGAATCAATAAAAATAACGTTTGATTACACAAACAAGTCAAATGTTGCAAGTTAATCGAAAAACTCTAATGAAAGCAATTGATAGACGTAATATCCTTCAATCACTCAATAACACCGATTTTTGGGCATTTTCTGCTAGAGCACCGCGTAAGGACAAAAATAATTCTGATGCTATAAGAGAATTTGTTATTAAATTTTGGCATGATAACACTAGAGTTTCACCTAATACAAGAGATGTTATAAAACGGAGAGTTGGTTCTACTAATCGTGAACCACATCCAAAGCATTTCTTAGATATGACTCAAACTCAATTTTTTTGTAAGTTTGAACAAGAGAATCTGAAATTAAAATTAGTCAACGTTTTTTTTGAAATGTTGAAACCATTCTATGTGAAAATCAACCACGCTCGCACCACTTGTTGTTGTAGGCAACATGTTGAATTTGCGATGCATTATGCTAAATTTTTATGTATTCGTTCTAATTTTCATTCTGAAACTATGTTATCGAAATGTGGTGTTCAAGTTCCACCAATATCTTCCAGGGATTTCATTCCTACTATATTTTGTGAAAAAGAAGTTGGACAATTTTTTTATAGTCAGGATTATTTAGATGGAAGTTGTAGTACATGCGGCAAATTACCTAAATTGGAAAGTTACATCCATGAGTAAATTGAAGGTACAATAGGACATAATTTAGTTGAGTTTGATAAATATAAATAAGTTACATATCAGTTGAAAGATGGAAAATATTCTAAATGGTGTGAGCTAGTTACAGAAAAAATGTCTGTTTTCCAATTTTTGAGAAAATTTAAGGATGAAATTGTTTATGAGTATGCTAGGCATACACAGAGCTCGTTGGTTGGATGAACAGTTCAAGCCATGCAAGGACACAATTCCTATTGGTACTATTGTTTCAGTGGTCAATTTTGTAGAGAATTACACATTGCAACCACAAATGGAGGTTCAATCGCAATATTACAACTCAGTACAAGTTGTCATTTTTGTGTAAATAATATTTCTACATTCTCCTATAAGTACAGGAATGATTGAAATTTTTTAAGAGAGTACCACTTTTATATCGGTGATGATCATACTCATTCTACTAAATTTGTGCAAGGGTGTTTCCCAGGTTATTTTATGGAAACTTGTCCTGATAGGGACATCCACTTCAAACAACATTATATATGGTCGATAATTGCACGTCTTAATTTAAGAATGCATGAATGTTTTATTAGATGAGCGAGAATGCACGTCAAGATGGGTGTGCAACATATTTAGAGTTTCACTGAGGATGGACATGGAAAAGGAGAGCATGACGGTGCGAGAGGCATGTGTGAAAAGAGCTCTTGCAAGAGAAGAGTTGAAGTACAAAGATGGTACTAAATTAAAAGATGTAAAAAGCATAGTGGAATGGTGTATCGACAACATGGCCTGAGGTTCTCAAGAAAATTCAACATTTCGTAGATATTTTTGAATGATAGAGGAACAACAAATTTCTAACTACGAGGATTGTATGACACTCACTCGGTCCAGTGATATGCACTCATTTTGTAGCTCAGACGCTACTTCGTGGGCCATATGGACAAGAAATTTGACATGTTTTTGTGCATCTTGTATCGAATTTGTCATTACTGAGTGTGATTCACGTAATGGGTGGATGGATGGATTTGTAGGCCTCTAACTCCGCTTCCTAGTTATCAACCTCCACAAGCATTACGACTTGTTTCTGCAGATGAAGTTGCAACATCCAAGGACTTTGATGAAATTTTGATTTTGGTGTGATAAGGTATTTATGGTTATTTATGTAATATTCGTATTGAGTTATATCCATTGAAATTTTAATATGTAATTTAAATTTGAGTTGTTCAACCTTTGTTTTTGTAGAGACATGTGTTTACGATAATTGCGACGAGAAGACAATGAAGAAGGAACAGACTATTTCTTATGTCGTTGCATTGAGGAAAGAAAGAATTTGACTTCTCCTATTATAGATGGCGAAGATATTGAGTATCCTACAGGGTCAATGGTAGTTACTGGAAATTGGCTTCGACGGTATCCATTAAAAAACTCCTTTGTTTGGGTGTTTGAAGACTTTGAGACACACAGAAAATACTCTTATACTCACATCTAGTTCTAGCAACAAATATTCAGCTGTATAGATATCGAAGAAGGCCTAATAACAAGATTCTTTGGAAGGTTTGAGAGTCAAATCATGAAGCAATCTTGTCTACTATTCAGAGTTAGATCTGATCTTGATGGTTCATTGGAATGAATTTACAATGCTCATGTCTGGTATATATAATTTATTATATATATATATATATGTATAAATTTGTTAGTTTAAAGATCTAGATTTAAGTTTGAATATATTTTATTTTGAATTTGTGTATTTTGTATATATAAATAGTATGTGGTTTTCATTTAAAACTTAAATTTCTTTTACTAACACTTTTATGTTTAGGTTAGTGGTGCCGTAAAAGCTTCCACCTTCACGTGGTTGTAGCCTTTGTTAGTAGAGAATTTTAAATTCTCAAAGCTAAGAGAAACTTTCATTGTTTGAAAAAGTTGTAAATTTTGAAAAAGTTGTAAATTTTGAAAAAGTTGTAAATTTTGAAAAAGTTGTAAATTTTGACAAAGTTGTAAATTTTGAAAATGTTGTAAATTTTGAAAATGTTGTAAATTTTGAAAAATTGTAAATTTTAAAAAGTTGTAAATTTTGAAAATGTTGTAAATTTTGAAAAATTTGTAAATTATGAAAAAGTTGTAAATTTTCAAAATGACTCCTCCCCAAGTGTTTACAAGATCATACCTACATGTGTGCACCAATCTTGGAAGGAAAAAAATGAGAGAGGCTATTGTAGAGGGTCCCTACACTGAGGTGTCAAATCAGACAATACGTCTCTAGGTGCCACAGAGTCCGAGTAGTCACCCGTCGAAGTTGAACGATATTTTGGGCTCAAGGCTCTTAAGGAACTACGCCCGAACGAAGTATCCCGAAAGCAACGAACTTGTCACGCACCAAAAACCCACCTCCTCTAGCGTTCACCTACCCACCCGGATGTGTCAACACACATGATCGGTTCGATGCCACGACCCACCATTTCCAAAATATATCATTTGACAACCTTACACCGGCTCAAACCGCACTATTTCACGTGTTTGCAAAAATAAGGAAAAAGAGCACCGATATGAGAGGAAAAAAGAGAGAGATATTGTATAGGGTCCTACACTAAGGATTAGGATCGGATGAGGCATATCAAGGTGCCACGGAGTTCGAGTAGTCACCCGTCGAAGTTAAACAATATTTTGGTCTCAGGGCTCTTAAGGGACTACGCCCGAACGAAGTAGCCCGGAAGCAACGACCTTGTCGAGCACCAAAAACACCTCCTCTAGAATTCACCTGACCACCCGCACATGTCGGCAAGCATAGTCGGTTTGGTGCCATGAACCACCGTTTGCAAAATATAGTGTTTGACAACCTTAAATCGCGGCTCCAACCGCACTATTTTTGCGCTTGCAAACAATAGGGCAGCGAGAGCACCGATATAAGACGGAAAAAACTGAGAGAGGCTATTGTAGAGGGTCCCTACACTAAGGTTTTAGATTATATGAGGTGTCTCTACATGCCACGAGTCCGAGTAGTCACCCTTTAAAGTTGAATGATATTTTGGTCTCAGGGCTCTTAAGGGACTACGCCCGAATAAAGTAGCCCTGAAGCAACGACCTTGTCACATACCAAAAAAATACCTCCTCTAACATTAACCTAGCCACCCAAATGTTTCAGGGAAGTCAGTTTGGTGCCATGACCCACCATTTGAAAAATATAGCGTTTGACAACCTTACAATGGCTTCAACTTCACTATTTCAAGTGTTTACAAACAATAGGGCAGCGAGAGAACCTATATGAGAAGTAAAAATCTTAGAGAGACTATTTTAGAGGGTCCCTATGCTGAGGTGTCATATCATATGAGGCATCTGTAGGGGCCACAGAGTCCGAGTAGTCACCCGTCGAAGTTGAACGATATTTTGGTCTTAGGGATCTTAAGGGACTACGCCCGAACGAAGTAGCCCGGAAGCAACAACCTTGTCGCGCACTGAAACACCACCTCCTCTAGCATTCACTTGGACACCTGGACATGTCCGCACAGTCAATTCGGTGCCACGACCCACCGTTTGCAAAATATAGCGTTTGATAACCTTACATCGGCTCAAACTTCACTTTTTCGAGCGTTTGCAAACTATAGGGCAATGAGAGCACCGATATGAGAAGGAAAAAAATGAGAGAGGCCAATGAGATCACCCTATGCCAAGGTTTTGGATCAAATGAGGAGTCTCTAGGTGCCACGGAGTCTGAGTATTCTCCCGTCGAAGTTGAATGATGTTTTGGTCTCAAGGCTCTTAAGGGACTACGCATGAACGAAGTAGTCTGGAAGCAACGACCTTGTCGCGCACCAAAAAACCACCTCTTCTAGCATTCACCTAGCCACTCGGACATATCGGTCGCATCGGTTTGGTGCCACGACCCACCGTTTGCAAATTATAGCGTTTGACAATTTTACACTAGCTCCACTACACTATTCCACGAGTTTGCAAACACTAGGGCAGCGAGAGAAACGATATAAGAAGGAAAAAACTAAGAGAGGATAAAATAGAGGGTCCCTATTCTGAGGTTTTGGATCATACGAGGTGTCTCTAGGTGCCACGGAGTCGAGTAGTCACCCATCAAAGTCGAATGATATTTTGGTCTCAGAGCTCTTAAGGGACTATGCCCGAACGAAGTATCCCAGAAGAAATGACCTTGTTGCACACCAAAACACCACCTCCTCTAGCATTCTCTTTGCCACTAGGACATGTTTGCATAGTCGATTCGGTGCCAAGGCCCACCATTTGAAAAATATAGTGTTTGACAACCTTACACTGGCTCGAAATGCACTATTACATGCGTTTGCAAACAATAGGGCATCGATATGAGAAGGAAAAACCTGAGAGATGTTATTGTAGAGGGTCTCCACATTAAGGATTAGGATCGATGAGGCATCTCAAGGTGCAACGGTCCGAGTAGTCACCCATCGAAGTTGAATGATAGTTTGTTCTCATGACTCTTAAGGGACTACGCCCGAGCGAAGTAGCCCGAAAGCATGACCTTTTCGTGCACCAAAACACCACCTCCTCTAGATTCACCCGCCACTCAAATGTTTGGTGCATTCGGTTCGGTTCCATGACCCACCGTTTACAAAATATAGCGTTTAACAACCTTACACTCGGCTCCATCTACACTACTTCGTGTATTTACAAACAATAGGGCGGTGCGAGAGCACCGATATGAGGAAAACAAAACCAAAAGAGGCTATTGTATAGGGTCCCAACGCCAGGCGTTTCATATTAGATCAGGCATCTCTAGGTGCCACGGAGTCCGAGTAGTCACCCGTCGAAGTTGAATGATATTTTGGTCTCAGGGCTCTTAAGGGACTACACCCGAACAAAGTAGCCCAGAAGCAACGACCTTATCACGAACCAAAACACCACCTCCTCTAGCATTCACCTAGCCACTCAGACGTGTCAGAGTAGTCGGTTCGGTGCAACAACCCACCGTTTGCAAAATATAGCATTCGACAACCTTACACTGGCTCAAACTACACTATTTCACGAGTTTACAAACAATAGGGAAGCGAGAGCACCGATATGAGAAATAAAAACCAAGAGAAGATATTGTAGAGGGTCCCTACGCCAAGGTGTTGAATTACACGAGGCATCTCTAGGTGCCACGGAGTCTGAGTAGTCACCCATCGAAGTTGAACAATATTTTAGTCTCAGGGCTCTTAAGGGACTACGCCCAAACGAAGTATCCCGAAGCAACGACCTTTTCACGCCCCAAAACACCACCTCCTCTAGTGTTCACTTGGCCACTTGGATGTGTCACTATAGTCGTTGTCTCGGTGCCACGAACCACTGTTTGCAAAATATAGCATTTGATAACCTTACACCAGCTCAAACTCCACTTTTTCACGCATTTGCAAACTATAGGGCAGCGAGAGCACCGATATGAGAAGGAAAAAACTTAGAGATTCTATTGTAGACACTCCCTACACCAAGTTTTTGGATCAGACAAGGAGTCTTTAGGTGCCACAGAGTCTGAGTAGTCACCCATCGAAGTTGAACGATATTTTGGTCTCAAGGCTCTTAAGGGACTACGCTCGAATGAAGTAGCCCGGAAGCAACTACCTTGTCACGCACCAAAACACCACCTACTCTAAGATTAACCTAGCCACCCAGACATTTTGGCGCAGTCGGTTTGGTGCCACGACCCAGCGTTTGATAACCTTACACTGGCTCAAACTTGCACTATTTCGCGCGTTTGTAAAAGCAATAGGGAAGCAAGAGCACCGATATGATAAGGAAAAAACCTAGAGAGGCTATTATAGAGGGTCCCTACGCTAAGGATTTAGATAAGACGAGGAATCTCTAGGTGCCACGGAGTCTGAGTAGTCACCCGTCGAAGTTGAACGATATTTTGGTCTCATGGGCTCTTAAGGGACTATGCCCGAATGAAGTAGCCCGGAAGAAACGATCTTGTCGCACCCCAAAACACCACCTCCTCTAACGTTCACCTATCCACCGGACATGTCGTAGTAGTGATTCTATGCCACGAACCACCGTTTGTAAAATATAGCGTTTGACAACCTTACACAGGCTCAAACTGCACTATTTCACATGTTTACAAACAATAGGGTAGCGAGAGCACCGATATGAGAAGGAAAAAACCGAGAGAGGATGTTGTAGAGGGTCCCTACACCGAGGTTTCGGATTAGAAAAGGCATCTCTAGGTGCCATGGAGTCCGAGTAGTCACCCGTCTAAGTTTACCGATATTTTGGTCTCAGGGCTCTTGTGGGACTACGCCTGAACGAAGTAGCTTGGAAGAAATGACCTTGTCGTGCACCAAAAACCACCTCCTTTAGCGTTCACCTAGACACCCGGATGTGTCAGCATATTCGGTTCAGTGCCATGACCCACCGTTTGCAAAATATAGCATTTGACAAACATACACTGGCTCAAACTACACTATTTCGTGTATTTGCAAAAAATAGTGCAGTGAGAGCATCGATATGAGAAGGAAAAAAATGAGAGAATTTATTGTAGAGGGTCCCTACACCAGGTTTCAGATCAAATGAGGCATCTCTAGATGCCACGAGAGTCTTATTATTATCTCGTCGAAGTTTAACGATATTTTGGTCTCATGACTCTTAATGGACTACGCCATAATGAAGTAGCCGGAAGCAACTACATTTCGTGCACCGAAAAACCACCACCTCTAGCATTCACTTGGGAAGCCAAATGTGTCGGAGCAGTCAATTTTGTGCCATGACCCACCATTTGTAAAATATAGCGTTTGACAACCTTACACGGGCTCAAACTACACTATTTTGCATGTTTGCAAACAATAGGACAGTGAGAGCACCGATATGAGAAGGAAAAAACCAAGAGAGGCTATTATAGAGGTTCCCTACACTAAGGAATCAAATTAGATGAGGCATCTCTAGGTTCCACTGAGTCCGAGTAGTTACCCGTCGAAGTTGAATAATATTTTGGTCTCATGGCTCTTAAGGGACTATGCCCAAATGAAGTAGCTCGGAAGAAATGACCTTGTCACACACCAAAAAACCACCTCTTTTAGCATTCACCTAGCCACCTGGATGTTTCGGCGCAGTCGGATCATTTCCACGAACCACGGTTTGCAAAATATAGTGTTTGACAACCTTACACTGCCTTAAACTACACTATTTCATGTGTTTTCAAACAATAGGGCAGCAAGAGCACCGATGTGAGAAGGAAAAAACAAGAGAGACTATTGTAGAGGGTCCCTACATCGAGGTTTTGGATCAGACGAGACATCTCTAGGTGCCATGGAGTCCGAGTAATCACCTGTCGAAGTTGAACGATATTTTGGTCTCAGGGCTCTTAAGGGACTAGGCCCGAACGAAGTAGCCCAGAAGCAACAAATTTTTTGCGCACCAAAACACCACCTCTTCTAGTATTGACCTGGCCACTCAGACGTGTGGGCATAGTCAGTTTGGTTCCACGACCCACCATTTGTAAAATATAGCTTTTGACAACCTTACACTGGCTCCAATTGCACTATTTCACGCGTTTGCAAACAATAGGGAAGCGAGAACATCGATATGAGAAGGAAAAAAATGAGAGATACTATTGTAGAGGGTCCCTACGCTGAGGTTTTGGATCAGATGAGGTGTCTCTAGTTGCCACGGAGTCCGAGTAGTCACCCGTCAAAGTTGAATGATATTTTTGTCTCAGGGATCTTAACGGACTAAGCCCGAACGAAGTAGCCTGGAAACAATGACCTTTTCACGCACCGAAACACCACCTCCTTTAGTGTTGACCTAGCCACCAAGACATTTTGGCGTAGTCGGTTCGGTGCCACGACCAACCATTTCCAAAATATAGCGTTTAACAACCTTATACAGGCTCAAAATGCACTATTTCACGCGTTTGCAAACAATATGGCAGCGATAGCAGCGATATGAGAAGGAAAAAAATGAGAGAGTCTATTGTAGAGGGTCCCTACACCAAGGGTTAGGATTAGAAGAGGCATCTCTAGGTGCCACAGAGTCGGAGTAGTCACCCGTGGAAGTTGAATGATATTTTGGTCTCAGGGCTCTTAAGGGACTACGCCCGAACGAAGTAGCCTGGAAATAACGGCCTTGTCACGCACCAAAAAACCACCTCCTCAAGTGTTCACCTGGCCACCCATACATGTTGGTGTAGTTGGTTTAGTGACACGACCCACTGTTTGCAAAATATAGCGTTTGACAACCTTACACTGGCTCCAACTGCACTATTTGGGGCGTTTGCAAACAATAGGGTAGCGAGAGCACCGATATGAAAAGGAAAAAACTGAGACAGGCTATTGTAGAGGGTCCCTACGCCAAGGTTTTGGATTAGATGAGGCATCTCTAGGTGCCACGAAGTCTGAGTAGTCAACCGTCGAAGTTAAACACTATTTTTGTCTCAGGGCTCTTAAGGGACTACGCTCGAACGAAGTAGCCCGGAAGAAACAACCTTGTCACACACCGAAACACCACCTCCTCTAGCATTTACCTAGCCACCCAGAAATTTTGACGAAGTTGGTTCCATTCCACGACCCACCGTTTCAAAAATATAGCATTTGACAACCTTACATTGGCTCAAACTGTACTATTTCACACGTTTACAAAAACTATGGCAACGAGAGGACTGATATGAGAAGTAAAAACCTGAGAGAGGCTATTGTAGAGGGTCGCTACGCTGAGGTTTTGCATCAGACAAGGTGTCTCTCAGCACCACGGATTCTGAGTAGTCACCCGTCAAAGTTGAACAATATTTTGGTCTCAGGGCTCTTAAGGGACTACGCTCGAATGAAGTAGCCCGGAAGCAACCACCTTGTTGCGCATAGAAACACCACCTCCTCTAGTGTTCACCTTGCCACTTGGATGTGTCGGCATAATTGGTTCAATGCCATGACCCACCGTTTGCAAAATATAGCATTTGACAACATTACACTGGCTCAAACTGCACTATTTCACGCGTTTCCACACAATAGGGCAGCGAGAGCATCAATATGAGAAGGAGAAAATTGAGAGGGGATATTATATAGAGTCCCTACGTTGAGGTATCAAATTAGACGAGGCATCTCTAGGTGCCACAGAGTCTGAGTAGTCACGCGTCGAAGTTGAACGATATTTTGGTCTCCGAGCTCTTAAGGGACTACGCCCAAACAAAGTAGCCCGGAAGACCATGACCATGTCGTACATTGAAACACAACCTCTTATAGCATTTACCTGGCAACTCAGACATGTCGATGCAAACGGTTCGGTGCCACAACCCACTATTTGCAAAATATAGCATTTGACAACCTTACACAGGCTCCAACTACACTATTTCACCCGTTTGCAAACAATAGGGCAGCGAAAGCACCGATATGAGAAGGAAAAAACTGAGAGAATCTATAGTAGATGGTCCCTATGCCAAGGTTTCATATTAGATGAGGTGTCTCTAGGTGCCACGGAGCCCGAGTAGTCACCCGTCGAAGTTAAACATATTTTTAGTCTTAGAGCTTTTAATGGACTACGCCTGAACGAAGTATCCCGGAAGCAACGACCTTTACGCGCACCAAAAAACTTCCTCCTCTAGTGTTCACCTGGCCACCCAGACGTTTCGGCATAGTCGGTTAGGTGCCACGACTCACCGTTTGGAAAATATAGCATTTGACAACCTTACACTAGCTCAAATTGCACTATTTCGCGCATTTGCAAATAATAGGGCAGCAAGACCACCAATATGAGAAGGAAAAAACTAAGACTATTGTAGAGGGTCCCTACACCAAGGTTTCAGATCATACGAGGCATCACTAGGTGCCACGGAGTCTGAGTAGTCACCCGTCGAAGTTGAACGATATTTTGGTCTCATGGCTCTAAAGGGACTACGCCCGAACGAAGTAGCCCGGAAGCAACAACCTTGTCACACACTTAAAAACCACCTCATCTAGAGTTTACCTAGCCACCTGGACATGTCGGCACATTTCATTTGGTGCCATGACCCACTATTTACAAAATATAGCGTTTGACAACCTTACACCGGCTCCAATTACACTATTTTGCACGTTTACAAATAATAGGGCAGCGACAACACCATTATGAGAAGGAAAAAAACCAAGAGAGGCTATTGTAGAGGGTCCCTATGCCGAGGTGTTGGATCGATGAGGTGTCTCTAGGTGCCACGGAGGCTAAGTAGTCACCCGTCAAAGTTGAATAATATTTTGGTCTCAAGGCTTTTAAGGGATTACGCCTGAACGAAGTAGCCCGAAGCAACGACCTTATCGCGCACCAAAACACTTCCTCTTCTCGGCGTTCACCTAGCCACTCGATGTCTTGACATAGTCGGTTCAATGCCACAAACTACCGTTTGCAAAATATAGCGTTTAATGACAACCTTACACTCGGCTCAAACTGCAAAGATTTCACACGTTTACAAACAATAGAGTAGTGAGAGCACCAATATGAGAAGGAAAAAAACCAAGAGAGGCTATTTTAGAGGGTCCCTATGCCGAGGTTTCAGATTAGATGAGAAATCTCTAGGTGCCACAGAGTCCGAATAGTCACTTGTCGAAGTTGAATGATATTTTGGTCTCAGGGCTCTTAAGGGACTACGCCCGAACGAAGTAGCCCGGAAGCAATGACCTTGTCGCAAACTAAAACATTATCTCCTCTAGCATTTACCTGGCCACCCAAACATGTTGGCACACGGTTTGGTGCCACGACCCACCATTTACAAAATATAGCCTTTGACAACCTTACACTTGCTCCAACTGCACTATTTCACACGTTTGCAAACAATAGAGGCGTGTGACAACATAGATATAAGAAGCAAAAACTAAGAGAGGCTATTTTAGAGGGTACATACGCTGAGGTTTCGGATCGAGATGAGGCATCTGTAGGTGCCACAAAGTCCGAGTAGTCACCGTTGAAGTTGAATGATATTTTGGTCTCAGGGCTCTTAAGGGACTACGCCCAAACGAAGTAGCGTGGTGGCAACGACCATGTCACGCACCAAAACACCACCTCCTCTAGCATTCACCTTGCCACTCAGATATGTTGGTACAGTCGGTTCAGTGCCGTGACCCACCATTTGCAAAATATTTCGTTTGACAACCTAACACTAACGTAAAATTACACTATTTCACGCATTTACACACAATATGTCAGCGAGAGAACCGATATGAGAAGGAAAAAATTGAGACATGATATTCTAAAGGGTCCTTACGCCGACGATTAGGATTAGATGAGGCATCTCTAGGTGCCACGGAGTCCGAGTAGTCACCCGTCGAAGTTGAACGATATTTTGGTCCCAAGGCTCTTAAGGGACTATGTCCGAACGAAGTAACCCGGAAGCAACGACCTTGTCGCGCCATGAAACATCACCTCCTCTAGTGTTCACCGATCACCCGGATGTGTTGGCGCGGCGGTTTGGTGTCACAAACCACCGTTTGCAAAATATAGCATTTGACAACCTTACACCGGCTTTAATCGTACTATTTCACGCGTTTACAAACAATAGGGCAGCGAGAGCACCGATATGAGAAGGAAATAACTAAGAGAGGCTATTGTAGAGGATTCTTATGTCAAGGTTTCGATAAGATGAGGCATCTCTAGATGCCACGGAGTTTAAGTAGTCACCGTCGAAGTTGAATGATATTTTTGTCTCAGGGCTCTTAAGGGACAACGCCCGAACGAAGTACCCCGGAAGCAATGACCTTATCGCGCACCAAAACACCACCTCCTCTAGCATTCACCTAGCCACCTACATGTCTCAGCGTAGCTGGTTCAGTGCCATGACCCACTGTTTGGAAAATATAGCGTTTGAAACCTTACACTGGCTCAAACTGTAATATTTCACCCGTTTGCAAACAATAAGGCAGTGAGAGCACCGATATGAGAAGGGAAAAACTGATAGAGGCTATTATATAGGGTCCCTATGACAAGGATTCAGATTAGATGAGGCATCTCTAGGTGCCACGGAGTCTTAGTAGTCACCCGTTGAAGTTGAACGATATTTTGGTCTCAGGGCTCTTAAGGGACTATGCCCGAACGAAGTAGGTCGGAAGCAACGACCTTGTCACACACCGAAACACCACCTTCTCTTACGTTCACCTCTCCACCCAAACATGTCGGCGCATTCGATTTGGTGCCACAAACCATTGTTTGCAAAATATAGCGTTTGACAAAGCTTACATCGGCTCAAACTGCACTATTTCGTGCATTTGCAAACAATAGGGCAGCGAGAGCACCAATATGAGAAGGAAAAAAATGAGAGAGACTATTGTAGAGGGTCGCTACGCCGAGGTTTAGGATTAGAGGAGGTGTCTCTAGGTGCCACGAGTCTGATTAGTCACTCATTTAAGTTGAACGATATTTTGGTCTCAGTGCTCTTAAGGGACTACACCCGAATGAAGTAGCGTGGAAGCAACAACCTTGTTTCACATGAAAAAACCACCTTCTCTAGCATTCACCTAGCCACTTGGATGTTTTGGCATAATCGGTTCGGTGCCACGACCCACCATTTGCAAAATATAGCGTTTGACAACCTTACACTGACTCAAACTACACTATTTCACGCGTTTGTAAACAATAGGTCCATGAGAGCACCAATATGAGAAGGAAAAAACTGAGAGGTGCTATTGTAGATGGTCCCTACACTAAGGATTAGGATCGGATGAGGCATATCTTGGTGCCACGGAGTCTGAGTAGTCACCCATCAAAGTTGAATGCCATTTTGGTCTTGTTGGTCGTCAAATAGGACTTTACAGAAGAGCAACAATGTCGGGGCAAGAAGTCCCTCCTCTTTAATGGGAGAGGTTCCCTCTCTTGGATCCAAATTCTTGTTGTGTGAGAATTGACTTAACAGTTGTATCTGGAACCAACACCATGGAATGAGAATTGAGGATGTAAAAATGAAACTGCTTAACAGCTTTGACCACTGCAAAAGCATGTTTTTCCATCATGGTGTATTTTAACTCATGATCTTTCAGAATATAGCTCATGAACACAATTGGGAGTTCATGCTCATTAGAGTCTTCTTGAGTCAAAACAGTAGCCAAGGTATTATCTGTGGCATAGCAATAGATAATAAAATCTTTGCTGAAATCAGGACAGGCTAAAACAGGAGTTTTAGCGATAGCTCTTTTAATACCCTCAAAGGATTCCTTTCCTTCAGAAGACCAACCAAACGTTTGTTTCCCTTTCATCATCTGAGAAATATTCAAAGTTAACTCGAAAAATCAGGGATGAATCTTCTTAAAAAATTGATCTTACCAAAAAAAGAGTGCATGAACTTTTTGCTGGTTAGGAGAGGAATTTGCTGGATAGCTTGTACTCGTTCAGGATCAATCTTAATACCATATTTGGAGACAATGTGCCCTAATAATTTCCCCTCGGTGACACAAAAGACAGATTTTTTAGGATTCAAAGAAATGTCATGTTCTCTGCATCTCAGCAGAATTGTTTCCAGGTGGTCAAAATGATCCGCCCTTGTTTTAGAAAACACTGTCAAGTCATCAAGGTATATGACAATACACTTCCCTTTCAAACTTCCAAAATCCAGATCCATAGCTCTCTAAAAAGTGGCACCAGCATTAATGAGCCCAAAAGGCATTCTCTTGTAAGAAAAGGTACCCCAAGGAGTAGTGAAAGTTGTTTTGTGTTGATCTGCAGTATCAACCTCTACCTGATTATATCCCGAGAATCCATCAAGCATAGATAACATTTCAGATCCTGTTACTTCTTGCAATACCTGATCCATCATGGGCAAAGGATAATTATCTTTCAAGGAAGCCTGATTCAGATTCCTAAAATCAACACAGATGCGGATCTCACCATTTTTCTTCCTCACAGGCACAATATTGGCAATCCATGTTGAATGGTGAATGGGAAAAATGATTTTAGCCTTCAACAACTTCTGTATTTCCTGAAAGATGGTGTCAGCTATTTTGGGGTTGTATTGCCTCTGTTTCTGCTTAAAAGGCTTAATTCCAGGCTTGAGTGGAATAAAATGCTGCATATCTTTTGGTTTGAAAGCTTTCAAATCTTCATAAGAGTAAGCAAGAACATCCTTATACCTCTTTAAAAGATCAATTGCTTTCTTCCTCTCATCTGCTGTGCAACATTTTCCAATGTTCACGAGCTTAGGATCAGTAGAACTCCCAATATCAATCTTGTCATACTCAGCTGATTGTTGAGGTCCAGTGGAAGCTCTAGACTTCACATACCTATCATGTTTATCAAATAGTTCCTCCAAACTCACCAATCCTTTAGGAATCTTGTTTCCTTTGAGATTGATGCATCCATCCTGATCCGTTTCTTCTCCTTGGGTGACTGCTTTGTCAAAGGGCACACTTTCACGAGGCAGGTTGTCACTTCCTTCAAAATACAGCTTGTTCAAATTACCCTTGAGTTCAAGGAAAGAAAGCAAGTGTTGATCATCATTGAAAACTTTCCAGTTATTGGTATTATCAGGTACACTAGGTCGATGGACCATCTCAATGGTGAACTTATCCTGAGAGAAGTCAGGATGAGGAATCAGTAGTGACCCTGAGACTGCTAGTGAATCAGCCCTCTGTTCTTCTCCCTAGGTATTTCTTTAATGGAGAAAGCATCAAGAAATTCAATGGAGTCCCAAACCTGATTCCGGTAATGTTTCAACCTTCCATTTTTTACCTGGAAAAGGCTTCTCACTTGCTTCACAATCAATTCTGCATCACCACGAGCCAGAAGATTCTTTACACCTTGTTCTTTGGCCACTTACAGTCTAAGAATGAGAGCCTCATACTCTGTTGTATTATTAGTATTTTCGAACTACAACTTAAATGAAAAAAGATGAAGGCTTCCTTCAGGTGACACCAATAGGACACCAGCTCCAGAACCAGCTGAGGAACAACTTCCATCAAAATCTAAAATCCAAACACCATTAGGATCTTTAGGTGACACTTTGGGGAGTTGGATTTCATCAGGGGACATAATCATGTAGTTGCCATGACCCATATCCTCATAGAGTATTTGTGCTTTAGGATCATCCATTTTTTGTACAATATACTCAGATTGCTTCTCAGGCATCAACTTCTTCATTTGTCCATTAATAGGTACGAGTGCATGTGACCAATCCATTTGAATTTCTCCACCCACATCCTTACAGAAGTTCCTACTTAGCAACATCCCGTATGAAGGAGGAATATCTGCTACTAAGATGGTAGCCAAAACTCTCTTTTCAGGCAAAGCAGCAAAAGCCACTTGTGCATCTTTAATTCTTCCGACCAGGGGCACTTCCTTACTCTCCATGGAGTAACAAGATCCATAAGTGCATGTGAGGGTCAAGCCTAAGGCATGAGCTACTTTAGCAGGCATCACATTGTCTGAGGCTCCTGAGTCTATGACACAATTACTGAGCCTATGGCCAGCTATAAGAAGTGTTACATAAAATGGTTTGATTTTTTCATTAGGTGAGGTGGCGGGCTACCGGACTAGGTCATGGAAAGTGCGAAAGGAGTGGGTAAAAGGCCTTTAGAGGTGGTTTTAGAATGGGAATTGACAAAGTGAATCATTTTAGCAAAATCTTTGGGATGGGTTTGATAATACTCAGCCTCTGAGATTTGAACCTTAGTCTTTTTCAGGTGATCAATAATATCAAAAGACCCAGAAGTGGATGGACCATCATCATTTGAGATCCTAGGTTTATCAACTTTAGGAGAAAAAGAAGTAACTTTACTAGTAGGATTGACAGGACTCACCTTTGGTGTAGATGAAATGGGGATAGGAGATCCTCTTTTTGTAATTACAGGGATAGTTGCCGGCTGCTCCTTAGATTTCTTGGGGGGTGCGTTACTTTTTCCCTCTGATTTGTCTGCTCTCGAGTCATGACAGAAAATGATTCGCTATTCATGTCTGCTACCACTTCATCATAATCATCTCCATCATCAATGCCCTCAGTGGTGAAGAAATTAACTCGAGATCCCTCAAGTTCATCTGCTTCATCATCAACTTCTTCCACAAATTCCTCGCAAGCTTCATTATCCTCATCATCATCTGGTTCCTCAACTTCACAGGTTGCATTGACAGGAACTTTAACAGGAGGTCCTTCAAGTGCTAATCTTGTTTGAGAAGCAGGAAAACGATTTCTGGGCTGGAAATTCCTCCTTGGAACGTCTGCATAAGGAGCATGCTGAGCCAATTGTTTCTTTATAGCAATGAGATCATTCGCAAGTTTTTGAACTAATGGATCAGTATTAGGTCTAGGGGTGGAAGAGGAGGAAGCAGCAGACTTAGATTTGGAAGGGTCTCTCCTCAACTTCCCTGACATGATCAAATCATCCTCGACACTAACAGCAAGAGTTTTATCCTCAACCAATGTTGCGAGATTAGCCCTTCTCAGTGCATAACTAACTTCAGGCGATTAGGCATTAAGGAAGAAACATTTTTGGATTTGATCAACAGGTCGAGTATTTACCGAATTTTATTGATCAATCTATTGAATTGGGCCACAAATTCTCTCATGGGCTCTGGTGAATCTTTCTTTATCTGAGAGATTTGGGCTAGCAGGGCATGCACATCTTCCGCTGGTTTGAAACGGTTTTCAAACCTAGTTCTCATGGTGTCCCAGCTAGTGATAGCACCAGCTGGAAGGTGATAGAACCAATCAGCAGCATTATCTTGTAAAGTCTCAATGAACAGTCTCACGGAGACGTCTTCATGTTCAACTCCCAGAACTCCACATGCAACTATGAAGGCTGCGATGTGTTCATCAGGATGCACTTTACCATCACCTTTGAATTTAGGGAAGTTCTTCCTGGTTACCTCTGGGTAACTCATGCAAAGGCTGAGGAAGGGCAAGGGGCCCAACACGATGACCCCAGGGCAATGGTACCGCCATTCTTGGAAAAATGGCTTGGAGAGGAACTGCAACACCAGCAAGAATCAAAGCTCAAAGATTAGGACTAGCTGGCTCTAAAGGAATACCACCCGTAGGAATTCTATCTTGAACAGGTGGAGTGCTTGTTGAACGAGTCCTTCTATTTCTCGTTGAAGGGAAAGGAAAACCCTGCTGCTCCAAAAGCTGAAACTGAGAATCTTCAATACCAAGGGCCCTTCTCCCTCGAGTAAAACATGGAGTCGCCAGATCAAAAGATGATCAAAAATTACAGAACTGGAATATGATTTTCCCAATGGAGTCGCCAAAAACTGTTGGTCGTCAAATAGGACTTTACAAAGAGAAACAGTCATGGGACAATAAGTCCCTCCTCTTTAATGGGAGAGGTTCCCTTATTCAGAAACGAACCTATTTACAAATATACAAAACATGATTTTCTAGGGAAGAACTTGGTTTATTTTCTGAAAGTGTAAATAGATCATAAAGAAATCAATACAGAAGGGCTTTCCATTCTTTGTCTATCTGATCTCTGTTATCCCTAAGCTTTCATTTTAATTTTTGTGAAGATCATTTATCTCTAGTTTGTTAGTCTTGCCGATTGCATACTCTCCAACTTTGCAAGCCTGGTGATCTTGTATAACCAAGAAGGAACTTTGTGTCATTGATTAATGAATCTATGCTATGTTAAGAAACTTTGTGTTCTGGCAAATGTTATTTACAAAACTTTTATCTTTAAATTCCATCTTATTTATATGATACAAGTGATCTTGTTTCAATTCACTGTAACTTCACATACATAAAGAATTACTCTGTTATCTATAATTCTGCATGTTGCCTTTCTGCTCATTCTCGAACTCTCATTCCTCAGTCCTTTTGTAATTGATGATCTTTATAGAAAACACTTTCGTAATATCCAAGTTTAACCAGAAAATCATGTTTTGTATATTTGTAAATAGGTTCGTTTCTGAATAAGGGAACCTCTCCCATTAAAGAGGAGGGACTTCTTGTTCCCTGACTGTAGCTCTTCGTAAGGTCCTATTTGACGACCAACAGGTCTCATGGCTCATAAGGGACTACGCCCGAACAAAGTAGCAAGGAAGCAACGACCTTGTCACGCACCAAAACACCACCTCCTCTAGCATTCACCTGGCCACCTAGATGTTTTGCACATCGATTCGGTGCCACGACCCACTGTTTGCAAAATATAGCGTTTGACAACCTTACACTTGCTCAAACTGCACTATTTTACGCGTTTGCAAACAAAAGGTCAATGAGAGCACCGATATGAGAAGTAAAAACTAATAGAGATACTATTGTAAAGGGTCCTTTTGTCAAGGTGTGTCTAGGAGACAATGAGTCTGAGTAGTCACCCGTCGAAGTTGAACGATATTTTGGTCTCGGGCTCTTAGGGACTACGCCCGAATGAAGTAGCCCGAAAGCAACGACCTAGTTGTGCACCAAAAAAAGACTCCTCTAGCATTAAAATTTCCACCCGGATGTGTTTGGTGCGGTCGTTTCAAGATTACCACGACCCAACATTTGCAAAATATAGCATTTTACAACCTTACACTGGCTCAAACTGCACTATTTCACGCGTTTGCAAACAATACGGCAGCGAGAGCACCGATATGAGAAGGTAAAAACCAAGAGATCCTATTGTAGGGTCCCTACACTAAGGTGTCACATTAGATGAGGAGTTTCTAGGTTCCACGGAGTCCGAGTAGTCACCCATCGAAGTTGAACGATATTTTGGTCTCAGGGCTCTTAAGGGACTACGCCCAAACGAAGTAGCCCGGAAGCAACGACCTTGTCACACAATGAAACAACAACTCCTCTAGCATTCACCTAGCCACTCGGACATGTTGGAATAGTCGGTTTAGTGCCATGACCCACTGTTTCCAAAATATAGCATTTGACAACCTTACATTGGCTCAAACTACACTATTTCGTGCGTTTACAAACAATAGGGCAGCAAGAGCACCGATATGAGAAGGAAAAAACCGAGAGAGCCTATTGTAGAGGGTCCCTACACCAAGGTTTTGGATTATACGAGGTGTCTTTAGGTGCCATGGAGTCCGAGTAGTCACCCGTCGAAGTTGAATGATATTTTGGTCTCAGTGCTCTTAAGGGACTACGCCCGAACGAAGTAGCCCTGAAGAAATGACCTTATCACGCACTAAAACACCACCTACTCTAATGTTTACCTGGCCACCCGGATGTCTCAGCATAGTCGGTTCGGTGCCACGACCTACCATTTGCAAAATATAGCATTTGACAACCTTACACTGACTCCAACTGCACTATTTCACGCGTTTGCAAACAATAGGGTAGCGAGAGCACCAATATGAGAAGGAAAAAACCGAGAGAGGCTATTGTAGAGGGTCCCTATGCTGAGGTGTCAGATTAGATGAGACATCTCTAGGAGTCACGAGTCTGAGTAGTCACCGGTCGAAGTTGAATGATATTTTTCTCTCAGGGCTCTTAAGGGACTACGCCCAAACGAAGTATCCCGGAAGCAACGACCTTGCAGCGCACCAAAACACCACCTCCTCTAGCATTCACCTTTCCACCCAGACATGTGAGTGTAGTTGGTTTGGTGCCACAACCCACCGTTTGCAAAATATAGCGTTTGACAACCTTACACTGGCTCAAATGCACTATTTCACACATTTACAAACAATAGGGCAGCAAGAGCACCGATATGAGAAGGAAAAAACCTAGAGATCTTATTGTAGAGGTTCCCTACACCGAGGTGTCAGATTATACGAGTCATCTCTAGGTGCCACAGAGTCCGAGTAGTCACCCGTCGAAGTTGAATGATATTTTAATCTCAGGGCTCTTAAGGGACTATGCCCAAACGAAGTAGCCTGGAAGTAAGGACCTTGTCACGCACCAAAACACCACCTCCTCTAGCATTCACCTTGGCACGTGGATCTGTCGGTGCAGTCGGTTCGGTGCCACAATCCACCGTTTGGAAAATATAGTGTTTGACAACCTTACACTAGCTCAAACCGTACTATTTCACGCATTTGCAAACAATAGGGCAGCGAGAGCACCAATATCGAAGGAAAAAAACTAAGAGAGGCTATTGTAGAGGGTCCCTACACTGGGGTTTCGTATTAGATGAGGATTCTCTAGATTCCATGGAGTCCGAGTAGTCACCCGTCGAAGTTGAACGATATTTTTGTCTCAGGGATCTTAAGGGACTACGCCCAAACGAAGTAGCCTAGAAGCAACGACCTTGTTGCACACAAAAACACCACCTCCTCTAGCATTTACCTTGCCACCAAGATGTGTTGGCGTAGTCATTTTAGTGCGACGACCCACCGTTTGTAAAATATAGCGTTTGAACACCTTACACTTGCTCCAACTACACTATTTCATGCGTTTGAAAGCAATAGGGCAGCGAGAGCACCGATATGAGAAGTAAAAAACCAAGAGAGAATATTATAGAGGGTCCCTACACCGAGGTTTTGGATCAGATGTGGTGTCTCTAAGTGCCACGAAGCCCGAGTAGTCACCCGTCGATGTTGAACGATATTTTGGTGTCAGGGCTCTTAAGGGACTATGTTTGAACGAAGTCACCCGGAAGCAACTACATTGTCACGAACCAAAACACCAGCTCCTCTAATGTTCACCTGGCCACCAGACGTGTTGGCATAGTCGGTTTGGTGCCATGACCCACCGTTTACAAAATATAGCGTTTGACAACCTTACACTAGCTCAAACCGCACTATTTCACGCATTTCACCAAACAATAGGGCAACGAGAGCACCAATATCGAAAGGAAAAAACCGAGAGAGCCTATTGTAGAGGGTCCCTACACTGGGGTTTCGTATTAGATGAGGATTCTCTAGATTCCATGGAGTCCGAGTAGTCACCCGTCGAAGTTGAACGATATTTTTGTCTTAGGGATCTTAAGGGACTACGCCCAAACGAAGTAGCCCGGAAGCAATGACCTTGTCACGCACTAAAACACCACCTCCTCTAGCATTTACCTTGCCACCCAGATGTGTCGGCGTAGTCATTTCAAAGGCGACACGACCCACCGTTTGCAAAATATAGCGTTTGAACACCTTACACTTGCTCCAACTGCACTATTTCATGCGTTTGCAAACAATAGGGCAGCGAGAGCACCGATATGAGAAGGAAAAAACCAAGAGATAATATTATAGAGGGTCCCTACAATGAGGTTTTGGATCGATGAGGTGTCTCTAAGTGCCACGGCCCGAGTAGTCACCCGTCGATGTTGAACAATATTTTGGTGACTCGGGCTCTTAAGGGACTATGTTTGAACGAAGTCACCTGTAAGCAACTACATTGTCACAAACCAAAACACCACCTCCTCTAACGTTCACCGCCACCCGGACATGTTGGCATAGTTGGTTTGGTGCCATGACCCCTGCTTTACAAAATATAGCGTTTGACAACCTTACACTGGCTCTAACTACACTATTTCGCGCATTTGTAAACAATAGGGCAGCGAGAGCACCGATATAAGAAGGAAAAAACTAAGAGAGGCTATTTTAGAGGGTCCTTACATGAAGGATTTGGATAAGATAAGGAATCTCTAGGTGCCACGAAGTCTGAGTAGTCACCCGTCGAAGTTGAACGATATTTTGGTCTCAGGGCTCTTAAGGGACTACGCCTGAACGAAGTAGCCCAGAAGCAATGACCTTGTCGCACCTCAAAACACCACCTCCTCTAGCATTTACCTGGCCACTTGGATGTGTTGGCGCAGTCGGTTCAGTGCCACAAACCACCATTTGCAAAATATAGCGTTTGACAACCTTACACTAGCTCAAACTGCACTATTTCACGCATTTACAAATAATAGTGCAGTGAGACCACTGATATGAGAAGGAAAAAACTAAGAGAGACTATTTTATAGGGTCCCTACACCGAGGTTTCAGATCATACGAGGTATCACTAGGTGCCACGGAGTCTGAGTAGTCACCCGTCGAAGTTGAACGATATTTTGGTCTGAGGGCTCTAAATGGACTACGCCCGAACGAAGTAGCCCTAAGCAACAACCTTTTCACACACTTAAACACCACCTCATCTATAGTTTACTTGGCCACCTTGACGGATGTGTCAAATACATTGATTGATTCGGTGCCATGACCCACCGTTTACAAAATATAGCATTTGACAACCTTACACCGCTCCAATTACACTATTTTGCGTCAAAGTTTGGGTAATTAGAGAAATAATGAGCAGCAATTAGACACCGTTATGAGAAGTAAAAACCAAGAGAGGCTATTGTAGAGGGTCCCTACACCAAGGATTTGGATAAGATGAGGCATCTCTAGGTGCCACAAAGTCCGAGTAAGAGTCACCGTCCGAAGTTGAACGATATTTTGGTCTCTTATCTTTTAAGGGACTACGCCCGAACGAAGTAGCCCGGAAGCAATGACCTTGTCATGCCTCAAAACACCACCTCCTATAGCATTCTCCTGGCCACTCGAACGTGTTGGCGTAGTCGGTTTGGTGCCACGAACCACCATTTGCAAAATATAGCGTTTGACAACCTTACACTAGCTCAAACTGCACTATTTCATGCATTTGCAAATAATAGGGCAGCGAGACCACCGATATGAGAAGGAAAAAACTAAGAGAGATTATTTTATAGGGTCCCTACACCGAGGTTTTAGATCATATGAGGCATCACTAGGTGCCACGAGTCCGAGTGAGTCACCCGTCGAAGTTGAATGATATTTTGGTCTCAGGGCTTTAAAGGGACTACACCTGAACGAAGTAGCCCGGAAGCAACAACCTTGTTACACACATAAACAGCACCTCATCTAGATTTTACCTAGCCACCCAGGATGGGTTTCGCATAGTCAATTTGGTGCCATGACCCACTCAAGCTTTACAAAATATATTGTTTGACAACCTTATACGGCTCCAATTGCACTATTTTGCGCATTTGCAAATAATAGGCTAGCGGCAACACCGTTATGAGAAGGAAAAAAACAAGAGAGACTATTGTAGAGGGTCCCTATTCTGAGGTTTTGGATCATATAAGGTGTCTCTAGGTGCCACGGAGCCTAAGTAGTCACCCGTCGAAGTTGAACGATATTTTGGTCTCAAGGCTTTTAAGGGATTACGCCCGAACGAAGTAGCCCAGAAGCAACGACCTTATCACGCACCAAAACAATTCCTCCTCTAGTGTTCACCTAGCCACTTAGATGTTTCGGCGTATTCGGTTCAGTGCCATGAACCACCGTTTGCAAAATATAGCGTTTGACAACCTTACACCGGCTCAAACTCACAAAGTATTTCACGCGTTTACAAACAATAGGGCAGCGAGAGAACCTATATGAGAAGGAAAAAAACCAAGAGAGGCTATTTTAAAGAGTCCCTATGCCGAGGTGTCAAATTAGATGAGGCATCTCTAGGTGCCATGGAGTCCGAATAGTCACTCGTCGAAGTTGAATGATATTTTGGTCTCATGGCTCTTAAGGGACTACGCCCGAACGAAGTAGCCTGGAAGCAACGAACTTGTCGCAAACTGAAAAATTTCCTCCTCTAGCATTTACTTGCCACTCGGATATGTCAAGGCACGGTCGGTTTGGTGCCACGACCCACCATTTACAAAATATAGCCTTTGACAACCTTACACTTGCTCCAACTACACTATTTCACGCCTTTGCAAACAATAGGGCAGTGACAACATAGATGTAAAAAGCAAAAAAATGAGAGAGGCTATTGTAGAGGGTCCCTACGCTAAGGTTTCGCATCGATGAGGCATCTCTAGGTGCCACGAGTCCGAGTAGTCACCTGTTGAAGTTGAACGGTATTTTGGTCTCAGGGCTCTTAAGAGACTACGCCCGAACGAAGTAGTGTGGTGGCAATGACCTTGTCACGCACCAAAACACCACCTCCTCTCTCATTCACCTAGACACTCGAGATGTGTCGGTGCAGTGAAGTTCAAGGCTGCCATGACACACAATTTGCAAAATATAGCGTTTAACAACCTAACACCGACTAAACCGCACTATTTCACGCATTTACACACAATATGTCAGCGAGAGAACCGATATGAGAAGGAAAAAATTGAGAGGTGATATTCTAGAGGGTCCTTACATCGATGATTAGGATCAGATGAGGCATCTCTAAGTGCCACGAAGTCTGAGTAGTCATCCGTCGAAGTTGAACGATATTTTGGTCCCAAGGCTCTTAAGGGACTACGCCCAAATGAAGTAGCCCGGAAGCAATGACCTTGTCACACCATGAAACATCACCTCCTCTGGTGTTCACTTGATCACCCGGATGTTTCGGCACAGTCGGTTTGGTGTCATGAACCACCGTTTGCAAAATATAGCGTTTGACAACCTTACACTGGCTTTAACTGTACTATTTCACGTGTTTGCAAACAATAGGGCAGCGAGAGCACCGATATGAGAAGGAAAGAACTAAGAGAGGCTATTTTAGAGGATCCATATGTCAAGGTTTTAGATCAGATGAGGCATCTCTAGATGCCACGGAGTCTGAGTAGTCACCCATCAAAGTTGAATGATATTTTTGTCTCAGGGCTCTTAAGGGACAACGCCCGAACGAAGTACCCCGGAAGCAACGACCTTGTCATGCACCAAAACACCACCTCCTCTAGCGTTCACCTAGCCACCTACACATCTCAGCATAGTTGGTTTAGTTCCATGACACACTATTTGCAAAATATAGCGTTTGACAACCTTACACTGGCTCAAACTACACTATTTCACCCGTTTGCAAACAATAAGGCAGTGAGAGCACCGATATGAGAAGGAAAAAACTTAGAGAGGCTATTGTAGATGGTCCTTATGATGAGGATTCAGATTAGATGAGGCATCTCTAGGTGCCACGGAGTCTGAGTAGTCACCCATTGAAGTTGAACGATATTTTTGTCTCAGGGCTCTTAAGGGACTATGCCCCAACGAAGTAGCCCTAAGCAACGACCTTGTCACGCACCGAAACACCACCTCCTCTTACATTCACCTCTCCACCCAAACATGTCGGCACATTCAATTTGGTGCCACAAACCACTGTTTGTAAAATATAGCGTTTGACAACCTTATACTAGCTAAAACTGCACTATTTCACCCGTTTGCAAACAATAAGGCATGGAGAGCACCTATATGAGAAGGAAAAAACTGAGAGAGTCTATTGTAGAGGGTCCCTATGATGAGGATTCAGATTAGATGAGGCATCTCTAGGTGCCACGGAGTCTGAGTAGTCACCCGTCGAAGTTGAATGATATTTTGGTCTCAGGGCTCTTAAGGGACTATGCCCGAACGAAGTAGTCTGGAAGAAATGACCTTGTCACACACCGAAACACCACCTCCTCTTACATTCACCTCTCCACCCAAACATGTCGGCACATTCGATTTGGTGCCACAAACCACCGTTTGCAAAATATAGCATTTAACAACCTTACATTGGCTCAAACCGCACTATTTCGTGCATTTGCAAAACAATAATAAGGCAGCAAGAGCACCGATATGAGAAGGAAAAAAATGAGAGAGACTATCAGTAGAGGGTCCCTACGCTGAGGTTTAGGATTAGATGAGGTGTGTCTCTAGGTGCCACGGAGTCTGATTAGTCACTCGTTTAAGTTGAACGCTATTTTGGTCTCAGGGCTCTTAAGGGACTACACCCGAATGAAGTAACGTGGAAGCAACGACCTTGTTGCACATGAAAAAACCATCTTCTCTAGCATTCACCTAGCCACTGGATGTGTCAAAGACAAATGTCGGTTTTGGTGCCACGACCCACCATTACAAAATATAGTGTTTGACAACCTTACACCGACTCAAACCGCACTATTTCACGCGCTTTGTAAACAATAGGTTTGTGAGAGCACCAATATGAGAAGGAAAACTGAGAGGTGCTATTTTATATGGTCCCTACACCAAGGATTAGGATTAGACGAGGCATATCTTAGTGCCACGTAGTCCGACTAGTCACCCGTCGAAGTTGAACGATATTTTGGTCTCATGGCTCATAAGAAACTATGCCCGAACGAAGTAACGAGGAAGCAACGACCTTGTCACGCACCGAAAAACCACCTCCTCTAGCGTTCACCTGGCCATGCAGATGTTTTGGCATAGTCGATACGGTGCCATGATCCACCGTTTGCAAAATATAGCGTTTGACAACCTTACAATGGCTCAAACTGCAATATTTCGTGCGTTGGCAAACAAAAGGGCAGCGAGAGCACCGATATGAGAAGTAAAAAACCGAGAGAGACTATTGTAAAGGGTCCCTATGCCGAGGTGTCAGATAAGATGAGGTGTCTCTAGGAGCCACTGAGTCTGAGTAGTCACCCGTCGAAGTTGAATTATTTTTTGGTCTCAGGGCTCTTAAGGGACTACGCCCGAACGAAGTAGCCCGAAAGCAACGACCTAGTCATGCACCAAAACAAAGACTCCTCTAGCATTCACATTTCCACCCGAACGTGTCGGCACAGTCGGTTCAGTGCCACAACACAACGTTTGCAAAATATAGCATTTTACAACCTTACACTGGCTCAAACTGCATTATTTCACGCGTTTGCAAACAATACGGCAGCGAGAGCACCAATATGAGAAGGAAAAAACATAGAGATCCTATTGTAGAGGGTCCCTACGCTGAGGTGTCACATTACATGAGGTGTCTCTAGGTGCCACGGAGTCCGAGTAGTCACCCATCGAAGTTGAACGATATTTTTGTCTCAGGGCTCTTAAGGGACTACGCCCAAACGAAGTAGCCCGGAAGCAACGACCTTTTCACGCACTGAAACACCAACTCCTCTAGCATTCACCTAGCCACTCGTACATGTTGGAATAGTTGGTTTAGAGCCATGACCCACCGTTTCTAAAATATAGCATTTGACAACCTTACATTGGCTCAAACTACACTATTTCGCGCATTTACAAACAATAGGGCAGCGAGAACATCGATATGAGAAGGAAAAAACCGAGAGAGACTATTGTAGAGGGTCCCTACACCGAGGTTTTGGATCAGACGAGGTGTCTCTAGGTGCCACAGAGTCTGAGTAGTCACCCGTCGAAGTTGAATGATATTTTGGTCTCAGTGCTCTTAAGGGACTACGCCGAACAAAGTAGCCCGGAAGTAACGACCTTATCACGCACCAAACACCACCTACTCTAATGTTTACCTAGCCACCTGGATGTCTCATCACAGTTGGTTCGGTGCCACGACCTACTATTTGCAAAATATAGCATTTGACAACCTTACACTGACTCCAACTACACTATTTCGCGTTTGCAAACAATAGGTTAGCGAGAGCACCGATATGAGAAGGAAAACCGAGAGAGGCTATTATAGAGGGTCCCTATGCTGAGGTGTTAGATCGATGAGACATCTCTAAGAGTCATGGAGTTTGAGTAGTCACCAATCGAAGTTGAACGATATTTTTGTCTCGTGGCTCTTAAGGGACTATGCCCGAACGAAGTAGCCTAGAAGCAACGACGTTGTCGCACACCAAAACATCACCTCCTCTAGCTTTCACCTTTCCACCAAAACATGTGGGTGCAGGTTGGTTTGGTGCCACAACCCATCGCTTACAAAATATAGCATTTGACAACCTTACACCGGCTCAAATGCACTATTTCACACGTTTACAAACAATAGGGCAGTGAGAGCACAATATGAGAAGGAAAACCTAGAGAGCCTATTGTAGAGGTTCCCTATGCCAAGGGTCGATTAGACGATGCATATCTAGTTGCCACAGAGTTCGAGTATTCACCCGTCGAAGTTAAACGATATTTTGGTCTCAGGGCTCTTAAGGGACTATGCTCGAGTATTCACCTTGTCGCGCACCAAAACACCACCTCCTCTAGCATTCACCTTGGCACTGGATGTGTTGGTGTAGTCGGTTCGATGCCACAATCCACCATTTGAAAAATATAGCGTTTAACAACCTTACACTAGCTCAAACTACACTATTTCGCGCATTTGCAAACAATAGGGCAGCGAGAGCACCAATATGAGAAGGAAAAACCTGAGAGAGGGTATTGTAGAGGGTCCCTACACTGAGGTTTTGTATTAGACGAGATTCTCTAGGTGCCATGGAGTCCGAGTAGTCACCCGTCGAAGTTGAACGATATTTTTGTCTTAGGGATCTTAAGGGACTACGCCCAAACGAAGTAACTGGAAGCAACGACCTTGTCGCACAATGAAACACCACCTCCTCTAGCATTTACCTAGCCACCTATACGTGTCAACATAGTCAGTTTATTGCCACAACCAACCGTTTCGAAAATATACCATATGAAAACCTTACACTGGCTCCAACTGCACTATTTCACTCGTTTGCAAACAATAGTGCAGCGAGAGCACCAATATGAGAAGGAAAAAACTAAGAAATTCTATTCTAGAGGGTCCCTATGCTGAGGTGTTAGATCAGACGGGGCAGCTCTAGGTGCCACGGAGTCCGAGTAGTCACCCGTCGAAGTTGAACGATATTTTGGTCTCAGGGCTCTTAAGGGACTACGCTCGAACGAAGTAGCCTCTAAGCAACGACCTTGTCGTACACCGAAATACGACTTCCTCTAGCATTTACCTAGCCACCCGAACATGTCGGCGTAGTCGGTTCAATTCCACGACCCACAGTTTGTAAAATATAGCATTTGACAACCTCATACTGGCTCCAACTGCACTATTTCACGCGTTTGTAAACAATAAGGCAGCAAGAGCACCGATATGAGAAGGAAAAAAACTAAGAGAGGCTATTGTAGAGGGTCCCTATGCTGAGGTTTTGGATCAGACGAGGCATCTCTAGGTGTCATGGAGTCTGAGTAGTCACCCGTCGAAGTTGAATGATATTTTTGTCTCAGGGATCTAAAGGGAATACGCCTGAATGAAGTAGCCTAGAAGCAATGACCTTGTCGCACACCAAAACACCACCTCCTATAGCATTCACCTAGCCACCCGGACATTTCAGCGTAGTCATTTCGGTGCCATGACTCGCCATTTGTAAAATATAGCATTTGACAACCTTACACTAGCTCAAACTGCACTATTTCACGCATTTTCAAACAATAGGGCAGCGAGAGCACCGATATGAGAAGGAAAAAACTGAGAGAGGCTATTGTAGAGGGTCCCTACGCCAAGGTGTTGGATTATAAAAGGCATCTCTAGGAGCCACGGAGTCTGAGTAGTCACCCATCAAAGTTGAACGATATTTTGGTGTCAGGGCTCCTAAGGGACTATGCCCGAACGAAGTAGCCCGAAAGCAATGACCTTGTTGCGCATCGAAACACCACCTCCTCTATTTTCACTAGCCACCCAAACGTGTTGGTTCATTCGGTTCGGTGCCATGACCCATCGTTTGCAAAATATAGCGTTTAACAACCTTACACTGGCTCCAACTGCACTATTTCATGCATTTGCAAACAATAGGGCAGCGAGAGCACTAATATGAGAAGGAAAAAACTGAGAGAGGCTATTGTAGAGGGTCCCTATGCCGAGGTGTTAGATTAGACGAGGCATCTCTAGGTGCCATGGAGTCCGAGTAGTCACCCGTCGAAGTTGAACGATATTTTGGTCTCAGGGCTCTTAAGGGACTATGCCCGAACAAAGTAGCCCGGAAGCAATGACCTTGTCGCGCACCAAAACACCACCTCCTCTAGTGTTCACCTAGCCACCTAGACATTCCGGTGTAGTCGGTTCAGTGCCACAAAGTCCTGAGGCATGACTTCTCACTCCTCACCTCCGTTCATTTCCTAGGACTCAAAACATTCAATGTCACTTGTTTACCTTCCATCTCTCTTGTTCTCTTTGGACTTGCCTCTTTCCTCTTAGGTTCTTCATCATTATCCTTTCTTTGCTCTCTTGAGCTATGTTGTTGTGGCGATCTCTCTCCATCCTCTTCTGTCCTAGCTATGTGCTTACATGCTCATTATTTTTGCATTGTAATAGGATTCTTTATCACAAATCACTACACAAAATTAGGAGTATAAGTAAATCATCAAACAATTAAGGGAACACATGTGAGGACCTTTTATTCATAAGTGTCATCATTGATTGTATGAGATTAATCATCTCTGCCTCAAATTAGAGTAATGTCTCCCATCTGAAACTTCAACCCCTAGTCCATCAAGCAAGATCAAGCATTCATACTGCAAAGAAGGACATGTGACCATTGGGTGAGCATGATCCTTGAAAAAAGGAATGATCTATTTGTAGAGATTATCTCTTTTTTTAGATTTTTATTGGTCATATATTTGAAAATAAATAGGAATAGATTTGAGATCAAGAAAGATAAATTCCATTGGGAGAATAATCTCCCATTTGCAAGTGAGATGAATAATTTTTATTCTCATTCCTTGGTGAGCTCAAGTGTGTTTTCATCTGACTCAGAGAACTTGTATGACATTTTTTCCCATACCATCACACAAAGGTTTGATGCTGTAAAAGAAGACATTCCTGAAAATATTTAGTCAATGTGGAAATATCAATGCCATTCCTGAGAATTGACTCAACACATTTGAGCATGTGAACATCTTGGAAGCTAAGAAAGTTTCATTTGTAGTTTCTAGATTCAACAAGATGGTCTATGGAAAATCCTCATCATTCAAGATCTTCCATGGAGGAAGACATGAGTTGATTCTTCATTATCTAGGTGGATTCTTCATGTGATGGGTGGAACCTAAGAATAATAATAAGGGCTTATTGTCAAATTTTTAGCCTTTTCACCTTGGGACATCAGAATGCACCACCACATGAAATATCTCCCTTTCGTCACTTAAGGCTTGTAACATTCTCACTAGGTATGATTCCTCAACACACCAACTTGATTATGTTGCCCCCTCTCATGAATAATTAACCCCTTCACACATTATCATGCCTTTAAGTCCCTTTGTCCCTTAATAAATGTGGTAAGGGAAATAGGGAAAACCAAAACCCATTTAGAAACTTTTAACCCTACCCCGTCATGCCATGTAACCCAAGTTAATCCGTAATGGTCAAGGATGAGTTAGAAGGTGAGTTAGCTAGGTTAATGTTAAGAGGTGAGTATAAACATACACTTAGCCATTTTTTTAATCCCTTTTTAATATTTCTTTTTCCTTCATTGCTGCTAGTATTTAGTTATGCTACTAAATTTTCAAGAAACCCTATTGTAAAAATCTCAATTTTGCTCATATCTCCTTCATTTTTGCTCCATTTCCCCTGTAATTTTTCCTGTAACTTCTAATCATGAACTCCTTGAAGATGATCTAAAATATTTTCCATTGGTACCCTAAATTTTTATAGCATCCCATTTAAAATTTCAAATAAAAAACTTGTCTTTTTAGATCCTTGCAATTCTAGAGATCGAAAACACTTGAAATTTGAAGTAAGAAACCATATGAAAATACCTAATCTAATGAAAAAAATTCATCTCAATCCAAATACAAGAAGACATGATTAAAATTTTATTATTAAATTGGCATATGAACCTTACTAAAAATAATAAGTTTTGATAACAAAGAAAAAAATTTGAAACCTTTGTGTAATCTTCAATTCTAGAAATATGAAAATTGTAAAACTTGAAAATCGGGAAAATTGTAAAATCTTCAATGTTGCACCATAAGTAACGTTAAATATTCATATAGTTCAAGATGAACTCTACCTCTCTTATTTCTATCAATGTTCGCATTAGTTGATATGCAACAAATTGAGTGTTAGCTTTAAAAAAAAGTAATTGTATGTATTGCCCTTTTGCAGTTCACCTAGCATGGTTTTGCTTAATGGAATAGGTTTGCTTAAAAATTGTACCATGTAGTGCTCCGGGACATGGTTTTTTAATTTTAAATCAAACATACATATCTAGAACTAATTTAAATGGTTATGAAAACATACATAAAAGGATATCATACATGCAATGAAATCAAATCGAACATATAGTTCAGTAATATCATTATGAAAACCAACACACATGGATATATAGGAATCAAACAAAGTGTGCTCTAGACGCACATCTCTGAAAATATATGTAAGTTCATAACATGTGTACATCTCGAACTAAGTGTGTCATAATGTATATAGAACCACATATGGTCACAAAAGGCTATATATATACAATGGACTATATGAAGAAACAAATTCACTAGGCCTAGATGGCCCATATATATATCTATGTACATCCAGTGGACTATAAATATACTCATGAAACATCTTCCCTCTCTTCTCCCTTCTAGAAGTAGCATGTCCACAACCTAGGGATGTAGTGGAGGGAGATGCCACTACGGATTTCATCCATGTGGTCCTAGGCATCTCTAAGAAGGCTTGCAACCTAACCTGTGCATTCATAAACAACAAGTTTTTAACACCCAAAAATTTAAAATACATTCAAAATTTAGAAACTTATACAATTTAGTTAAAATGAATGTGAAATCTTACCACAATTTCATGATCCCTATCAATTTGTTGTTGACGCATCGTAGGGACAACAATAGACTCACGAGGGGTAAGCTACATACAAATAATTAATTTTCAAATTAAATATTTCACATACATACAAAATTTGATATTGTAGATTTAAGTAATAATAAATAATGAACCTCTAAAATTTAACAAATTTGTAAAATTGTACCTTAGTTAGTGGATCTCAGATGCTATGGCAGTATCTACAGCAGGCTCCACAGTCTGCATATATGGAGGAGTCTCTCTAGTAGTCATAAGCTATACAAAAAACATGTACAAATCAATATTAAAATCTACATGACTATGCACCACATAACAGAGGTCCAAAGCATGTAATCCACGTGAACTTCCACAATTAGAAACAAAGTGTAAAGAGATTTACTAACCTGCGTAAAACTCATGTGAGGCGTGCCAATAGCCTCGCCTCCCAGTAGATGATGACCCGCCAGGCTCCCGCACGTATAAAAGAAAAACATATTAATATGTAAAACATACACATGAAACATTATAATAATAATCTAATGCAATCAAATGAAATTAAAAATGTAAGTTTGTACAACTTGAAACTTACGTTTGAAACATGCCTAGCTGCAGTAGCTAGCATGTCGACGCCAGATGTTTCCTTCACCAGCTCTTGCTATTTAAAATAAAATAAATTTTTTTTTTTGCATGTATGTACATGACGTACAATCAAATACATATATATTAAAATATCAAACATGTGAATTAAACTATTGTATATATATATATATATATTTATATTTATTTAAAATTTACCTTTGAAAGACCAATATCAGTGGCACCAGTTCCAAAAACATTCCCCAGCATCTCATCTATAGAAAATAAATCCTGTGAACCAGCAAATGATGTCTTGCCCGTAGTGCATACGGCACCACATGATCCACAGTGGTGTGGTGCGCTAGAACTGGTGCCTCCACCAACATCACCAGATGCAATCTAGTCACTATGTTGGGTCAGAGTGTCAGTGAGCTCCCTCAATGCATGCAATGTATCAATCTCCACAACCTCCTTCAATGTAGGAGGGATAACTGAAGGCAGTGGGGATTTTGGGGCATGGGGGATCCTTGGTTGACCTATGCATGCACCAGGTCTACTCTGTGCAGAGCCACCTCCTCGACCAAAAAAGTCAGAAAATCCAAAATAATTCAGGACCTCATTAAGCATGAACTCGCAATATAATTTCTTCAAAAAATAAATAGGAACCTAATTGTTGTTGCATGGTGGATAATAAAAAACCATCCACCATCGGTCCCGAAAATTGTTTTTGATTCGGTCATCATGGCACCAATGGATTGGGAACCGCTTTGCAAGTAATTACGTGGGGGCATTGGTTCTAAGGTCAATAAATAATGCAAAATGAGGTCTTTTCCATTTTTTTGTCTTTTATGGCAGCACGGGATAGTTTATCCGCATACCACCGCCTACAATCACCTCTAACGATATTTCATCTATGTATTTGGTTAGTCAGGAGTTGACTTCGCCAATCAATGTTTGCAATGTGTTGGCAAAGTCATGCGAGATGGATTTGTGGCATGATTTTGTCTTATAGTCCGAATAAGGTTCTCAATGACAATTTTATTTTCTCGCATTCTTCCAATGGTATTATCTTGTGTTCTGTTGGCTCAGCTGGGGATGAAGGAGCCATAGAGGCGGATCTATGTTCTGGAGGAGGGTTTTGAGGAATGTTCGGTGGGTTTTGAGGAATGTTTTGATGGTTTGCATGATTTTGAGCTTGTTGACCAACCGATAAAACAAGAAAATTGTATACATAAACAAACATTTCAAAAACCCATGAAAATGCAAAAATAACCTAAAATGTAAAAAAATTATTAAAATCGAGGGGTTTCTCTCCTCGTCTTGGTGGCATGGTCAATCTATCACGATCCAGAAGTCTGATGAGCAATTTTGAGGTGGTATTCAAAGCTCGAGTGAAAAATGTCTAGGAGAAATCACAGTTTGAAATGAAAAATGGGGAAAATAAGGACTCGCAGGACTGCTAATTTTTGTCTCAGAGTTCCACGATTGCTGTTTATAACTGCGCTTTTGGTTTTAAACTGCAATCGCGGTTTTAGGTTTGGTAATTTCCAAACATGAAATTCAGAAACCACAATCGTGGTTCCTGAATTTCAGGTTTTTTTATCCATGGAATTGTCCACCAACTTCATGCACTTACCCTAGAGGCCATTATCAAGGTCCCAATTCCAAGAACCAAGAAATGGATTTAGTCCTTCTTTGCGTAGATAAACTTTATTAGGAGATTCATATCAAATTTTGCTGAGTTGACCATTCCAATTACTAACATGCTGAAGAAGGACCATGTCATCAAGTGGGAGGAAGATGTCATTCAAGCTTTCAATGGGGTTAAAGAGGCACTAAAGCATGCACCTGTTCTAGAAGCTCCAGATTATAAGAAGCCCTTTCAACTATTTTCTTTTGCTTCATAGAACATTATCGGATCTATCTTGTTGCAGAGAGATGATGAAGGGGCTAAGAGGCCAATTTCCTTTTTTTAGTAAGGCATCATAGGCTGAGCTGAAATACACTATTATGGAGAAACAAGCATTTTCCTTGGTAAAATCAAAAAGGGTTTCTGTGCCTTATATTTTGAGTTCTAAGATTGTTTCTTATGTTCCCCAAACCATGGTCAAAGACATCTTATCAGAGATGGAAGTCTCAAGAAAAATATGTAGATGGGTGAACAAATTGCAAGAATATGACATGGATATCCAAACCACGAAGTTGGTGAGAGGTTTGGGCTTGGCTAAGCTTATGGCTAAGAGAAACTTGTAAACTATTGAGGTAAATGAGGTAGAAGAAGGTAGGGTAGATGTTTTTGAAAAATTGATGAGTTCTAAGTGGTACAAAGATGTAATTTTTTATCTCAGACATCTGAACTTCCCTGAGTATTTAAGTAAGAACTAGAAAAGAGACCTTAAGTTGGCTTCCCAGAAATATGTCATTACTGATTATGGGTTAGCTTGGAAGAACCCTGAGGGAGTTATCTTAAGGTGCATTACTGAAGATGAAGCCCCCAAGATAATTGTTGATCTTCATGGAGGAGTTTTTGGGGGGCACTTTGTTGGAAGAGTCACAACACACAAGATCTTGAGGGTTGGTTATTGGTGGCAAAATCTCTTCAAGGATACAACTCTTTTGGTTAGAAGATGTGAGAGTTGTCAGTGCTTCTCTGGAAGACTGGAAGCTTCAGGCTCCCTGCCTTTACAACCTATATCAATTGAAGTCCCATTCAAGCAATGGGGGATGGATTTCATTGGTGAGATTTTAGACCCTTTGAGTGTTGGCCATAAGTGGATTCTTGTAGCCATCGATTACTTCACCAAATGGGTGGAGGCAATCCCCACCAAAAGAGCAACACACCAAATTGTCATATATTTTCTGTTGAACCATATCATCTGTAGGTTTGGGGTGCCAATCAAAATTGTTGCTGACAATGCCATGAGATTTAGATCTTAGCCTTTGGTGGTAGTGTGTAAATAATATGGGATCAACTTGACATATGCATCTAATTACAATCCCTAAGGAAATCAAAAATTTGAGTCCAAAGAATAAAAATTTGCTAAAGATTATCAAAAGAACCTTGAGTTGAACAAGAGAAAATGGGGTGAGCAGTTGAAGTTTGTTGTCTGGGCAAAATGAATTACTGTTAAAAGAGCCACTGGAAAGAGTCCATTTGAGTTGGTGTATGGAACTCACACCCTGCTGCCCCTGCATATGCAATTATCCTCATATCAGTTCATTCAACAATTGGAAGATCAAGAAGTAATTCCATATGATGCCCGCATTAACCAAATTGTTGAACTTGATGAAGAAAGGAGGGCATCCCACCAAAGGCATGTAAAGTTCAGAGAGAAGCTAAAGAATTTGTTCGACAAGAAGGTCACCCCAAGAGCTTTCAATGTTGGAGATCTTGTGTTGTTATGAGATAAAGAGGCATGAAGATAAGGGCAAGCATGGTAAATTTGATGCACTATGGATGGGCCCTTACTCCATAGATATTTGGATTGGTGAGCATACCTTCTTCTTGAAGGATTTGGATGGAGAATTTCTTGAATTTCCTATTAATGGTAGGAATTTAAATAATTTCTTGGATTGATTCCCCATAACCAAGGTGAACATCATCTATATAGTGTATAGTTTGTTCTGCTTGTTTTCTCGCCTTTCGTGTTCTTGGTCGCTCGCCTCGGGTGTCCTATTTTTGCTGGTTTCTTTATTCATTTTTGGGGGATGGTCCTGGTTTTGTGCTCGCAAGCTGAATCCTTTTCCAAATGGATATTTTGGCACTTAGTCTACCTTTGTTCTTATGGCACTCGCAGGAGTGCCCATCCCCGAAGCCGTTTGATGTTGGTGCTCAAATTTTTCTCGCCCCATTTGCCATTATTTTCCTCTAATATGCATGTTGTGAAACATTTTATCTCTCAATTTGGATGTTCTGAAGCTTCTACCTCCATTTGAATGCCTCGAGTTGTTTGCAAAATCCATTATCATGTCCCTCCTTGAAATATTCTCCGACTTTGCCTTGTTTTTTCCCTAATTTCTTCAAAATCCGCGGGCTTTGCCATTTTTCATATTTTTCCTCACCATGGAAGCTCAAGAATGGTTAATTTATATTTGTATGCCTTTGAAAATCCAAATCCATGGTCGAAAAGATGCTCAGAACCATGATTCACTTGTTTTTGTTTCAAAACATTTTCATCCTTAGCAAAAATCGGTTATGGGTGTGAATGGTGATTTTTCTGTATTTTGACGATCTGACGGGTGTCTTTTTCCTATCAAATTTATTCCTCAATGATTCGGAGGTCATGTGGCTTCTTTTGGTTAGTCAGGGGATGGCAAGGAAAATGCTTTAACTTATCACTTTTTGTTTTTTGGCAAAAAGGCAAATTTGGTCCCGTAGCCCCACTCAAATATGATTGGTTCTTTTGGTGCTTACGTGGCTTCTTCTAATTGGATGGGGCATGGTGGGTTTTTTTTTTCAACTTGTTCTTTTGGATGCTTTGGCAAAAAATTTGAACCCACCCCACGGCCCCACCAGCTTTGATTAAAGCAAATTTTAAATGGCAGGAATAATTTTTACTTTGACCCCGCAGGAGGACACGTGGCAAAGCTAATGGCAGAAATGCGGGCCTTCGGAGGTAAGTTGGATGTTTTTCCTTTTGGAAAAATGGAGTAAAATTCTAAAATGGAAACGCCCCGCCAAATCAATTTTGAAGCCTTAAGGTGTTTTGAAGTTGTGACATAATGACACGTGGCGAGCCCGCACACATCCAAGGTCTCAACTTTTAGGGAGCATCTCAAGATGCGTCATTGTGACACGTGGTAGTTTGAAAAGTCAAAAGGGTGGGGAAGCAAACCATTAGAGGCAACTTGGATTTTTACCTCTTGTCATCAAAAGGATTAAAATCTCAAAATGGTCCGCAAACCCGATAAGAAGGAGGTCAAAGTTGGCATTGAAAATGTTAAAAGGTGGGCCATCGGGGGAAACTTGGATTTTTTTCCCTTGATATTTAAATGACTAAAATCATCAAAATGACCAACGGGCCTTGATTGAGAAAAGTCAAAAATTGCTCCAGTAATGGCGGAGGTGCAGACCTTCCGAGGAAAATTGGATATTTTTCCTTTTGTGGAAAAAGGAGTTAAAAGTTAAAAAGGAAGCGTGATTTCGATGGGACCCACGTTGGGACACGTGTCATGCCCATTTTTCAAGGGCAAGCTATGGGGAAGACTTGGAAAAAGTTTTCCTTTCCAAAAGGAGGTGAAATCACAGCATTTGGCCATGGTTCCTTTAGGACCCACCTCGGGACACGTGTCGCCATTTCTCAAGGGCGGAGCAGCAGAGCAAAATGTGAAAATTTTACATTTTTCCAAAAAGGTGTAAAAGGAAAAAGGGAACCCGCAGGCTTGTTTTAAAATGAATCTCCGATGTGTACAGTCCAAATTTAAAATAGAAATCAACTGCAGTTGTGCATCTGTATCTGATTTTTCCACCATTTTCACTCTAGAGCTCCTGGAAGTGCAAGTCTTCATGATTTCTTGATATTTCTTGCACGCCAAATAGGGAAGGGGAGTTAATTTGATATTTGAGTTTGGTGAGGAAGATCTAGGGACGTCTTTTTGCCATTAAGATGAGATCTGACCTCTGGGCTCAATCTGATCTTCCGTTTTTCCTTCTCGAGCATGTAAAGAACCAGATTTGATAGATTAGGGGTAGAAGTGGTTGGCGAGTAGAGGGAAAAGTGATCTACTAGAAGAAGGAGTTGAATGTGGGAGATATTCAAAGAGATCCACCCTTGAGCACTTGACAACTTTTTATAGATTTGATTCTAGGAATCATGATTAGAATCATGGCAAGCACTGGTGCATTCAATGTTTGGATTTTTGGGGGGAAAAGGCCTGATGTAAAATGTTATAAATAGGCATGATTTTTCCGTGAAAAGGGTTAGAGGTTGGAATGTTGGAGTGTTAGAGGTCAGAACTGATTTTCTAAAAAAAGCTTGATAGAGCCCGTCTTTTTTGAGAATCCTATATGTCTCTTTTGTGTTAAACTTGATCATGTCAATGTGGTTGCGAGTGTACAGCCATTGACAAGCTCTGAGACTGTTCTAGAAACTATCCCTTGCTGATAAGTTTAATCAAATTTGAGTTATTCTATGTTTACTCTGAGCAATTAGTGCCTGCTTTGTTACAAATGTCTGTAAATAAGTTTTATTCGTTCCTATTATAATCTTACACTGAATTTTTGTGAAATCACACACGATCTCATCCTTGTGACAGTTTAATGGTATTTGCAATTTCATTTCAAGAAGAGCCTTCATCTTGGATGAGATAAACAAATTTAAAGTCAATTCACTATCATTTGTTGATAAATACTATCTCGTAAGTCTTTGGGTGTACCTTAGGCGTGGTTAAATCAGAAAATATAGTGTTTAATTGAGTCTTCTAATTGGAGCCTTCGTATTGGAGTCTTAAAGATTATGTGAAAACATGCTGATTTGGGCCTCCATTGAAGCACACCTTCTGGTTGAAGGAACATCTTGATTGTTTAGAAGCTTTCTATTGTGATGTTCCTCATTATTGTAAAGTCCCTCCAAATATCCGGTATAATCAACTTTATCTTGCTTCACCTCCCACAAAAAATTCATTTAACCAATCATACCCATACTACCCATGTTTGTCATGTGTGTATACAAATGTATAATTTTCACTACCAAAGCATGCAGAAACAATCAGGTTTTCATTGTCTTTAGTGGCCCGAACCTTGCTTAGAAAATATCTCCATTATCTAGAGTGACAACTCATGAGAGTTAGGTTTTGTTGCATTGATCATATTTTCTTCAAGGTATTCTTAATAATTTCACAATGAAGGATATCTACATCTCCTCCATAAATAGCAAGCTAAAAAAATGGTCCTCTCACCTTGGTTGAAAGGCACAACCATAAAGTAGTGAGGATAGGTCAAATCCTCTTGAGGGTGCTACCCATTTCTCCACATCTGAGTGACAAAGAGCAAGCTGCATTTCATCCCCAGGTACAAAACAACATACTACATGCTCTGCTTGTCTCTAAGCTTCCTGTTAAACCTGTGATGTTGCTCAAATTCTAAGGAGAATCAATTTGGGTACCAACAAAACAATGAAATTTTAATCATCCTTTGCTTACTGGAAGTTTCCTATGAAATTTTACAAGCTTAAGATTTAATTAGACCAAGTTAAAATTTACATCGGCGTGGATCTGTGTTTTTCTGCCGTAAGTGAAAAAATCTCTACCTAGAGAAAGCTAGTGGTCCTAGGACATCCACCCCACTTGGGTGACGATTCACAAACTTTCGCCTTACTAGAGCGACGGCTCCGAGACTACCGTATTTCCTAAGCGGTAGTTACAAGACCGCCACTCAAGCACAGGTGATGGTCCTATTTCTTAGAAATAGAACCTTCATTTATGATATTTCTAAAAAAATCACTAGAGTGTTTTAAAATTCATTCTGAACTTAAATGTATGCACCTATATTTTTCCGATTGTAAGATTTAACTCATTTATTCATTCCATAGTAAAATTACTCCTTTTAAAGCATTTTCTATTTTAATAGTAATAACAACAACTACAAGATCATTTTCATTTTGTTCAACAAATTTTCTTTCAAGTCCAAAAGTAAAAAGGAACTAAATCTACTTCTAATATTGTTATTTTTCCTTACTACAAAATGCAACATTTCAACATAACAATATACTTCAAATTTGTTGCCTCTTTCCATTTCCACTACAAATTATTTGTTCAAATAACTACTAACAACTTTATTCCACATTCAATTTTTCCATGCATACACTATTAGCATCTTACAACTTCTATATTTCTTCTTTCTCATTTACAATAATACAACTTCAACAATGAAAGTAAACTTTATTTTCCTTGAGCATAGCTCATTTATTTTAATGCAAAGAACTTCTTTTCTCACAATACAAACTAAAACTAGATTTTTTAAAATGATTTACATTTTGGTTCACTCCTTTTCATACTACCATTTGAGGGGACAAAGAATTATACAACTGTTCAATGAGCTTTCTTCAAATAATGTTACAACTTACAATACAACATTTCCTTTTAAAAAAAATACAATATAACAATTCTTCCACCTCAATTGGGAATAACAAGAAGGTTTTCTCACATGGAAGGATTTATTTTGGACACCAACAATGCTCCAAGTTTCACATCACCAACAAGAGCTCCACCATGCTTCACTTGATCAACAAAAAAAAAATGGGGGAGAGGCAACACTCTCTACCCAACCAATAATCCAATGAGGAGAAGAAGCTATCCTCTTGATTGGCTCCCAAGCCCCAACCACATTGCAATGAAAAATTAATCCAACTCATGGCAAAAAAACAAGTATCCACATCACAATACAAATATTTTAAAACCATACCAAAAACACAATAAACACAACTACAATTACAAGAAGGCAACTAAAAAAATGTACAAGGATTCAAAATGCAAAAGCCAAAGGAGAAAGGATCTATGGGGAGGTCACTTATGCCCCCCAATGGAAAATAGGTGCCCACCTTAAAACTCTCCAATATACATCCCAAAACCCCTACACAACTCTTATTCCTCCCTCAAGACCCTTTTATGCCTCCCACATTATCTTATGCCTCCCTACAATCTCTTATGTCTCCCTCATAAAAACCAAGTAAGAAATGTAAGCATTTCTTGTCTAAGGTGGGGAACCCAACTCAGCTCCCTCAAAAACATGAAATAAATTATTATTCCTCCCTACATGAAAGATCCCCATAGTCCCTTCCTACACCACACTTAGGAAATATACCGAAGCACCTAACAAGCATACCAAAACATACACATATACACAATATAAAAGAGAGCGTTTAACAAGAGTGTAGCTCCTACATTTGCATGCTAGAGCCTTATCCAAGAGTCACACACCAAGCTTCTTCAAGCCCAAAAATCACCAACAAGCTCCAACAAGATCCACAAGCACTCCAAAATCCTCCAAATCTAAAATACTAGAGCACCAAAAGAAATGAAGTAACCTCCAAACAAGAAAAAGAACTTGAATAAATAGAAAAGGGAGAGAGGAGGGTGAGGTGGCTCCATGTAGGATGCCACATCACTCATCCTCAACTCCACCTCACAAGTCAAAACTCAACCCCAATGCATAATAAATTGGTGGGTGAGAGGAATGAAAACTTACTTACACACATAAACCAAGCCCACACCCCCTAAGGATAAAATTTAATACCTTTGTAATAAAAGTGCAATAAATGTCACTTTTTGACTTCTAAAACACATAATGGGGTCTATTTTCACCCCCATTCCATAGGTAGAGTTGGTATAGTAATTTAAGAGGTGTGGAACAAGTTTAATTTGTCCCATAAGCCTCAAAATTGGCTCATAAGGACAAACCTGAATTTCCATGAAGAGGTAGAGTGTACTTTATCTCTCAAAATCGTCCCGTAGAGAAATGGCTCACAGTGTTCTAAGCTTGCAAAATTGATCTCTCTTTCGTAGATATAATGAAAACACCTCGCTTATGTGGTATACCTATTTTGAGGTGAGTCTCTGGTATCAAGGTCACTTCCTTATTGATGTATCCTAAATTGGTTTTTGGGGTTAAGGTTAAAAGATGGATGTAAACTGATTAAAACTAAGGTGATACACCAAATTGGTATGAGGGATTTGACTAAGTATATGCGCAATTGATATGAGAAGAATTATTGATGCACGAGCCAAATTTTTTTGTAGAATATTAAGGGCAAACACTTTGATGTAATGAGGGAAAGTATCACAACAATACTGCTAAGTTAAACATGCACATTAATATCATGCAAAAATTATTGAATTTTGCAACAAGGTAAGATAATTAACCAAGGAATTCACACTCACAAGGTTAATGGAACATACAAAAGACTACAAATAATTGGAAAGGCAGAAAATACTTCACATCAAAGGGAAAAACTAGAAAAATTTGCTTCAACATCCCGTATCAAAAAATCTTTTTTGTGCTTTCTAAGGCACACAATATATAAAAATTTGATTAACCCACCCTTCCTAAAAATATACTAAGGCTTGTACACCCATGTATTCTATTTTTATCCTTCATCTATTAATAAATAAAGGAATAAAAATAAAGCATGCAAATACAAAGAGGCATTAATAGCCATTGGTTACAACTCATCAACTGAAGTTGACTGTTCTATTTTTAAGAAAAACATGTCTATTTTTAAGAAAAAGCATGAGTGGATGATTTTCTAAAAATAAGCTTTTCTTGCTGAGTAAGTTTTCTGTCCTGTGCATGCAGACTATGCTTTTTGATGATCCGTCCTTTTCTAAAATTATGAAAGCATGCAACTCTACTCTCTGCGAGTGAGAAAAAATAATTATTTCCCTAACCATGGTTAAAACTGGTAAATTTGGGGCTCGAATTTAGATGAAAAGTATTGCAGGCTCCATCGCTCTTCTGGTAATTAAATTAATTAGCTCCAATCAAGCTGGCAAATTTCTGTGTTTTTTGTGTAAATCTGCCATTATTAATTGTTTTGAGCTTTCTTGTACAAAAAAGGGAAACCTGCCATTTTTTCAGACTTTAAGCTCAACCTTTTGTATTCTGAAGAACTTTGTATATATTTTTGCCTCAAAAAAGGCATCCTCGTATGACCAATTTGACCAAAAACACGTCCTTGAAAATCCTTCCTTATCATTTTTGATATAATTGTGTATTTTGAATATTCGGCTCGCCAATTTACTTTAATCTAGGCCTTATATGTTTATGAATCTAGTCTCAAACAGAATCGTGGCTCGATTTTGATACTTAGCACTTTTCCTGAAAAAGGCTCAAAATTTGAAATACCCCGATGGCCCGCTTCCCCAATTTTAGTGTTTTATGACATGGGCGGAGTCATGGGAGACTTAAACACTTTATTCCATTTTCAAAACTTTAAGTTTTAAAACACTCGATGCTTTGAACTCTCGCTTCTGTTATGCATACATGGCTTTATTTTTCCATAACGGGGCATGGGGAACTTTAATCCTTTTTCCCTTTTAAACAAAAGGTTCAAAGTTCTGAATTGATCCGATGGCCCGCCTCTGATTTAATCGATACTTTGACTTTCTGATGCTTTGACTTTTAATTCACAGGGTCTCGGGCCACTTAAAAAATTTAATCCTTTGCAAAACTTTAAAGTTTAAAAGGGAAAAAAACTCCCAACCTTCCACTTTTCCACCTATGCAATACTAGTGCCACGTGTACTCTGTGGGTTCAGGGTCTCATGACATTTTTTTGACAATTTTCAAAAATTGAAAAATGATAAATTAGTCAAAAAACCCACCATTTCGCCTGGGTTATTTAATAACTTTGAGTTTGCATCGATTTTGATGATCAATTTCTGAGCATTGATTTTCTGTACTTTTGATCTCGTGACCGTTGATCTCCAAAACATGATTAGGGTTTCTGACTTGCATTGAATTTGGTTGGTGAAACTAACCATGGTGGTTTGCATCAAATTTATCAAACGTTTCTCCACCCTTCGATCTGGTACTTGTTGATTTTGATCAGTCAATTTTTTTAATCCTTAACTCATAGTGAGTTAGGTTACTTTGGAGATTGACGAGTAAAACACTCGAACCCTAATCATTTGGCATTTTTACTCTTGAGCTCTAGAAAAATAAACAAACTCTGTAAAATTTTATGGCTGCCATTATTGAACTCTTGAGCTCGGCTCCTTACCATTTGAATTGTATTTTAAATGCCTGGAGCATTCTGTTGGAGACTTCATAGATTCATGAGTTTACATCGTGCCACCATTATTTCTTGATCCATGAGAGCTTAGTCCTTGTTCTTCTCTATTATTAATGGCCACTATTTAATAATCGAGTTTGGATTTGTCTAATAATGCAAGATTTGATTGATTTTGGTTGCACTGCTTTGAGTTCAAGATTTTCTTTGAAATTTGTGTATGTATGTGAAGATTCGAAGGCCACCATTTTTGAGGTTTGTGAATCTTGATCCTCTTATGTAAAAATAATCATATGTTTCTTATTTGATCAATATTTAGCTTGCTCCTTTTACTATCAAATCAATGTTTCAGATCTAGCATTTTACATTGTGGGTATCATTATTTCTCTGAAATTTTAGCTTTTGTGAGATAGACCTAGATCTATTGTGGGTATTTACATATTTAGCTCAGTCTGTTTGAGAATTTTGGCTCACATAAAAATGAAATCCACCATTAATGAACTCTGAAGCTCTAGTTTCTTTGATTTCCCAACTGTAATTTAAGCATATCTCCGTATATGGATACACAAATAATGTTTTTGATCAAATCCAGATATGTGTTTTCAGAGACCTACAATCGCATTATCTCCTTTGAGTTGTATTGCAATGAATCTCTACTCGATTTTTAAATGTCCTACATGAATGAGTTTTTATTTTTTAAAAATTGTATATACCCATGTATTTTTCAATATGTGGCTTAAGGTATCACAACCCATATTTAGGGTATCTTCCTTTTGATATGGGTACTTTAAATTATCACCCTTTGATTCTCGTAATTTTTCTCGATTCGTGAGATATCTATATGTGGTATTCTGAAATTGTAAGTAATTCTTCATCCATGTAATACCATTCTCAGGCATAAGCCTTGATTCAGATGCTTTGTTGAAATACTGTAATCTTGTTTCTTTTACTTAGATACTTTATTTCTTTGATAGTAGTATTTACATGCTGAAAATTTGAAATGTTTATTTTACATGGTGAGGCCTTGTCAATTTTTATACAAAATTATTTCTTCTTCAGTTGCAATTTGAAATATGCATTTTGCAAATCTATTCTCACTCTAGAATAGTTGTTGAACTTTGAGTTGCATCCTTTTTCACTCTGCTTCATGTATCATGTAATAGAAGTAATTGAAATCTACAATCTGAAACAATAATGAGGTCTGAATGAATTGATATACTTTTCTTGACTACAATATGTACCTGCACACTTGAGAAAATATTTAGGCTTTTTGACCTCTCTTATGTCCATAGTTTTCTTTTCTTTTCTCTTTCTCTTCTTTCTGAGTGAGTAAATCATGTATGCACTATGATCTCCAAGTAATTTATATCTCCTACTTGTAAGAGATTCATATGCATGAATTAGGACAATGTAGGAATATGGATTAACCCTGAGCTCTTAACTAATGATTTTGTTCTTTTCTTCTTTTGTGTACAATACTTCCAGTAGTGAGGATTAAGCTGAAGATGAAGATGCATCAACCAAAGGAGAAGACCCAAGGAAATGATGGGTTCACTGATACTCCTTTATTTTCTCTTTCATGCCTGTGTACCTCTTTATTTCAAAAAGAGTTGTACTTTAATTTTCAGTTACATCCCACAGGCTTGTCCTGGGAATGCTCAAGTTCTTTATGAATAAAACATTGATTTCTAAAATTGAGTTGTGTATTTATTTCTGCATTTCAGCTTTCTATATGGATTGTATGATGAACTGATAACTCATTAATATAAGTGAATGTTTTAATTATGAAGGAAAGAACATTATGAATACCTCCCGTAACATCCAAGAATGAACTCGATTTCTACGTAATCTACATTTATGTTTTCTCTCGCTCCAAGACTCAATATTTCACCTATTCTATAATCGATGTCTTCATCAAGATAATATAACTGTCCCTTCGGGGCTTTGTGTTATTTTCACTAAGATAGTCAAGAAATTGGCAGTAATATGAAAAGTGACATGTGAGCATGGGAATCTACAAGTAACTCTTCCTCGTACCCAACCTCCCGAGGTCATGCCGAGATGGCCGGTGAATGTGGAATATATGTGGATGTAGAAAAACTAGTTGGGTAATCTTATATCCTCAATACGCAATAATGGAATCTACGAATCTAAGGCGAAGAAGGCCCTCCTAACCTGAATTGGTGTAATGGATTTGTTCGGATATAATAGCTGTTCGGAGGCTCCAATCAATGTCGAGATTTCTTCGAGATCCTGTTTATTGGTTGTTGGATACGTGGGAAGTGACCTATGGGAGCTTCATATATATTTCCAGACAAGGTCATGAAAAATGGTGATGGAGGTGTAGTGGATTTCTCCGGGGTTTTATGGATGATTCTCTGGTCTAGTCCAGAAATCCTTAGCTTGATTGGCTGCTATGTTTAATAAGGAGAATTGTGTAATAATGTCTGGTGGAAGTGGTGAGGACCTAAATACTAGTGTTCGTAAACCAACATCAATGTCTGATTGATTAGTAGGCCCATTGGGTTGTGGGACCTATGGATCACAACCGTAAGTTCATGGTTGTGGCGGACCTCCTATGGTCATGTGAAGAGTCAATCTCTCCTTCCGACTATCCAATAATCATATGCCTTTTCAACCTCTATGTTTAGAACTAGAAGTTGTGTAATTTTCTCAGAATACCTTACAGTGTTCTGCAACTTGAATGCGTAAGCTAGTATCTATGTCAATGAGGAGGTCTCCTGCGTTAGGTTGTGGAACTAAAGGATCGCAACCAAATACTTGTTCTCTTTTGAGTCCTTATATAGTCATATGGATATCCTATCAAGGTAGTCTATAGTTAGGATGATTTGACCAAAATGTGTATGCCTTGTCGTCTTCAATATTTAACCCTCTCGGTTGTTCACTAATTGCTTGTAGGTTTTCCGTTGCTCAAAAGACTGTATCCTAAGGTCTTGATCTATATCAGCTAATGTTGTGGGTAGATTTGGTTGAGGCACTATTGGTTCAAATATGTATTCTCTGGGCTCTCTAGGTCCCGTGATTGTCATACAAAATGATTCAACTTTTAACTAAAATTAATAAACTAATTATGAAAGATGTATCTACACTATGCATGTATTCTTTATTTTTGTATTTTCATGAAGTATTTTAATGAAATTAAAGAGTAGCTATTCTAATATATTTAGAAAATGGACAACTAATCTAGTAATAGAATTAAAACAAACAAAGTATCCTAGTGTGGCTATTTGCTTATGTAGTTGTGAATTTATCCTAAATATCTAAGCAACTAATTGTTTTAAATTGAAAGACTCTCGATCCTACCTCAGAAGTGAGGAATGAATCACAGTTTCTCATAAACTATCAATCCCCACAGCTTCCCTGGTGATATCGAGAGTGAGCTTTGAAAATAAAATAATTTACTACTCTATTTGATACGTTGTAACTAGAACTTTGATAGCTCAAACCTGGCATTTACATAAATAGTGGTAAATCTAGTTGTGTGTGACTTTGTCCCCTCAGTGTGATCTCCTCATTCCTTCGTGTTCTCTTGAATCCAGAAAAAATGTATATGATAGCATCAACAGAATAAGGAACTTGAACAATGGCAACTTTTGGACATAGACCGAATACAATGCGAGTAAGAGAGAGATAGTGCAAGTGAACAGAGCTTGACTATGCAATTCCTAGCGGGATTTATTGTGGAATATAACACAAATGCACCGAGAGTTTTAGAAGCTATCTTTTGTGACTAAACAAAACCTGCAACTATAAATGGATTCCAATCTAAGAATGAAACTATCTTTATTTTAAACTGACTTGCATGGAACAACAATGAAGCAAAATGAAACAAGAAGATTGAATGACCTCTAAACAACAAAGGAAGACCAACAATGGATGCAAAACATGAAACTATTGGAATTCTAAGCAAGAAACTCAAAGACTGAATGATTAAATAGAGAAGGAGAGGGGCCATTTGTTTGAAAACAAGCTAGCTATTTATAGAAATGCATTCACTAGAAGGTAACTTGGAATGGAACTCTTTTACCATTAAACAAAGTGAAAACACTATTCACAGGTGGCCAAAACATAAATGCAAAGCAAAGTAGCTGAAAAATGTGGATAGAAATTGAAAATTTACGTTTGACACGATTATCGAAACTTTCTAGAAAATGTGAACAGGACCCACCCTATGCAGGGTGGTGGTTACAGGACCGCCGCCTTGTCCTCAAGGTGGTCACAGACCGCCACCTGTGCAGAAGGGGGGTCTCTCATCACTTAAGACCAAAATGCAAGGAAAAGGGGGCAGAGGGTAGAACAAAGCATGCGGAGGCTGGGTGAGGCATACGGGATACAAACGTATACTTGGTGAGCTTTTCTGGATTCCGAACACCTTATGAGGAGACTTATATCATCATTGGGGTATGTGTAACATCTTTCCAGTGGTGCAGTACCCTACAATTTTGGGTATGTACATATTGCCCCCTCGAGAAGCATCTTAGCCATGAAGAGGCATAAAATGGTGGATCCGAGTATGGCGGTCCCAAATGGGAGTTAGGAGTTATACCTGACATGCCCGTGTCGGAAAGTCACCATCCAAAATCCCGCTATCTGCAAAATGAAAAAGGGGACTCAAGTGCAGATAGATAAAATAAATTGAGAAATAAAACTAAATTGATATGAAATGAGGACTTACCATTTATGCATGGGGTTTAGAACTTACCTCCACGATGCTCCAACCCTGTGAAAGACATTCAAAATTAATTTTTAGAAAGCTATATATATATATATATATATATATATAATAACAACTCATTTTACTATTCATTTATGATTGATTTGATAGTTTTTGAGCTCTGGGACCCACGGTGATGGTTTTCGACGAGAGTATAGTCAAAATGTTCATGGTGAGATAGTGATCATGCCTCCGAGAGTGGAACATCGACCCACGAAAGTCTCAGGTTAGTTCTTCTCAATTTATTGTTTTTGAACCTAAAATGTAGAAATGATAAAATCTTTGTCTTGGGGGTTATTTTTGAAAATATAGTTTTAAATGAGTCTCTAGGGGGTGCCCATAGGGTAGGTCCTTATTTTAGTTAAAATGGTGTATTTTGCTTGTTTTTAGGCATTTTTAGGGCTTTCGAGCCATTCACGGGTTCGGACAGGACCGCCACCCTACACAGGGTGGCGTTATGGACCGCCACCTTGGTAGAAGGTGGTGGCGATGGTACAGAACCGCCACTTCGCACAGGTGGCGGTTCACAACAGAAAGCAAAAAAAGATGCTTTACTTACTTGTTTTTGCATTTTTAGCACTTTTACATGTTTTTGATAGCTTTTCCAATCGGATTTTGTTACTAACTTACTCTTTTTTGTGTTTTTGGGTGTATGCAGAAGGAGGAGTACATTAGATGGAGCCGAGAGAGGGAGTGTGATTGGCTCCTAGCAGTGTTAGAGGCACTCACTCAGCAGAGCGAGATACTCTTCAGAGGGTGGTATTTGGAGGATTGCACAGGTCCCTCACGTTGCACCTGCTAGTCACATATTATGTGACTTATTTTCATATTGGGATGTGGATCGAACACTTTCCGATTTCCAGGAGTTAGGGGTGAGTGGACCATCACCCTGGAGGATGTTTACCATATACTGGGGTTCCGATCCTTGGGAGGTGGCTGTCTCTTAAGACAACAGTGTCGAGATCTCAGGTGGTTTAGTGGGCCACTTATATGGGGGATGTCATTGTTTCCATGGGGTCAATGAAGAAGGGGGTGAGGGTCCACTCCATTGTTGAGTCAGACATTCCTGTGCTCCACAAGGCTATCATGGGCATCCTTGCTTCGAGATTGATTGGGGACAAGGAGGGACACTCTTTTATTGTTGGGCTCCCATCATTACATAGATTGAGGGCCATGGATGTGTTTACGCTTGGGGAGCAGACATCCTCAGGACCACCTACCATGATTTATATAGGGTGGTCAGACTACAGGGATAGTCATTGAGCCACCCCACTCTTGTCATGAGTTGGGTGTATGAGCACATCACTCCGTATGGGAGAGGTGTAGAGGCAGAGGATCCTGGGGTCCTGTCAGGAGTAAGAGGTGGACAGGGATGACCATTCTTAGAGCACCTCACCAGCCAGTGCCTCTTTGACCACTGCAGACATGGAGGCTACTCCTTATCAGGCCATGGCAGGGTTATGGGGAGAGGAGACTGTTACATTGATTGCTTGCCACACTACTACTCACCTGGTAGATAGATAGGGGAAGTTGAGATCCACCCCTTTGATAGAGTACCACAACAGTTCGCCTCCCATACATTGACATGTTTCCTCCAACGGGGGCCAGTGTATAGATCTATTCGTGAGGCTCAGGGAGGTCCTAGAGGCCGGGGTTGGACTATTGTTACTCTTGGTGTTCCCATCGCAGCTAGGAGAGTGGTTCGTGCTCGAGGGGTAGCCAATGCTCCTCGGCACCTTTACTTTGGATTGCCACCGGTCCTGCCCATAGCAGAGATGAGCCCATTGACGTGGACTCCAGTCTGAGGAGTTCACTGGGGAGAGACAAGAGGAGGAGATAGAGGAGATGGAGACCGAGGTGGTGGGATGGGTGAGGAGGATGACAATGATTCTGAGTGGCATGACACTCAGGATATCTTACAGGCCGAGAGGGCGGAGCGAGAGCGCAGAGAGGGTGACTTTGATTTCAGAGGAGTTACCTTCTCAGGATTTAGGGGGAGATGGTGAGTCCATCGCAGGCCATCACATTGCTCCAGATGTGGGAGAGGGATGACAGTCAATGCGGCAGCATCAGTGGCAGTGCACGATCCTAGAGACCCTTCCTGGAGGCCTGAGATCCGAGTGAGTTACCACTCTTCTCTGACTTTGCTTTAGTTAGAATTGTTTAGTTGTTATTTCCTTTTGTTGTTTCGTTTATTCTTGGTTTTATTTTTGATAGTTTTCTAACTTGTTTTCTCCTTTATTTACAGTGACTGCTGATGAGTGGCGAGACTTGATTCACCGAGTATGTGCAGATACCTTGTTGCTCCCCTTGGAGAAGACTCAGCCGAGCTTTCTGAGGATGTGGGAGAGCCTTCAGCAGCCGGTAGGCATACCGATGTTTTTTCCCCTGTCTGGTAGGTGGCAAGGATCATGACTTCTCTCTGTGTTGAGGTAGCTGGATATAGGATGGTGAGCAGTGCTTGATGAGGAGGAGTCATTCTCATAGTGAGATGGCCACTGTGGCCATGACCATGAGCCCTCGGTATTTCGGAGTGCCGACATAGCCGAGTCCTAGACGTGGTCAGTGCACTTCCTGCGAGGGATCCCATAGGGGTTGAGAGGCCATTTTGTAGTGTTTTTTCGATATTTATATGAGTGTTTTTGTACTTTTCGGGCTCATTGAGCATTTTGACCATGCCTAGTGCATGATGGCATTGTATATAAAACTTGATTTATATATATATATATATATATATATATATATATATCTCTTTGATCTAGACTTTTGGTGCCTAGAATTTTGTGACTTGTTTCCACATGTATACTAGATGTTTTTAGAGTATTTGTTTTCATGCTTTTCAAATGTATGTGATGGATGACAAATGATAGTAAATAGAATGTTTTACTTTGTATGTTTTTGTAATGCTGATATGAGATGATACAAACATATTGTAGTACTGAACTTTTGAATTCTTTGGGCAATGTTCGTGATTTCTTCTTATGTTGGAAAAATGTGATGAATGTATAGTGATAAAGAGATGAACTTGCCCCATTCCTAACTCCACGCAACCAGTAAGATGCGAGGGCTCTACACCAAGAGTTAGGAAGGGCACAAATTGTATGAGTTTGACTGAATGGAACGATAAGAGACAAAAAAACCAGTATCAGAAACCAAACTTAGACCTACACACTTACCCTACTCAAAACTACCACCAAGCTTAGCAGGTCACTTACTTTCCAGTTTATCTAGACTTAGATTCATAAATGGCAACCCGGTTGACAAAATCTGGTTTTGAGGATTTGATCTCTTTGGAATTTGGACATTTGTTTTCTCTTAATATAATTTGATTTGTACTTCTAGCATACCAAGATTTGTTAATTTGTGTGAATGGACCCCCCACACCCTGCCTCATGCCACTAGTAAGAAGCATGGGTTTGTCACCAAAGGCGGATATAGGCGAGTAAGGGCACTTCTTTCCTTTCCCAACCTCACACCACCAATAAGAGATGTGGGCTTATCACCGAAGGTTGGTGGGGCAAAGAAGTGTGTAAAATAAAATATTTTGTTTGCTTGGCACTTTTGATTCCATTTGATTTTGACATTTCTGATCTATGTGACTTTGGGATATCCTTTCTTTCAAAGAGATTTAAGAGGGATAGATGTGACACCAAGAAGCTTCTAGAATAGACCGTAGGTAAGGACAACTTCACCTAGTAGAAAGAAAGAGAAAACCAAGTATGCAGGCCTTGGTATGGTTTTCGTCAATACTTGTCTGTCAAACTTGATGAGAAGATTTGAAATTACTTGATGATGTTTGAGGAGATGTGATTTGAATGCTTTTGCCAATACTTTCATAAATTTGTAATAGATTGCTTAAGAGTAAGTTCCTTGACTACAATTTTTACGAAATGAGTGACAAATGAAATAAAATGACTAATGCAATGTAGGTAGCTATAATGTACAAGTGGTGATTCTGATGTCTCATGTGTAAAACCATTTAAGATGCAAGGAATTGACAGTTTCATTGAATTCCTCACCTTCTAGTGTGCACAAGAGATACGCACCATTTCCGTAGTCTTTCATGACTCGGTATGGGCCCAACCACTGGGCCGAACTTCCTTCCTTCACCGGTTTTCTTATCGATCCGGGGTTGCCTAGTCTTAGAACTAGATCTCCCTCATATATTTCTCACTCATAGACTTTTTTTTTATACTACTGGCACATCCGGTCAGCATAGGCTCTATGTCATTGTTCAACATTTAGCCTGGCCTCATCAAGGCTTTCTAGTTAAGAGAGGCGTGCCTCCCATAAGCTTCTTCATCCAAAACCCTTAGTAATGAGATGCGAGATCGGTATTTCAACCTCAAGTGGGAGAACTACTTTACCCCGAATACCAAAGGAGAAAGGGGTTGCTCTGTTGGTGTTCTTATTGAGGTTCGATGGGCCCACAAGGCCGATATAGTTTTAAATGCAATCTCACTTGTTCTCCCTCGATTTGTTTTGAGGAGAATAGCCTTTAATGTTTTGTTTGTTGCTTCGGCTTGCCCATTGGCTTGAGGGTAGTAAAGAGAGGCCATGTGATGGTTTATTTTGAATTTGCTACATAACTCACGGACCTCATCATTTTTAAAGGATGTGCCATTATCTGAGATAATGACTTGTGGGACACCATACCTAGCAAATGATTTGGTTTAGAATGAATTTGTGATTACCGAAACTGGTACGGGTGAGGGGCATGGCCTCTACCCATTTGGTAAAATATTCGTGGCCGTAATTATAAAATTATGGCCATCGGTTGATGAGGGAGAGAATTTCCCTATCAAGTCTAGACCCCACGTGGAGAAGGGCCACGGGGTTGCTATTGGTTGCAGGGATTGTGCTGGCATGTGAATCTCATGAGAGAATTCTTGGCATTTGTGGCACTTACGTACAAACTCTACTATGCGTCATGTTCGAGAGTGGGCCAAAAATAGCCCATCCGATGTATTTTATGAGCGGTGGTGTGACCACCGAAGTGGCCTCCACATATCCCACTATGGGATTCATAAAGAATCTTCTTGATTCTTCTATGTCGACACATCTTAGAAGCATGTCATCGAAGGCTTTATGATAGAGTACTTATTCTAAAACAACATATTTAGTGGTGATAATGCGTAACCACCTTCTTTGTTGTGATGTGGCACCTTTCTGGGTATGTGTGGTCCATGATAAAATTGATGATATCAGTGTACCAGGGACATGTAGAGATGGGGGCCTGTTTCACAAAGTATATACACTCATCGTGAAAGTCTAGATTTACTGTCACCTCCATCTAGTGGATTGTTAATAACTAATTCTGAATGATTTGTCCTTAACGGATTTTTGGTTTACAAATGTTAACTCAAATTTTCCCATTAAGGTTATGAAACACCTGAGCCTTTTAGATAAAGACCTTACGTGAGGAATGTTCTGTAAATGATATCTTTACAATGACCTCTTGTTTCTTGGTTTAACATGTAATGTCTTAAACATTTTGTTGCAAAACTATGGCAAGGCATTCTCTCTCTTCCTATGTATAACATGTTTCATAATCAAGAAATGTTTGCTAATGAAATAGACCACACGTTCTCATTTATCATTGTCTTCTTGAGCCAGCATGTATACGAGCTAGTGAGACATGAGTGGCTCTGTGAGTATAGGATCAAAGGGTGCGGTTAGTTCTGGGAGGCATTAGCATGGTGGAGACAACAAGAAGTGTTTAACTACTTCTGAAGGCCTGTTGCATTCTTGATCCAATCAATATTGTAATCTTTCTTTAATAGATTGTTGATTGGATGAATGAAAAAACTTAAATCTCAGGATGAACCTTCGGATCAGGTATTGCATCGATCTTTCCAAAGAAATGACTTGATTCCCAGACGAGCTAGATGGTGGGATCATTTTGAAGAACAAGCCTGATATTTTGCCGACTCGGATCAACATCGATCCTCGTGAAGATATAATGTATCCTA
>CM031241.1:22869390-23036596 GCA_018340775.1 Taxus wallichiana var. yunnanensis | reverse complement strand
GAAACTATTAGAATTCTAAGAAAGAAAATCAAAGACTGAATGATTAAATAGAGAAGGAGAGGGGCCATTTGTTTGAAAACAAGTTGGCTATTTATAGCAAATGCATTCACTAGAAGGTAACTTGGAATGGAACTCTTTTACCATTAAACAAAGTGAAAACACTATTCACAGGTGGCAGCCAAAACATAAATGCAAAGCAAAGTAGCTGAAAAAAGTGGGTAGAAATTGAAAAGTTGCGTTTGACGCAATCGTCGAAACTTTCTAGAAAATGCAAATAGGACCACCGCCACAATGCGGTGGTGGTTATGGGACCGCTACCCTATCCTGGGTGACGGTCATGGGACTACCGCCCTATCCTAGGTGACGGTCACGGGTCCGCCGCCCCATCCTGGCGCGGTCACGGGACCGCTACCAAGGCAGGGCGGCGGTCTCATCACTTAATACTAAAATGGAAGGAAAAGGGGGGGAAAAGGGTAGAACAAAGCATGTGGAGGCCGAGTGAGGCATGTAGGATACAAACGTATACTTGGTGAGATTTTCTGGATTCCAAACACCTTGCCAGGAGACCTGTATCATCATTGGGGTATGTGTAACATCTTTCCGGTGGTGCAATACCTTACAATTTTAGGTACGTACAAAAATCCCACTCTAAAAATCATTGTAAGATTCTCAATAACGGTGTTTGAGAAACATATCATTCATAGGAATGGGAAGTTCCTATCCATTTATCTTTGAAAGCTAAAAAGCATTGTGATCTTTGCAAGCTGAAATCATGTAAGGACCACTTTGCATCCTGTTTTAACACAATATCTCTTTCATTGAAGATTCTAAATTTGGATTTCTTATCAAAAGTCTTCTTCATCTATTTTTGAGTCTTTTCTATGTTCATATGAGCTTGATCTCTTAGCTCTTGTATCTCCATTAACTCTACATAACAAACGTGTAATGGTTCTTTCTCAAGTAGATCCATTTGATGCAACAAGTCTAATGCATGTAACTCAACTGAAATAGGCATTCTTGCTTATTTTCCATACACAAGCTTGTATGGTGAATTTCTAACTAATCTTTTAGGAGTCACTCTATCAGCCCAAAGTGCTGAATTCAACATCAGATTCCAAGCTCTTTGATTTTCCTTGAGTGTTCTTCTGATGATCCTTAAAATATTCTTGTTAGTACTTTCAGCTAACCCATTACATTGTGGTAATAATTAGACAAAGAAATTAAGTAAATTCCATGGTTGACAACCCAATCTTTTATTTTTGCACCAAGAAATGCTAAAGAATTATCTGATATGATAGTTGCTGGAACACCAAATCTACAAACTATACCTTCATAAAAGGATAGTATTGAAGTTTCATTAGCATCTTTCAAGGCTATTGCTTGATCCATTTTGTAAAATAATCTGTAGCAATTAGTATCCACTTGTGTCCTTGTGAAGAAGGTGGATTTATCATGCCAATAAAGTCAAGACCCCACTGCATAAAAGGATGATCAACTGAAATAGGTTGTAAAGGCAACGAAGCTAAACGTTCTTTTCCAACAAAGAAAGCACATTTCTTACACTTTCGGATCCATTCAAAACATTCCTTGAATATGCTAGACCAATAATAACCAACTTTCATAATTTTTAAGGTCATGGTATGTGCTGAAAAATGACCTCCTGCAAGTCCTTCATGGAATTCTGGTAATATTTTTTGAATTTTATCATAGTCAACACATCGCAGTAATATTTCATTTATATCTCTTTTTAACAACACACTATCAATAAAGATATAGGGAACAACTTGTAATCTGAAATACCTTCGTTTGTTCTTGTCCATACCTTCCAGATAGGTGCCATGCTATAAATAGGTAACTAAATCAGTCATCCATATTGATTCTTGAAACTCTTGAGCAAGTTCAGGTTGCTGATTTTCTGGTTGGACCATGACATCGGTGATAATTTCAGCATGTTGTTTTGAATCTTCTAGTTCTGCAGCTTGATATTTTTCCATATCAACAATTAAGTGTTCACACAAACCTTTTCCTTGAACTGTCTTAGCAAACCGGATATCAAAATCATATTCCATAACCTTTGTTATCCAGCCTGCTCTTTTCTCATTCAATTCATTATTTAACAAGAAAGGTTTCACATTTGGATGAGAAACAAGAACATGAATTTTATTGTTTGAAAATATGTACTTAAAATTATTTAGACCTCTGACTACTGAAAGTACTTGTTTTTCAAGAAATGTGTACCTTGTTTCGTAATCATGCAAGCTCTATCCAAAGAAACCAATTGGTTGCTCAATATTTTCATCGTTAAGCTAAGTTAATATAGCTAAGATTGTTTCAGCTCCTGTAAGTGCATACATTGTAAAATCTTTATCAAAATTTGGATTTGCAAGAGTGGGATCCTGAGAGATGGATTTTTTGATTGCTTCAAACCCTTCTCTCCCTTTGCTCATCCAAGAGAAAGTTTTCTCTTTCTTTAACATGGTTGTTAATGGTTTAACCAATGCTGCAAAATCTGGAACAAATCTTCTAACAAAGTTGATTTTTCCAAGAAAACTTTGTAATGCCTTCTTATGATGAGGAAATGATAGCTATGATATGGCTACAATTATGAAAGGATCAATTGCTAATCCTCGCCTTCAAACAATATGACCAAGTAGTTTATCTTGATGTACCGAAAAGATAGACTTCTTGGAATTCAAAGATATTCCAAACTACCTGCATAACTGAAAAGTCTACCTCAAATGTGTTAGATGCTCATCAGAATCTTTTGAAAATATAGTAACATCATCGAAATAAAAAAGGATTCATTTATTTAATAATATTTTAAAATCCATGTCCCTTGCATGTTGAAACGTTGCACCAACATTTGAAAGACCAAAAGGTATTCCTTTGTAAGCATAAGTACCCCACTTGGTGGTAAAATATTTTTGTACCTATCTTCTTCTCGGACTAAAATCTGATTGTATCCACTATAACCGTCTAGAAGAGATAGTCTATCTGAACCAAAAACTGTTCTTAAAATCTGATCCATATTTGGAAGTGGGTAATGATCTTTTAATGAAGCTTTATTAAGATCTCTGAAATCCACACATAATCTGATTTCTCCATTCTTCTTCCTAACAAGAATAAGATTTTCTACCCAACTTGAATGCTTAATTGGAAAGATAATACTTGATTCAATCAATTTGGATAATTCTTTCCTCATTAGAGGCTCTATTTTGGGATTCATAGGCCTCTGTTTTTGCCTAACTGGTTTGGAGTTTGGTTGTAATTCAATAGTATGTTGTGCTAAATTGGGATCAAATCCTTTCAAGTCTTAGTATCTCCAAGTGAAAACATCTTTAAATTCTTTGCAAAGATTAATAAATGACTGATTTTCGGTGAGGAACATACCTTTCTGAGAAACAAACTTTTCCCTTCATCAACTGAGATCTCTTCATAATTATCAACATGTGTTGACATCTTTGTTTTGTCTTTCCTTAATTGATCATCAATGTTGAAGATGTCTTCTAATGTGACTAGAACTCGAGGAAACTGATTTGTCTTTAACTGAATGATCTTGTCACCATATAAGTGTTGTAATTTATCTTGATTTACTAGTAGAAAATTTAGCTTCTTGCTGCAAAAACCTACATATTTGATCATCATTCTCAAAAACCTGCCAATTCAAATCATTATCAGGTATAGAAGGCCTAAAAATTAGCTTAATATGAGGCTTAATTTTTTTGTTCTCTATCTGTTCCAGCACTTCAAAACTAGCACCAACTGCTGCAAGTCTATCTGCATGCTTATTTTTTACTCTAGGAATAGACTGAATATTAATAGCTTCAAAATCTTCCATTAAGTCTGAAAATCTATGTCTGTAAGACTTCATTAATGGATTCTTACAAACATTAAAATTCTTTACTTGATTGATAGCCATCTCAAAATCACCAAAAATTTGTAACGTGTTGATACCTTTCTTTCTGGCCCAAAGTAAGCCATGAATTAATGATTCGTATTCAGCTACATTACAAGTGCATGAAAATTAGAGACTTAAAGTTGAGAAATATATTTCATTTGTTAGGGAAGTGAGCATCAAATCTACTCCCTTTCCTTTCTTGTTCTTAGCTCCATCAAAATGAAGCTTCCAAATCCCTTTTGCTGAATTTTCTATTTTGGACAACAAGGGAAGTGGTGTATTTTCTTCATGCAAACAATACATACCAAACAAATGTTCTTCAACTTCCTTAAAAGGTTCATGAGCATTTTCTTCATGTGTCTTTTCATCCATAGACATGTTAGAAACACCATCTAATGCTGAAACATGAGCTATATCATCAAAATCAGATTGATCTAAGGCTGAATAATTAGCTACTACATTAGAAGAGTGAGGCTCAGTGTGAAATATGGCCAGGTTACGAGTTGATAGTAACCTTGGTGCCATAACGTGTGATGAAAAATAGGAAGAACCAATCGAAGAGAGATAACCTCCTATCTTTGCTGTGAAATCTCTAGATAAGCATAAGGCAAAGTAGTGAGGTAAATCTACAACAGTAACATCTTGCAGAATAGAAACATTTGGGCAAGCATGTAATGTTACCTCCAAATTTTTGTTAATGCCCACTGTATTAGTCGCAGTTCCATCAAGTTGTAAAACACTCTTTTATGTAGGTTCATACTGTAGGGCCAATTTTTCTGCAATTGCTTTTGGCATAGCTGTGCTACTTGCACTATTGTCCACCATGCAGTTGTGAACAAGATGATCTCCAATAATCAGTGATAAATAAAATGGTGGTGGCTTCTTGATGTCATGAGCATTTAAGACTTTATGAACCATCCATTTAAATTCTTTGATGCGGTCTTGTTCCATTGTTCCAAGGACCATGTCTGCTTTTTGGACTTCCTTTTCTGTTGTTTTAGAAGAAATCTATAGCTTAGCTAGTTCATGAGAAAGTAAATCTTGTTGTCTTGGAATACTTAGAGCATCCCACATTGAGATGTTAACATTATGCTTTTTCATTACATCAACAATGTTAAAAGAAGCAACAATTTTAGAGACAAATTCTACTTGTTTTAGCATAGGCTTTGGTGAAAATTGATTCTACTTTAGCTGCTTTTGATATCTAAGGTATAAATAACCTTCTTGGATCAGGCTTGTAGTTGTTTTTGTTGTTCTTTACCGGCTGTAACACCTACTATTTTTTTAGGAATAGATGCACTGTTAGCTAGTTTTGGGCTTATGCTTGCTATTTTATCAGTAATAGTAGGTAGAACAAGCCTATTCTATTATTTTTTACTCTTGTAGCCTTTTCCTGAGCCCTAGTAGTAACTGCAATGAAATCATCCTCACTTTGAACTAACTAAATTTTTTTCAGTGCCTTCTAAACTTGAGTATCTTGCTTCCCACCCTCCATTTGAGGCATGAACAATGTCTCAGATTGAGGTTGTGCAACAAGACTTATGTTCAGAAAAGCATTTGGGCAACTTGTAGTTGAATGAGGTTGATTACAAGGTTGACACCACTCTTTTGTAGCCATATTAACTGGGACTAAAGTGTTAGATGAACTAGGAGCCTTTGGGTCAAATTTCCTTTGTTGATAAGGCTGCCTATAATTTTGATTTTGTTGGTAAGGCTACCTATTTTGCTTGATAAGGATCCTGATAAGGTCTGCTAGGTAATGCAAGCCTATTCTCAATTGAAGTCATCTTATTCCCCATATTATGAAAAATTTAAATACATCATCTGATGGGGCGGAAACAACAAGTTCTATAATTGTGATAGGTTAAGGAATAGGTGCTAAATCTACCAAAAAAGGCATTAAAGGCCTTGGTGCTAATTTTCTAGCTTGAATAAGACTATTTTCAGCTCGGATGGCAATATCATAGGCTCTTTGGGAGTGTCTCTCCTCCCATAGACTAAATCATAGTTGAAATATCACTTTGTTTAATGCCCTAAGATAATAAAGAAAACGTGATCAACTTGAGGCTTGACACTTGCTGGAATTCTTTCCCAAGTTCGGAAAAACGGATGTTAAAACTTGACATAAATTTGTTGGGAGATATTTTAATGGTAGACAACTGTTCTATAAGAGATAAATGATCTGAATTATCTTGAAATTGTTTCAGAAATTTATCACCTAAGTCATCCCAAGTTCTTATGCATCCAATCTCTAGATTTCTATACCATTGCAAGGCTTGTCCTTTAAGAGATGCAGCTAAAAGTATCAAAGCTACATCCTCATGAGTAATATTATGAACTGCACATAAGGCTGCGACATATTTAATGTGCTCTATAGGTGTAACCTGATTTTCACTAGTGAATGATGGAAAACATTTCATGGCAACATTAGGGATGTCATGGTAAACTGGGATTACTAATGGGTTGCCATTAGTAAAGGTCACAAAATTCCTTGGTGGTTGAATAGCCATTTGAAAAAATGGGATTTGAACAAAAATATTGACACATGGTGAAGGAATATTAGGAGGAGGGTTATCAAAACCAGGCCTATTATAAGGTAAAGTATTACCAACTCTTCTCCTTCTTGCAGAATTCAAAGGTAAAGAAACAAACTCAGGAGGAATTTTTCTTACCGATGATCTTGTAGTCACTTTAGCATGGAACATGTTGCAATATTGGTCTGAAATGAGCCCTACGGAGTTTCCAAATAGATCCATAAGTCTTTAAAATAGATTGCTACAATTTGCTATCCAAAACTAAATTTTATCTTATGTAAGATCTTTTGTAGATTTGCTCTAAATATCTGTAACTTGCATGTAGATCTGATTCATTTTCACAATGGGCGTGCCAAAAACTGTTATCTCTCAAAAGTGCACCCTGTAGAGAGATGGATGCAAGTGTTCTAAGCTTGTAAAATTTATCTCTCTCTTTCATAAATACAATGGAAACACCTCAGGTCTGTGGGTATACTTATTTTGAGGTGAGTCTTCGGTATCAAGGATGGTTACTTATTGATGTATCCTAAATTAGTTTTTGGGGTTAAGGGTAAAATATGGCTATAAAATGATTAAAAATGAAGTGATACACCAAATTTTTATGAGGGATTTGACTAAGTATATGCACAATTGATATGAGAAGAATTCTTGATGCATGAGCCAATAGTTTTCTATAGAATATTAAGGGCTAACACTTTGATGTATTGAAGGAAAGTATCACAACAATACTGCTAAGTTAAACATGCACATTAATATCATGCAAAAATTACTATATTTTGCAACAAGGTAAGATAATTAACCAGGGAATTCACACTCACAAGGTTAATGGAACATATACAAGACTACAAATAATTGGAAAGGTAGAAAATACTTCACATTCAGAGGGTAAAGCTAGCATAATTTGCTTTAGCACTCATGTATCCAAAAAGTCCTTTTTGTGCTTTGCTAAGGCACACAATATATAGCAATTTGATCAACCCACCCTTCCTAAAAATAGACTAAGGCTTGTACTCGCCCATGCATTCTATTTTTATCCTTCATCTATTAATAAATAAAGGAATAAAAATAAAGCATGCAAATACAAAGAGGCATTAATAGCCATCGGTTACAATTAGTCAACTGAAGTTGACTATTCTATTTTTAAGAAAAACATGTCTATTTTTAAGAAAAACATGAGTGGATGATTTGCTAAAAATAAGCTTTGCTTGCTGAGCAAGTTTCTATCCTATGCATGCAGACTATGCTTTTTGATGATCGATCCTTATCTGAAATTACAAAGGCATGCAACTCTACTCTCTGCGAGTGAGAAAAAATAATTATTTCCAACCATGGTTGAAACTGGTAAATTCAGGGCTTGAATTTAGATGCAAAGTATTGCAAGCTCCATCGCTCTTCTGGTAATTAAATTAATTAGCTCCAATCGAGCTGCAAAATTTCTATGTTTTTTGTGTAAATCTACCATTGTTAATTGTTTTGAGATTTTTTGTGCAAAAGGGGAAACCGCCATTGTTATAGAATTTAAGCTTGGCCTTTTATATTATGAATAACTCTGTATATTTTTGCCTCAAAAAAGGTGTCCTCATATGACCAATTTGACCCAAAACATGGCTCCTGAAAATCTTTCTTTATCATTTTATGATAAAATTGTGTATTTTGAATATTCAGCTCGCTAATTTGCTTTAATCTAGGCCTTACACGTGTCTGAATCTGGTCGCAAATGGAATCACAGCTTGATTTTGATACTTAGCACTTTTCCTGAAAAAGGCTCAAAATTTGAAATGTCGCGATGGCCCACTTCCCCAATTTTAGCCTTTTATGACATGGGCGAATTCGTAGGGGACTTAAACACTTTATTCCATTTTCAAAACTTAAAGTTTTAAAACACTCCGATGCTCAAATCCCGCATCTGTTATGCATACATAACTTTACTTGTCCTTAGCGGGGCTACGGGAACTTTAATCCTTTTTCCCTTTTAAAGAAAAGGTTCAAAGTTCTGAATTGATCCAATGGTCCGCCTCTGATTTAATCGATACTTTGACTTTCTGATGCTTTGAATTTTAATTCGTAGGGTCTCGGGCCACTTTAAAAATTTAATCCTTTGCAAAACTTTAAAGTTTAAAAGGGAAAAAAACTCCCAACCTTCCACTTTTCCACCTATGCAATAATAGTGCCACGTGTACTCTGGGGCTTGTGGGTCTCAATGGACAAAATTATGAAAATTTACAAAAATTGAAGAATGATAAGTTAGTTAATAAAACCTTCCATTTCACTCCGGGTTACTTAACAAATTTAAGTTTGCATCAATTATGCTTGATAAATTTACGAGTGTTGATTTTCTATAATTTTGATCCATGATTGTTGATCTCCAAAACATGATTAGGGTTTCTGACTTGCATTGAATTTGGTTGGTGAAACTAACCATGGTGATTTGCATCAAATTTATCAAACATTTCTCCACCCTTCGATCTGGTACTTGTTGATTTTGATTGGTCAAATATTTTTAATCCTTAACTCATAGTGAGTTAGGTTACTTTGGAGATTGATGAGTAAAACACTCGAACCCTAATCATTTGGCATTTTTACTCTTGAGCTCTAGAAAAATAAAAAAACTCTGTAAAATTTTATGGCCACCATTGTTGAACTCTTGAGCTCGGCTCCTTACCATTTGAATTGTATTTTAAATGCCTGGAGCGTTCTGTTGGAGACTTCATAGATTCATGAGTTTACATCGTGTCACCATTATTTCTTGATCCATGAGAGCTTAGCCTTGTTCTTCTCTATTATTAATGGCCGCTATTTAATAATCGAGTTCGGATTTGTCTAATAATGCAAGATTTGATTGATTTTGGTTGCACTGCTTTGAGTTCAAGATTTTCTTCGAAATTTGTGTATGTATGTGAAGATTCGAAGGCCACCATTGTCGAGGTTTGTGAAGCTTGATCCTGCTCTGTAAAATAATCATCTATTTCTTATTTGATCAATATTTAGCTTGCTCCTTTTACTATCGAATCAATGTTTCAGATCTAGCATTTTACATTGTGGGTATCGTTCTTTCTCTGAAATTTTAGCTTTTGTGAGATAGACCCAGATCTATTGTGGGTATTTGCATATTTAGCTCTGTCTGATTTGAGATTTTTGCTCACATAAAAAGGAAAGCCACCATTAATGAACTCTGAAGCTCTGGTTTCTTTGATTTCCCAACTGTAATTTAGGCATATCTCTAGATCTGGATACTCATTCAATGTTTTTTTATCAAAGCCAAGATATGTGTTTTCTTTCATAGACCTGCAACTACATTTTCTCCTTTGAGTTGTATTACAATGAATCTTTAGGGTTGTGATAGATAAGAATATAATCTAGAATATTTTACTCCCGGATGCGTAATCTTTGGAGAAGGGTATAATCTATAGCCCAAACGTTCCCAAATGATATTGATATATATGGCATTACGAGTTGAGTTAGTAGGCCAATCTATGGACCAATTTGTATAATAGAAGTAATATTTAGTCGTTCACTTTATACAAGAAATTTACCATTAATTAATTTGTATGACTCATTCATGTTCCTTTCATCGAGTTCACCACTCTCATATAATCCAAATCAGAACCATACGGGTGACTAGAGTCGAGACAGGGAAATCTAGAAGGCATCGGGTGACTGGAGCCCTGTGTGACCGGAGATCTGGTGCCCGAGAGGATTCTTGAACTAGTCCCCTATGCAGAATGGATCTTGGCTAGGGATCAAGGTGGATTGTTAGTTCCTCTTTAGCACTTTTACTTTGCTTATAATTTCTATAAATAATGTTTCTTTTTAATTTTGGAGTTAATAAACTAATTTATATTTCACATTCTTAAAACCGACATAAAAATAGATGACCATTTATTATCATCCAAATTCTCAAGTAAAAATAATTTCCTTAGTCACATTCATTTATAATAATGGAGACTATTTTTCTAAATACTTAACAGTTCTCGTGTTGTATTTGATACTTGTCCCTTCTATTTTATACATAGTAATTCATTTAAAATTTTGTTGAGATGAATTCTCTCATATTCCCACATTGTAATTTAATTTTTTGTAAGAAAGGACAATATTATTAGGACTTAAATCAAACTATGGAAAAATACTGGACAATTGTGAAAAGGAAAAATAAAGGGACTATCTCTACCCTTAAGATGCACTTAAGATCTAATGGGAAAGGGTCACAAAGATGAGATAGCTATTAGTTTTGTTTTTTTGTTAGTTGGAAGTACTTGTTTGTTTTGATTCTCTTTGCCACTGGAAGAAGCAACATATTTTGTTCTTGAATGTCATATCTTTTCTCCACCTACCGTACAGGGTAGGGTCCCCTTAAACCTCCTTTACCTATAATTCTAAAAAAATTATTAGTACTTAAATGAACAAGACAATTTTATATAAAAGTCATGTCAAAGCTAATGCATGCCAAAGTACAATACTTAAACAATATAATAACTTGGTCAGAAAATTTGTACATTTATGCACCCAAACACATGGCTAATAAAAGTTAACAAATTGTAAGAATCTACTTGTTCGTTGCTATAATATGCAAATAGTGACACTCAAATTTTCATAATGCCATTGTCATATATAGATGCACTTTAATTTATACTAATTTTTTACTCTTAATGAATTTTTTTTCTGCAAGGAGTCTTGGTGCATTATCCCCCACTTCATATTATAATGCCCACTAAATTAACAGACCTAAACCATGTCCAAACATCGTTGTTTACCTAGGAAAATTTACGAAACTTTTATTAAAGGTTACCAAGTCAAAAAACTTTAATTACATTTAATTAACTTTACACGTTAAGTAAGCTAATCAAATTAAATTAATAATTAAATTTTATTAATGTAATTTTAAATTCATTTTGGAACCGAATCCTCTTTTAAGGGTTCCATTAATCTTTATTTAATACAATTGGCTAATTATACTCATTATTTTACCTGTTAAAAGGATCCTCTTAAGTTTAAAAAAGATTAGTTCCTATGTTGGTCTAAATTTTCTTCCCGCAACAACTTCATAACCATGCCCATAATTTAGCGTTTTAACTCCACATTTTAGTTTTAATTTATTTAATCCTCTAAATTCCCATGCACAAAAATAATTTATTTAAACCCTATAATCAATTTCCATTTATTTATTTATTAACACATACTAGAAGGGGTCACAACTTATTCTAACCCATTAAGTGGCCCCATTCAATTAATACCCATACCTTTCTATTTAACACCCATTCCCATAAAAATGTCAACAACTTAAAATTGTAGGGACAATTCTCAACCATTGAATTAGATCTATTAAGGCCCTTAAATCTAGGTTTGACCCAACAAGCCCTAAAAACCTTATGCAATTCTTTTATGCACTTTTTGCTTAATTTCTTTTCATTTGCACTTTTATAGGTTAAGGAAGGAGGCCATGGAGGTTTGTAAGTAGCTATGGAGGTTTATTTGTTTGTATTTACATATTGGAAGGATATGTACACAAATTTGGATGATTGTTTTGCATCTCTCTCTAGGGTTTTCATGTATATCCTTTACATTTTGTATTTAGTGGATGATTTCCCCTATTTAGGTTATGGGCATTGTTTTCCCCTTTTATTTTTGTTAAAAATGAGGTATATTCACGGAGTTTAGGATTTGTATGCATATATACATACATACATACACACACACGTATATATATATATATATTGGCATTTGAAGGAGGTCGATCGAATACACAAAGCACAAGGTGTACATATTGGTTGTTGTTTACATAGTGGGAGTCTATATGAATACGAGTGGTAGCACCGCCCCACCCTACCCACTATGTCTACAATCGATGCAACGCAGCCATTCAATCCAACACTAATAACAAAGCTCCCCTTTTTTAATATTAACTACTTTACTTTATAAAACAACTCAATCGATTAGATTGGTTACATAATTCAATATTAAATTTGTTTAATAATATATATATATCATTAAATTTATATAATTATAATTTATATAAGTATATAAATTTATATATTTATTGCTTTGTTTTATTTCAAGCAATCTATCAATTCAGATTTATTTATATGACAAAATATAAGGGCATGTGTACTTTATTATATATATATATATATATATATATTATTAGTGGTAAAAGAGGGTAAAGGGACCCTACCCCATACATCAAGAAATCTCCATGAAAGCAGATGAACACAATTATAATAACATCAAAACACCACAATATAAAGGTTCATAGTAATAAGGGCACTTAGGAGCCTAGTATAGTGATACTAACAGCAACAAAAAAACCATAGTGAAACTAAAAACATCGAAGGAACTAACAACCATAGATAGAGATAGTGAAAAATAGAACACCCCACACCAAAGTCATTTGTAGGATTTTTCAAGCCCCTCCAACACCTTAGCCCATTATTTTGCAAGAGCATCAATATTAATAACCAAAGATCCCAGGTCTAAACCATCCGGGGTCGCCTTCCATTTCCTTCCTTGACTATCCACAACACAATAAGAATTGGCAAGCTGCCCCAGAGTTTGAAGGTGTAGCAGGGTCGACTTAACAGTCACGATGCTCCATTCCATATAGCTATGGAGGATAGCTTTAACCTGATCCATATCCCTAGTTATGGCCCCCAAGTTGGCCTTTAGGATCTCAATCTCGCCACCCTGCCCATTGCTAATAGCTTCCTGCACCTGCTCCTTCATCTTGTGCCAATCATTAAAAAGAAACTAGACCAAGCTCTTAGTGAGCCACATGTCCCCCTTGAGCTCATCGATATCACCACCATCCTAGCCAAGTGATTTTCCCCTTTGATCAAGCCGACATGACCCATAGCCTCATAGTGTTGTTCCAATTGAGCGTTTATAGGAGTCAAGGCACCCTATTTTCTAGACTCACCCTTAGTGTTCATCTCAGTGCTCGAGGTCTGCTTATATTTCATATCCTTAAGGTTTTGGGCCGTGACCACCTCCACCTCATCCTCTTCTCGTGTCGCCATCTTAAGAATCTTCATCATCGCTTGAATCCTCCTCCTCCGAATCAGACCCCAAACCGTCTGCATAACCTTCCAAAGCTAGCTTGAGAGAACCAATTTTGTTAATGTATAGGGCCTTCCTTTTGACAAGGGTAAGGATAAATCCCTGGTGGAGAGGGACAGAGATCCTACGCGATTTAAACTATGAAATAGGGAAAAATAAAATCCTACCCCCGTCTAAAATGGTTTAGCATTGGGAGGTGATAAGCGTAGATACATTTGTGGTGGCCTTCCAGGGTTAATAATTGAATTAAGGTGAGAGCCACCTCGTCAAATGGTTTAGGTAAAGACATTCTAAGGTAGCCAGTAAAATAGGAGGTGAGATTCTCATTACCTTTAAGAAACAGATTTAGTTCCTCAGAGGCTTCCTTCTTCGGTTTGTTGACCTCCCTCCCCACTACCGAATGCCCATAACTTTAGCCACTAGAATCCATAGTGATCTCTAGACTGATCCCTTTCATCTCAACAAAAACACCTTTTTTTCACTTTTCATGCGCTAGCAAAGTCTTTACTGAGATTCTCACAGTGCCCTTCAAATATTTTCAGAAAGGGGGTAAAACCCTTGCTATCAAATAGGGACATAACATCGAGAGTGACCCTAACAAGGTTAGCAAGTTTAATCCTGATGAGATCCCCACCCATACCACTAAACAACAAAGGCCTCTTCACAAAATGACTCAGAAACTAGAGAGCTGAGAGCTTACTCACACACCATAAAATGATTCTACAATAGTGGTTGCCAGATAGAGTTATCCAAAAATATGTGCAAATCACAACTCGATCTTCTCATAATTAAGAAATAAATGAAAATTCATCATACAACAAAAAATCATGACATGATAGACACCCCATAAAGAGACCTTATACGTGAGCATTAGTGTCTTTTAATAAGTGTGCCCACACCTTGGGATCAAGAATTTCCACCTCCCTCAAAAGTGTCAAATCATACCCACTAACCCCCATATTAGCAAAGAAATCTGCCATGGCATTTGTTTCCCTATACACATGTTTGAAGGAGATAAAATTAAAAGAATGGGCCATTTTGTTAATACTCTTAATAGAGTTAAAATTGGCAATAGAGATGGGACCTTTCTTATTTATGTTGTTAATTATGTTCAGGGAGTCACCTTCCACTTCCAGATTAACAAAGTTGTGTTGAAGAGATATAGATAGAACCCAAAAGACCCCAATAGCTTTAGCAACATTATTAGTTTGAGTGCCCAAATTGTAGAAGTATCCAAGAATAAAACTTCCTTCATAATCACGAAAGACCCCACCACATGCCAAAGCACACCCATGATTTCCTTTGGAGGCGCCATCAAAGTTTAATTTTAAACAGTCCTTACTAGGTTTGACCCATCCATTTAGTCTAGGGTTCAGACCGGGGGCCTAAGGGTAGAAGGTCCCAGACCCCACTTCAAGGAGAAACAAGATTCATACTTGAGAGAAAGACTTCTTTTGGGAGTTCAAGATAGAAAAGTTAGCAAGGATGGATCTCACACAATGGGATCCAATTTTAACATGGGATTCTTTTTTCCCTTTAAAGATTCTTCTATTTCTTTCCTTCCATATTTCCCAAGCCAAATGTATTATAGAGAAAATCCATAAGAACTTCAGACCTTGGCTCTTAAAAGGACTAGTCCATTGGATCCACAACAATTTTATGGAGTCCGGGAAGACCCAGTTGACATCAAAGATGTTAAGGATGGTTTCCCTAACTGAAAAAAGGAAGGGATAGTTAAGGAACATGTGTGAGGCATCTTCACAATCAGATTCACACAAAACACATATATTAACCATGTGGAAATCTCTCTTGTTCAGATTGCCAACAGTTAGAATATTATCATGTATAATCAACTACCAAAACATATTAATCTTGGGGATTAATTCTTTGATCCATATGCTTCCCCAATTAAAATTATTACCTATCTCCTCCTCATGAAAGAAAGAGTGGTAGAAACTTTTGACCGAGAAAATACCATTTTATTCCTTAGACCAGTATAAGTTATCTTCAACAGGATTCTCTCTATTAATAATAACTCCTCTTATTTTTTTGTTAATAGAAGAGATCTCTAAGCTGTTAGAATGATCCAAAGATATGGTTTTCCACTGTCCCAAAGGATCATCCAAATTGAAATAATCTCTCACCTTAGTCCCATATTTGGACACAGAGTCTCTGTAGATAGTAGGGAAGATAGTCTTGAGAGGAAAATTCTCCAGCCAGTTGTCCTCCCAGAAGTTAATGGTGTGACCATTTCCAACAAGCCATTTGCATCCTTCAAATAACACATGTTTAGCCCAATTTAAGGACTTCTAGAAGCATGAAGAAGCATTAGATTTCGGGTACAAAAGCACCATTCATTAGCAGACAGGTTAGGCTAGTATTTACATCTTATGATACTAGTCCAGACACTATCTTCCTTTAATAGTCTCCAACTCATTTTGGCTAGCATAACTTTATTCATTTTAGTCTAATCTCTGATACCAAGGCCACCAAATTTTTTGGGGAAACAAACCTTATCCCAGAAATTAGAGGAATTATGTCTTTTGATTCAGTTCCACTCCATAGAAATATTTTTTGTATGCTCTCCATCTTACATGCAATCTCAAAGGGTAATCTATAGATAGACATTGTATAAACCAGTAAATTCTATATAGATCATTTAAGAAGGACAACTTTTCCCACTTGAGATAGAAGCGAACCTTTCCACCCTTCAAGTTTCTTTAGAAATCTATCAATTAAGAAATTCCATTCAGAATTCTTTGGTTTTTCTATCCCAATAAGCATACCAAGGTATCTAGTTGGGAGGGTTTTTGAGGGGCAACCAAGAATACCAACAATTTTGATGCTTCTTCTTTCAGGGGTATTGATAAAGAAGATAGAGCTTTTCCCATAGTTTATCAATTGATCCGAAGCTTCCTCATAATCCATCATTAACTACTTGAATTCTCTGGCCTCAGGGATTAAGCAACTCCAATTAACATGGTATCATCCACAAAATGTTGATGAGAAACCCTCTGACAGTTTATAGCAGGGGAGATACCTCTGATTCTACCCTCCATGGTAGCCTTATTAAGAGTTCTACTTAGGGTTTTGGCCAAAATAATGAAGAGAAAGGGTGAGATAGGATCACCTTGTCTTAAACCACATGTGCTATTAAAATAACCACAAGGAGTCCCATTAACCAGACCGAGAACTTGGTAGTGGAAATACAAGATAGAATCATCTCCTTAAAATCCTCACCAAAGCCAAATCTTGAGAGAATCTTCAGAAGGAAAGACCAAGAGACTTTGTCATAGGCTTTTTCCATATCTAGCTTAATGAACATAGCTTCTTTCTTGTTTTGTTTCATAGAGTGGAGGGTCTCTGTATGGTGATAATGCCATCTTGAATTTGTCTACCCATAATAAAACCTCCCTGCTGATCAAAGATAATTGAAGGTAGCACAACCTAGATTCTTAAGGCCAAAATTTTTGAGCACATTTTATAAACACAGTTGCAAAGACTTATGGGCCTGAAATTTTTAAACTCTGTAGGATCATGATTCTTAGGAACCAAAGTCAAAAAAGTGCTATTTAGCTCCTGTAGCATCTTTTTGTTCTTGAAAAATTCCTAGATAGCACTACAAATATCATCTCTCACAATATCCCAAAAATTTTGAAAGAAGAAATCCGAGAAACCATCAGGTCCCAGAGCTTTATTAGGGTTTAGATATTTGACCATGAATTAAATTTCTTCCATTGAAGGGATTTTAGTGAGCATGAGGTTGTCATCATCATTTATCAGATGGGGGATCACGTCAAGAAATTGCTCTTCCTTAGTGTTGTTAGGAACTGTTATCACCGAATCACAACACCCTTATGTTTATACAAGTGCATATACTTGAACTCACGGTGTGATTGGATAACATGGGTACTATCTCCAAGTTGTGGGACTTGCTACTTGAGATAGACCTCCAGAGAAAGCTGGTTCTTGCTCCTAAACTACCTGCCACAATCTACTCTAATGCAGGGGAAACTAACTATCCTAATCTAAATTTCCAAGGGACCAGGGAGAGAGAGTGCATAAAATGAAAGCCTACACTAAAGCGGTGATACACCAGAAAAGGAGGGTGTGAGAGTAGTCTCCAAATGTGTGAAATACAGAAGCAAAGTGCACACTAGAAGAGGTGATGACAGTTCTCCATAATCTAGCAAAATGCATTCACAACAATATTCCAAGCATAAACAATGATAATGGATTCCTGCAATAACATTACAATAGACACAATATTCTTGTAGAAGGATTAAAAGGGCAAGAAGAATGCAAGAAAACACAGCAGGGGAAGATACATCCACAAACTGATATTTTATTGCTTCATGATATGCATAGTTCAATCTATTACAAGATAAGGGCCTGGATCACCATGCAAGGAGTCCACTACAAGGGCCTACAGCACATTGGCTTCATAAAACAATTTTGACAGAGCTTTGCTATTTGAAAACTCCCGCCTTTACAATGAGCCCAACACTCCAATTTATAGAAAAAATGAGAAGAGAAAGAGAAGGAAAATGTAAATCCTGAAATCTATCCTTCAACCACTTGTAAGAGGCATTAAATGGAGTAAAATGATTATATATTACTTGCAAAAGGCTCCCCATATTGTCCCATGTGCTGCAGCAGAGAAAGAATGATGACCATGCCTCTTAATTGCACTCCCAACCACCAAATGAAACATTGTTATGAACTCGGCCACGTTTTACAAAAATATCCATCAATATCTCACCAAATCCAGAATTTCTTGATTTTTATGCATCAGAGGAACAGATCCACGATTCCAATGGTACCAATTTTGTGTTATTTCATTGAGAAATGCAATAGTTATGGCCTTCTGAGTGTAGGAAGCTATTTTGGGTCTGACAGGCGTTTTCGTCATTTGACGGGAATGAGCATTAACCGGCTGGAGCCGAATATGTTTATCTTAATTAAATATATATACCCTCATTAAAAATAATAAATCCAGTTTTTGTGGCGTAGAGGACGTCATGCTCATTCCAAGAAAGTCCAATTTTGTGAAAATCGGAGCTCGGAGTCAAAAGTTATGGCCATTTGAAGTTTCATAGGTCAAACATTGACTTTTCTTCCTTCTTTGTCGGCCGCTTCAGCTTTTCTGTCCCTTGCGTCCCGCGCATACCTTTGTCCCGGATGTCCCAAATGAAAATCTCCTACTTCGGCCGATTCGGGCTTCCTTGTTCTTGTTTGAGGTGAAGACACGTGGCGAGATTTCATTCGTTGGCGGCACTTTCGGCTTTCCGCGTCCCACGCGTACTTTTGCCCGACTGCCCTGCATTTAAAGTCCCCTGCTTTCAGCCGGATCGGCGGTTTGCGTCCTCTGCGTACTTTTGGCCCAGATGTCCCAAACTGTCTGGGAAAAATATATCCGAACCGCCCGAAATGGACTGTCTTTCGGCTTTTTGGCCGATTCGCGTCCCGCGCGTACCTATGGCCCAAATGTCCCAAACCGTGCGATAACAAAACTTGGTGATTTTTTCCACTTTCATTTGGTTCAACTTTTCGCGTCCCGCACATCTCGATGTCCCAACTGCTGCGCGGACCACCTGGCGGCTTTTCGGCCAATTCGTGCCCCAACGTCCCAACTGTCCCGCAGACCGCCTGGACTAGGACTTAGCCGATTTTCTTCATTTTTCGGCCCCAAGCTTGTTTTTTTGCAATTTTTTCACCTTTTCTAACTTGTTGGGTTTTCTTCTTGGATGGGAGAGTTAGAAGGAAGCCGAGGGGGCCCCAAAAACATGATTTTGGGCCTTAAATCAATATATTTGCTTGGGACTAAAGAATTTGATGCATGTTATCAAAATTACCTTGAGGGGTGAATTTTGATAACAGAACTGAGAAGAGGTCAAAATCCTGCTGAAGAAAGAACACGCCTCTTGTTGAATTTTCTCAAAGTCATTGAGCATAACTCCCTCTCCATTTTTTATGCTTAGAATTATATTAGAGATCCTCCTTTTGAGAGTAGAGATATGAAAGAACTTTGTGTTCTTGTCACCCTCTTTAAGCCAAAGGGCTCTAGATTTCTGTTTCCAAAAAATTTCCTCCTTCCGGAGGATGTTATGATACTCAGCTAGTAAATCCTTCTCATTATTTTGGGTAAATATAGAATTGCAAACCTCCAATGACTCAAAATCTTTCTAGAGTGAAGAAATCTCCTTAGCTAGGGATTGCTTCTTTTCAAAAATGTTGCCAAAACATTTTTATTCCATTCTTTCAGTTTTTTTACGTGAGCAAGATTTTTAACAATTCTGAATAAAATCGTACCTTTTATTTTTATATTCCACCACCCCTTCACCAGCTCAATAATATCCTCATCAAGTAGCAACATATTTTCAAATCTGAAAGGGACTCTCCTCATATCATTAGCCTTGATCTGGAATAGGATAGGATTGTGATCAGATCCTATGCAAGGAAGGGAAAACATCTCGGCTTCTTTGTTCAACCCACCCCAAGAGATCAATTCTCTTTCAAGTTTAACTTGAATCAACAGTCACCCTTCCTTTTGTTAGTATAAGTAAATCTACTTCCTCTAAGCTCAACATCCATAAGATTATTGAGGGAAATAAAATCGTTAAGGTCTTCCATACTTTTAGTGAGATCTCTATGTCCCCCTTTTTTTTCCAGACATAGAGGAGTCTTGGTGCATCCCCCAAAACCACCCATTTCGTGCCTTTAATTACATTCTAAAATTTGGAGAGATCAGCCCACAGTTTTTTCCTTTCACTTTTACTATTAGGAGCATAGATATTAGATAAGATCCAGAACTCTTTAGATATTTTATCCTAAAAAAGCACCGCCATATGGTTTTTTCTGTTAAGGAGCTTCGTACCTTTGAGTTTTTCTTCATTCCAAATAACAGCCATTCCCCCAGAGTTCTACCTATCGAACTAACAACAAAACCCCTAAAATTTTTGTAAGACCTACCACAAGTCTCAAGAAAAGGGCCCTCCATCATCTTAGTTTCCTGCAAGGCCAGGATATCAAAATTGTGATTCTTCTCCAGATATTTTATCAATCTCCACTTGACCAGGTTGTTCAAACCCCTAATATTCCAAGATATTATATTCATTTAGTCACTTGATTCTTAGTTCTTCTAAAACTCCTTAGATCTGGTTTTGATTAGGTACCATCATCTATTTCCTTTTGACTTTGTTTCTTTCTCGCCACTTGTTTGGAGGGTCTCCCAGATCCATATTTTTTGGGGTTCCTTCAGAGTTTTCCCCTTTGAGAGGAGTAGAAGAAGAATTAAAAATAGATAGGTTAAATTCCTCCTTACCAGGCTTGAGCATCTCCGAGACCTCAACAAGCTGAGAAGAGACCTTTTCTTTAAAGATTTCATGAGTGTTATTTAAAACTAGTTGGTTTTCATTAGTCACAATATCCTTTTCCTTTTCCTTAATTTGAATATTTTCAAAAGGATTTGAACACAATTCTAAAGCCTCATTGAGGCTACCTTCACTTAGATATTTTGATTGAAATATTTCCACTTCCTTCAGTAGATTTTCTAGCTTTTTCTTGTGGATAGAGCCTTTTCTGCTTGAACATGGATCATAGCCTTTTGGAACTAGGGTTCTCGAATGGGAATTCCGTTGGAACTTCTTATTCCTTAATTCTATGAAACCTTCTTCATCCATAAAGACAGGCTTCAAGATATTTTCCTCTCTAGATTCATTTCCATTATTTTCCGTTATTTGGATGCCCTTAATTGAATTTACCTTCTTTGGAGTAGCTAATGGGGCACTTCCTTTACCTTTTTCCATATCCTTTGGATGCTTTTCTCTGAAAACCTTGGAGATATTCATTTTACATTGGTGCTTTGCATGCCCCCACCCCTGACATTTCTCACATCTTTGAGGGAATTTTTCAAAATCTATTTTCTGTTCCCAGCTTCCCAATTTCGAACGTAGAGATATGGATTTAGGAAGGGAAGATCCCATCAGAGAATAAATACAAAATCTTGCACAAACTACTCTAGATTTAGTAAGCATCGCATTATCCACAAAGCAACAAAGGTTCCAAGGGTATTAAGCAACTCCTTTTATAATATCCACATCCCATAGTTCCAAAGGAAGACCTGGGAGTCTCACCCACATGGGGAACTGATTAATATTCTCTTTTTCAGGGTTGAAATTTGGAGTCCATTTCCTAAGAAAGAGGCCAAGTTTCCCAAGAAACCAAGGGCCTTCAATGAGTATCCTCTAAGGATCTTCAGAGTTGTTGAAACTAAACAGGAAAAATCCATTAGGAAGGGCAGTGACATCCATATGCCCCTTAGGTTTCCATTTAGCTCCAGCCCAAGATCTAATGGAGTCAATATTAGGTCACCCTCCCACTAGTTTTCCTATCAAGGAATTCTCCATTTTGCTCATATTTTGGTCAATAATGATATCTGGTATTTCTAAGAATTTACCTGAAGCATCCTACTTGAGCTAAGGGATGATTCCAAGACTCTTCTCTTTCTCCAAGTTCAAAATATTCACATAAGTTTTAGGAGACCCAGACACCACATGATTCCCACCCAAAGAAAGGGTTTTCCACATACCTTTTTCCCTTGAGGATTGGTGCATCATATCTAAAGTTCCATATGTGAGATAGTTGGATTAATATCTTTTTCATTTAAACTAGATGTAAGTAAAAAAATGAGCACGTTTCTTAGATTTGATAAAGATTACTTAAATATCAACATAGTTGAGTTTACAATATTGAGAAAGGTGTAGCTACCATAATAACATCCTACCAATTTAAGAAAAATTAAAAGAGGAAAAACAAGAATAAGAACTCAACCATGGAAACTTTATTTTTCTTTTAACATGTAAATGGAATACAACAAGGTCATTTTAGAATAAACACAAAAATATATACTCATTTGTAGATCCATTTCAAATAAGGATAGTTTCCATTGATAAATCAAATGCATGCTTGATATAAATTAAAAGTTTAAAGGAGATACAATAACAACAACTTGTAACCTTCACATGCCTCTTTTCCAACATGTACATTTCTTGAATAAGTAATACAAATAAAATTTACATAATACACTTACAAGGAACTCTACTTTAAAATGCAAGTTACAAAATCCCTCCACTTAGGTGGAGATAACATGGAAAAATTTACAAAAAATAATTTCTCCTTCTTTCTCTTTTACAGAACGCAACTATGTCTAAGGCTTCAACTTGATTTCCTTAATGTTCTTCATCTCCAAATCACAACAACAAGGAAGGGGGAGTTCCTTAATGCAATTATATTCCAATGAGGAGGAGAGGTCTATCTCCTCGTTGGCCCTCGAGCCCAAAAAATAGAGAAATAAGGGATGTAATCATACTATAGAAACTTTACAAAGGCTTTACATTACATACACTCATGCCAACAAAATATATGCAACACATACAAGCACAAAAACAACAATATAAAAAATATGCAACTTTTGAACATAATGGCTTAAAATCTAAGCCAAGGGAGAAGAGAAATATGGTAATTACCTCCTTTTAACTCTGAAGTGAAATAGGGCTTCCATCCAAATAACCTCCAAGTGACATCAGAAAACATTCAAAATATCCTTATCTCTTCCCTTGAAAATATGCAAAATGTGGAAATGTTTTTCTTTTTGCTCCCCCACCTCTATCCATAGGTGGAACACCCTAATCACACTCCCTGCACAATGCATGAATCACAACTCCCTTTTCCCTCCCCAATGATCCCATTTTCTTTCTCCTACACCATCCTTAAGGCCATACTACCCCAAAACCAAACCAACACAAACATTCATTCATTTTAGCATATAACATACCAAAAGTAAAATAAAATATAAGGGTATAGACCCTACCTTGCCATTGCAAGAATCTTCAATCCACAAGCAACAAACTCCTAGATTTGTCAACATCCAAGCCCAAATGTAAATCAATCTCCCAAGCTCCAAAATAAGAACTCAAGAAAAATCTCACAAGTATGCAAGTGTGCAACCAAACCAAGTAACCCTCAAAACTCCAAAATAACTCACATAAATAGAAAATGAGGAGAGGAGGGTGAGGTGGCTCCATGTAGGATGCCACATCACTTCTCCTCCAATCCACCTCAATAAGTCAAACACAAAGACCAAAGCTCATAAATGGGTGGGTGAGGATATGAAAAGTTTCCTTCAACACACAAACCACTACTCCATACTTCAAAGGACACCATTAAAAGAATTTGTAAGAAAGTGAAATTAATTAGCTCTTTACTCTTCCAAAACACATAATGAGGCCTAAAATTAACCCCTCACATCATAGGTATAGTTGGTGGGTGAGTTTAAGAGGTATGAGACAAGCTTAACTTGTCCCACAAGCCTCCAAAAGTGGCTCCAAAGTCAAAATTCGAGATTTGAAGGATGGGGTTGAGTACACAACTCAAAATCAAATGAAATCCATCAAAATTAATAAGATAACAAGGACTATCTACCCCAATTAAATTCCCCTTTGTCACATCTCAAATTAACTTAATCACATGATTAATTAACTAAACAAGGGCACATTAATAAGCAATAATAAAGTGAGGATACATCACAATAAATAAATCACATACTAAACAAAATAAATAAATGAAAGAGGGAAAAGAAACACATAAACCCATGGTCACATTTGAGGTCACCCCCATGGGAACCTCCTAACAACTCAATCAATAACATAACAATATACGTGCGAATATAAAGTTGCAAAGGTGACCATATTGCAACATCCAATACTCCTTGATTGTTAGTCTCCTAACCCCTTCCTGTTATCATGATATAATTTCTTGCAACCATTCAAGCAATACCCCTTGGGCCTCAAGGCCACATAAAATACATGAAAAAATAAAACACACATACATATCATCAAATGAAACCATACATGTAGATATAGCATCATCATCAAAATTAGTAATTTCTATCAACTATTTACAATCACTGAACCTCTCAAGTTTGATAAGTCCTAACATCAGTATGATTATAAGGCTAGTCCAAAACATAATCATCATCATCAAGAATCCCAAAACGTCACTATACAATGAAATATCACTAGATCACCATCTATCAATGTCTACTAATAGTCCATACCATCTATAATATGAGTCACAACATATCGATAATCAAAATTTCCATACTATCTATCAACATGCTAATAAAAATATAATAATAATGTCCATGTCTCTAGTCAACAATAATAAAAATCATACTAAGATAAGTGTCGAAGAGGAGTGGGCACTACATCCCCCTCCCCTTAGAGTGGAATTTCTTTTGGAACCAAGTCGGAACAAGTGTGGGAACTAGGCTTATAGAAAGGTGGCGTCCTCCCATGTAGTTGATGTCTCATCGTACCGATCCCACTAGACATACACCTGATCAATCTCTCACCCTCGAAGGCCCAGGGTCCTGTGCATGGGCTCCAAAGTCACTTGTCCTTGATCCTACACTTGCCAATCCAAGACATAAGAAGGATCTAGAATATATCTCTGTAATACAGAAACATGGAAAACATCATGGATGTGAGACAAGTTGGGTGGAAAGTATAAGCGGTAGGATAAGGGACCGATCTACTCTAAGATCTCAAATGGACCCACAAATCTTGGAGATAACTTAGATCCTTCTCCGTAATAGATGGGGATCTTATGATGTCTGACACGAAGAAACACCTTCGTGTCAACATCAAAACTACACTTTTCCTCCTCTGATCTGCATACTTCTTCTTCCTATCCCAAGCCTCATGTAATCTCTGTCTAATCAAGATTACTTCTTGCTCTATATCTTGTAGCATGGCTGGCCCAAGAGATACCCTATCCTATAACTTGTCCCAACTCAATGGAACCTGCACTCTCTCGCTATAAAATTTCTGAAATGGTACCATGCCGATGGAACTCGAAACTATTCTTATAAAAAACTCCATCGATAAAGATACTCCTCCCAACGCAACTAATGATCCATGACGTACATGTGAAGAATATCCTCTAATATTTTCTTCACCCACTCACCTCGACCATCTATCTCTGGATGATAAGTTGTACTGAAGTTAATTTTTATGCCAAGATCACGCTACATAGTAGTCCAAAAATGTGAGGTGTACAAAGGATTACTGTCTCAAATAATCTTTCAAGGAATCCCATGAATTTTGATTATCTCATCTAAGTACATTCACGTATCGCACTCAATGTATAGGTGGTATTTACTGGAGAAAAATGAGCCACTTTTGTCAATCTATCCACCGTGACCATGATTGCATCGTGGTGGTATCTCGATGTAGGTACCCCCACTATGAAATCCATGGAAATGGTGTCCCACTTCCATTCAGGTATAACATGCGGGTAAAGAAGGCTAGATAGATGTTGATGCCTTTCCTTAACCCTCTAACACTCAAAAAATTGAGACAAAAATCGAGTTATATCCCTTCAAGTCCTCTTAAGCGATATAATTGTCTCAAAGTGGCATGCATCTTCGTCACCCTTGTATGGACCTGAATAAGGTACATGATGAGCCTTTGCTAAAGATATCTTGTCAAAAACTTCATCTCTAGGTTATAGATATGACTTATGTGTCTAAGACATCCATCTGGATCCAATGTCAATCCATCAAACTTCCCCTCAAGGGGTATTTGAGACTCAATCTCTACTCTAGCTAAAAGGTAGATTTTTTTGTGTCAAAGATGGTGCAAGATCTCACATTTGTATGACCAAATAAAATTCTTCCCTTTCCACTACAGGAAATGATGGGATGAGCAATGCGTAAGAAGTCTTGAAAAATATCTTGTAGTACCCTACCAATTCTATAAAGATGCATACCTTAGTCATACTAAATGGCACTGCCAATCCATAATAGCTCTAATCTTGGAAGGATCGAATGAGATACCTCGGAAATGATGTGACCTAGATACCAAACCTTTGTCCGAAAGAACACACGATTCTCTAGGTTACCGTATAGTTGTTGATCTCAAGACACTTTAAAGCGGAACCTTTTGAATGTGCTCCTCTTTATCCTCATGTGTGCTTGAGTATATCAATATGTAATTCATAAATACTAGTACAAAGTGATCAAATAATTTCTTGAATACCCCATTCATTAAACTCATGAATACTGCGGGGACATTCGTTAGACTAAATGACAAATTGTAATTTCATAATGGAAATATCTCATGCGGAAGGCTATCTTATTTATATCTACCTCTATATTCCTTTCATTGATGGTATCCGGACTTAATATATATCTTGCAAAACATAGTAGCCCCCTTCATCCGATAAAAAAATTGTCTATGTGTGGAAAGGGCTAACGATTATTGATTATTACTTTGTTCAACTGTCTATAGTCAATACACAATTGCAAGGATCCATCCTTCTTCACAAAAATAACTAGTACACCCCAAGGAGATACACTTATATGGATTAGGCCCTTCTCAAGAAGGACCTCCACCTGAAGCTTGAGCTCAAAATCTCAGGGGTAATCATCCTATAAGGCGTACATGAGATAGGCTCTACTCCAGAAACATAATATATATGAAAATCTATCTCATGTGGGCGTGGTAGGCCAGGTAACTCACCTAGAAAGAAACCTCCAAACTCCTTAAAATGTGAAGATCGTCCAGTGAAGGCCTACTGGCCTCATCCTCTGACCTGTCACTGACTGTAATAGCATAAAAATGACATCCTCGCCGCACACACCACTTAAGTTACATAACATATATGGTGCAAATAGAAATCATCCTCTCGAACCCCAACTATCACCGACTTAAAACTAAAATCATCAACACAATATATCACCTTAATGTAATAATCTACTCTATCTCTGTGTGTAGATAACCAATCAATACCTAAAATGACTCCATAAGAACCCAAATGAAGGATGCAAAGATCCAAGGTCAAGGTGAAGGGTCCTAGTTCAACTACACACTCCTTGACTAATAATTAAACTGAGAGCTTGGCTCCAGAAACCATCTCAATGTCCTAACTATGACCCTGCATAACTACCACCATAAACTCATCACTAACAAAGGATAGAGAAATAAAAGAATTATAATTTCCTGAATCAAATAAGATAGAGGTAGAAATACCATCGATTCTATATGTAGTCTCAATCACTGTGCCCTGATGCTCTACCTGGAAGTTCTTGACCTCTACATAATTCTTATGGTTCCATGCCTTGTCACCAACTGTAGGCTCAGAAATTGGACCCTTAACCTTATTATAAGGGTTTTTTGGACACTCCCTCCAATGATGCACCTAAACACCACATCCAAAACAACTACTTGGTCCCCTCCAATGAACATATACTCCTCCAGGTACCCTAGTAGTCCATGTTATAGATCCTGATGATCCTGCCATAAATCGTTATGGGTATTGTTGACGAGCTCTAGCTGACTGAGCTCTGGGTATTGCCTGTGTCCTGATGGGTCCTCTAGGAGGAGGCACCATATGTGCATCATACCTCTACGGAGACTTGAAAGGTTGATGGGTATGATGTTTTTTTGGTTGTTACTATGGTCAAACAGAGGACTATTTGAATCCATGTCCACCATGAGGGGGAAGGTGCACCCCTTTGATTGAATTTCCTATAACTACTTGAATAAAACTCCTCATCTTGTCATGTGCCTACTATTTCTTCCCAATGTTCTCCTCTGCAATACAAGCCTTCTCAATGACCTTTGTTAAAGTCTGTGGATAATGCATACACATTGCCCCTCCCAAATCCAATTTCAGGCCCCTGATGAACTTCTGTACTCTAATCTACTCATCCTGCATGTAATCCACATATCAAAGGAAATACAATAACCTTACATTATACTCAGCCACTATCATATATGCATGTCGCAGATAATGGAACTCATTGATCCGTTGCTATATGAATCCTCTGGAGATATACCTTCTCCTGAATCACTCCTTAAAGAGATACCACGTAATAATATCTGAATCCATGTGGAATATTTTTCTCCTCTGTCCTCCACTAAGCACCACCCCCATCTCTTAGCAAATGGATAGCAACATGAACCATCTCCTGAAATCCTCATGTATCACAAACATAGTGGGGTGGATGAATCTTTCAGGATCTCTCTAGTATGATCAACTGTTGTCACCTGCCTACACCTGGGTCTCTCCTCATGACCTTCCCTTTGTCTAGGGTTCCTAGATCTCTCTCTTGACATCATGGCTCTGTATCCCTTACAAATCCGTCTCTATCAAGGATCCACATCTGAAATCTCTTCCCTATGCTCCTAACTATGTCATGGGGAGGCATGCACCTCTAATGACAGCTTCCTATCATGCCAACTAGGTCATCCTCCTACTGATCCTCCATGTATAATGACATTGACCTCTTGTAAGGTCTGTAGTATTTGCGGTAGAATGACAACAACTACCTGCTTTAGGGGTGGTCCCTCTAGCTCTACGCGTAAGAAATCCTCATATGTTATGCACCTCTTACACAGACCAATGCGGGAGTTAGTTCATCATCATTTAGGTTTGTTTTGGTTTATTGAATTTTCTACATTTTAAACATATCAAGCAATGTTGTGTGTTCTAGGTATAGGTTGTGCTAGGTTAACTTTTTGTGTTTCATGTTGGCCCAGGGTCCAAGTGTAACGCCCACTAAATTGACACACCTAAACTATGTCAAAACATCATTATTTACTTAGGAAAAATTCCAATTTTTTAAAAGGGTACCAAGTCAATACACTTTAATTGCGTTTAATAAAATTTACACATTCGTAAGGTAATCATAATAAAATTAATAATTAAATATTATTAATTTAATTTTAAATGCATTTCGGAACCCAACCCTCTTCTAAGGGTTCAATTAATCTTTATTTAATACTATTAGCTAATTAAACTCATTATTTTACTCGTTAAAAGGATCCTCTTAAGTTTAATAAAGGTTAGTTCCTAAGTTGGTCTAAATTTCCTTCCCACAACAACTTCACAACCATGCCCATCATTTAGTGATTTAACTACACATTTTATTTTTAATTTATTTAATCCTCTAAATGCCCATGCACAAAAATCATTTATTTAATCCCTATAATCCATTGCCATTTATTTATTTCTTAATCCATACTAGAAGGGGTCACAACTTATTCTAACCCACTAAGTGGCCCCATTCAATTAATACCCATACCTTTTTATTTAACACCCATTCCCATAAAAATGTCAACAACTTAAAATTGTAGGGACAATTCTCAACCATTGGATTAGATCTATTAGGGCCCTTAGATCTAGGTTTGACCCAACAAGCCCTAAAAATCCTTATGGGATTCTTTTATGCACTTTTTTTCCTAATTTCTTTTCATTTGCACTTTTGTAGGTTAATGAAGGAGTCCAGGAGCTTTGCAAGGAGCTATGGAGGTTTATTTGTTTTTATGTGCATATTGGATGGATACACATAAATTTGGATGATTCTTTTGCATCCCTCTCCTAGGGTTTGCCATGTATATCATTTGTTATTTGTATTTAGTGGAGGATTTACCCTATTTGGGTAATGTGCCATTTTTGCCCCTTTTTATTTTGGTTTAAAATGAGGTATATTCACGGGTTTAGGGTTTGATACACACACACACACATACGTATATACATATATATGCAGTTTTTTAAAAATAATGCCAGCTTTAAAAATATCGGGTTTATATAATGCGACCTAGAGGTATGTGGCCTGATCTCTCTCTCTCTCGTATATATATATATATATATATATATATATATATATATATATGTAGATATATGTATACGTATATGTATATATATGTATATGTATATGTATATCTATATGTATATATATATATATATACATATATATACATATACATATACATATATATACATATACATATACATATATGTATATCTATATGTATATATATATATATATATATATATATATATATATACATATATGTATATCTATATGTATATATATATATACATATACATACATACATACATATATATATATATATATATATATATATATATATATATATTGCTTTGTTTTATTTTAAACAATCTATCCATCCAAGTTCATTTATATAGCAAAATATAAGGGCATATTTAGTTTATATAAATTTATATATATTCATATATGTGAGATAGTTGGGTTAATAACCTTTTCATTTAAACTAAATACAAGTAACGAAATGAACATGTTTCTTAGATTTAATAAAGATTACTTAAATGTCCACATAGTTGAGTTTACAATATTGAGAAAGGTATAGCAACCATAGTAACATCCTACCAATTTAAGAAACACTAAAAGAGGAAGAAAAAAACAAGAACTCAACCATGGTAACTTTATTTTTCTTTTAATATGTAAATGGAATACAACAAGGTCATTTTAAAAGAAACACCAAAACATATACTTGATTTGTAGATCCATTTCAAATAAGGATAGTTTCCATTGATAAATCAAATGCACACTTGATATAAATTACAATTTTGAATGAGATACAATAACAAATAACTTACAACCTTCACATGCCTCTTTCCCAACATATGCATTTCTTGAGTAAGTAATACAAATCAAATTTCGATAATACACTTATAAGGAACTCTAATTTAAAATTCAAGTTACGAAAGCCCTACACTTAGGTGGAGACAACATGGAAAAATTTACCAAAAATGTTTCTCCTTCTTTTTCTTCTACAAAATGCAACTATGTCCAAGGCTTCAACTTGAGCTCCTTCATATTGTTCATCTCCAAATCAAAAAAACAAGGAAGGGGGAGTAGGCAATGCTCTCCTCCCAACCATATTCTAATGAGGAGGAGAAGTCATCCTCCTCATTGGCCCCCAAGCCCCAACAATAGAGAAATAAGGGATGTAATGCAACCATGAAAACTTTAGAAAGGCTTCACATTACATACAATCATGCCAACAAAATATGCAACACATACAAGCACAAAAACACCGATATCAACAATATGCAACTTTTCAACATAATGGCTTAAAATCTAAGCCAAGGGAGAAGAGAAATATGGGAACCACCTCCTTTTACCTCCCAAGTGAAATAGGGTTCCACCCAAATAACCTCCAAGTGCACATCACAAAACACTCAAAATATCCTTATCTCTTTCCTTGAAAGTATGAAAAAATTGGTAATGTTTTCCTTTAATCTCCCCATGGGTGGAACACCCTAATCACACTCCCTCCACAGGCATGCCTCAAAACACTGTTTTCCCTCCCCAACAATCCCATTTTCTTTCTCCTACACCATCCTTAAGGCCATACTACCCCAAAACCAAACCAACAGAAACATTCATTCATTTTACACATGAAATAGAAAAAAAAGGAATATGAGTGAACCCATCATTGCCTTTTTATATTCTTCATTGTGTATATTTTCCCCCTTCCAACTTGTTCCATCTTTGTCTTTAAAATTCAAAGCATCGTACCTGAAAAGTAAAAGAAGGAATCATCAATAAAGAGCTTAGAGTTAATCCATATTCCTACACTGTCCTAATTCATGCATATGAATCTCTAAACAATAGGAGATATAGAGTACTTGAAGATCAAACTGCATAGCTCACTCAGAAAGAAGAGAAAGAAAAGAGGAAGAAGAAACATGGACATAAGAGAGGTCAAGAACCTAATTATTTTCTAACTATTTTCTCAAGTGTGCAGGTACAAGTTGTAGAAAAGGACCATGTACATGCTGGAAAGAAGGGTTAATGTAACTCAAAACTCAGATATCTTCTGTAAAAGGAAAATGTTATAGTACATAACAAAGAAGATGCATGCAGACAATGTACACTTTCTAGATTTTAGTCAAGGAAGAGAGAATTCTGGGAAAATTTTGGTAGGGCTTCGCCATGTGAAATGGACATTTTAAATTTTCTAGAAAATGCTACCATCAAAGAAGTATAGTATCTAAGAAAAGAAATAAGATGATGGTATTTCAACAAAGCATCTGAATCAAGGCTTACACCTGCTAATGGTGTTACATGAATGAGCAACTGTTTACAAAAGGCCACATACAAGGTACAAATATCTCATTAAAATCAAGAACAAATTGAAGAATCAAAAGGAGTAAAGAAGCGTGAATACCCATGCCAAAGGAAAGATACCCAAATCTGGGTTGTAATACCTCAAGCCACAAATTGAAAGATACATGGGTATATACAGATTTTGGGAAAAATAACTCATTCATACAGGACAGTTAAAAATCCATACACATATTTGTTGCAATATAACTCAAAGGATCGAATACAGTTACAGGTCTACAAAAGAAAATGCAGATCCTGGCTTTGATCGAAAAACCATTAAATGGGTATCCAAAAATCGGGAAGGAAGCAAAAACTTACTGGTAAAATCAAAAGTTGAGAAAACCCTCGAAGGATCATCAAACTCAGAGCCAAAAGGGATAACCCACAATGAGTTTTTGACTCAGAGATCAAGGTTTCACAAAAATAATGACATCTTAAGTATAAAATATCAGAGAATATGCCTCTATCACACTTGGGAAATCAAAGAAATCAGAGCTTAAGAATCAACTACCATGGTGGCCTTTCTTTTTATACAAGCCAAAGATTTCATAACAGTCAGAGCTAAAATATGCAAATACCCACAACAGACATGGATCTATCTCACAACGAGCTCAAAATTTCAAAGAAAAGCATGACTACCCACGATGCAAGAATTCCGATTTGGAGATATGATTCAAAAGTAACGGTTGTTTAGGGCACAAGGCAGTGAATCCATCAATATAAAATCCTATTAATAAAAAATTAGTTTTTCAAGATGGAGTAGTAGAGACAAAGTAAAAGGGTGAGCCAAATATTGATCGAAATGAGCAATATACAGTCAGGAGATTACAAAAACACAAAGCCACGACTACCTTGCTCAAAATAATGGTGTTACAGGTGCAAGAAAGCAACAAATGATCATTTTTACAGGAGGGATAAGATCACAAACCTGTAATAATGGCAGCCATAGAATCTTCGTAGAGCTCCTATAGGCACGAGATATCTTTTAAAGAAAATCCGAGCTCAAAGACAATAACAAAGCTTGAAGGCTTCATCAATGGCTGTTGTTTAAAAAAATTACAGAGTTTGTTTAGCTCGACTAGAGCTCAAGAATGAAAATGCGAAAGATTAGGGTTTCGAGTGTTTTACTCATCAATAATCCAAAGTAACCTAACTCACTCTGAGTTAATGATCAGAGGATCGATGGCCATGAATCAAAAGTACAGAGGTCGAATGGCTGAGGATGGAACCCAAGTTCTTCAATTAATACAAGTCAGAAACCCTAATCATGCTTTTGAGATCAACGATAAAAATTGACAAGTACAAAGATCAACACTCACAAATTGATCATCAAGATCGATGCAAAAGTAGTCCAAGTGAAATGGTGTCATTTGACCAACTTATAATTTTCAAATTTTATAAAGTGTCAAAATTTCCTTTGTAAGCCCGAAAGTCCATAGAGTACACGTGGCACCATCATGGCAGAAGTAGAGAAACAGAGGTCGGGAGTCACTTAAGTTTTCAAACTTTAAAAATTCAAAAGTTAAAAGTTCCAAACATTTCCTGCAAGCCCGAGCCTCCGTGATGAGAAATTCAAAGCCGCAGGGAGAAGTCAAAAATCAATTCTATAGAACATTGGCGGAGTGGTGGGGTTTCGTTAAAATTTGAGACTTATTTGCAAAAAAAGGTTAAAGCTTCAAGTTACCCCAAGGCATGAAATTCCGCAAAGGACTTAAAAGTATCAAGTTTCCCACAAGCCTGAAAATTTGAAAGGGGAAAAAAAGCCACAAAAGGTCCACAAGTCCGCAAAGGGCTTAAAACTTCAAAAAATCCAAAGTCCGCAAAAGACTTAAAATTTCCAAAATTTTCCCGAAGGCCCGTAAAAGCAAAGGGAGAAGATTTTTCGTGCCATCCAAGCTATCATTTTGAGTTTTGACTTTCAAAATTTGAATTATAGTATATGTTTCAAGAAAATACAAAGTGTCGACCAATGAAACATGCATGTATTAATCAAAAGATGGCCGAAATAAGGTGAAGTGCAAAGTGGTCCCCGTAGCTGATGTTTTTGTGGGTATTATAATTATTTCTTTTACCCACGAACAAGAGTTAATTTTTGCATTTTTCCATAAGAATACAGAAAAAAATTGCATGTTTAAAAATAGGAAAGACTTGCCTTGCAAGCAAGCTTATTTTTAGCAAATTATTTACTCTTGCTTTCTTAAAAATAAACCAGTCGACTTCAGTTGACCAATTGTAATCAAGGCTATTAAATGCCTATTTATAATTGCATGCTCTATTTTTATTCATTTATCTATTATTAAATAAAGGATAAAAATAAATGCATGGGCGAGTACAAGCCTTAGGCTATTTTTAGGAAGAGGGTGAATTTTATTTTTGCTATATATTGTGTGCCTTTGCAAAGCAAAAAAAAAAAAACTTCTAGGGGAATTTTTGGATATAGAGTATCAAGTAATTTTTTCCAGTTTTACCTTCTAAGTGTGAAGAATTTCCGTCTTCCCAATTATTTGCAGTCTTGTGTATGTTTCTATTAGTCTTGTGAATGTAAATTCCCTGATTAATCATCTTACCCTACTGCAAATTTAGTATTTTCTGCATAATTTTAATGTGCATGTTAACTTATCAGTGCTGTTGTGATATTTTCCCTCGACAACCAAGTGTTTGCCCTTAAATTCTATAGAAAACTGTTGGCTTGTGCATCAATAATCTTTCACATATCAATCGCGCATATACTCGGTCAAAGCCCTCATACAAATTTGGTGTATCACCTTAGTTTTAATTACTTTATAGCCATTTTTTCCCCTTAAAACCCTGTGAATCGGTTTAGGATACACCAATAAAGAACCAGCCTTTTAATCCCAAAGAATCGCCTCAAAATAGGTATACCCACAGACCTGAGGTGTTTCCATTGTATCTACGAAAGAGAGATATAAAATTTTGCAAGCTTAGAAAATCTGTAGTCATCTCTCTATAGGGTGCACTTTCGAGAGATAACAATTAAGAAATACAATGGAGGAATCGCATCAGAAGAGGATAGATAACTATTAATGAATGTTTTTGTTGCCCAAGAAAAGGAGTATAACACAAGAAGTAAAGCTATAAAAGGGGTAGGGCCTCAAGCCAAACTAAAGACCCCAGTTCTCACCAATGTCCCAAAAGAGGATCCAAAGAAAGATTCATCTGGAAAAGGCCTTGTTGTCTGAAGTAGAACTGGTGTTCCCACCCATGCCTAAAATGTGGAAAATCTTGTGCCATCTGATGATTTTGTCAATCTTTCTCCAAATGCTACTTTTCCCAAATACATTCCCTATGACATTACCCAAGTCTTGAGTCGATCGATATTTCTATCCCAATTGTTGAACTGCTTAGGATTCTTGAGCACAAGAAAAGGGATTTTGAGTATTTGGGATTGGAGGAAGATAAGAATGCCCAAGGAAGAAATATAAATAATGTAAACACTCCTCCAATAATTGCAGACCTAGAAAAACCACCATCATTGGATGAGATAGATGAACCACCTGAAGTTTACTTGGGAACATCTTTGGTTAAGTCTTAATTAAATTTTGATCCTTTTTTAAAACACTGATTATTAAGGACAAGTTGCTACACAATTGTATGTTTAATTTTGGAGCATCATGCAATTTTATGCCTCTAGAAGTCATGAATGAATTGAACATTAAAGTGACAACAACTTATGGTAAGTTTACTGTAATGGATTCTAGAGAGGTGCCTATTGTCAGAGATGTGTAAAAGGTTTGGTGGTACATGTTAGTGCAAAATCACGTAACCCCGGACACACATCAGGCTTCTAGGTTGATGTTCGGCATCCAGTGTGATTGCACAACATGGAAACCTCTCTCCAAGCGTGGGACTTGTAAAACCGAGAGAAGAATCTCCGAGAGAAGGCTGGTTCCCGCTCCCTAAAATACCTGCCACAAGCTATTCCAAAGTGCGAGGCTAGCTAATCTAATCCTAATCTAACCATGCCAAGGAGACAGAGAGAGAGAGAGAAGGGAAAAAATAGCAAAATCCTACACTAAAACGGTGATACACCGAGAGAAGGAGAATGTTGGACATCTATCAAAACGCCATGGACAAGGAGAGGTGAGCAATGGGAAGGATGGACGATGCATCACAGCCCAAGGATAGATTTCACACAGAAAATGTCCCAAAACTCCATGAACACAGCTCCAGACCTGCAATGAACATTCAAACATGCACAAATACCTGCAATGAAGAGAGGCAAGAAGAAAACAAGCAAAAACGAGAAAGGATGGACAGATGCATCACAAAACACGTTTTGTTGCTTCAGAAGTTTGCACAGAACATCATTCCATTAATAAGAGGCAAAAACGCCATTACAGAGCAAGGGAGGAGGTTCGAACTCCATTTTCAACCCTAGAGAAGAAAAGAAGGGAGAGCAAGAGCGAAAGAATGAACAACCCCTTTCTAAATGAGCCAAATCGCTTTTTTTACATTGCATGGGTCGAGCCTAGGGGACAGAAACGTGAAAAAACGTGCAAGCCCATCCCTCATTGACTGCAGATGCATTAAATCAGCATGGGGGATCTTTGTCAACCCATACCCTGTCACTTTGAGCGATTTTGAGGAGAATGCGACCCATTTGCATTAACTGGGCCGCTAAAATGTCACTTCTGGCCGTGCAGAAGAAGAATGCGACCCATTAGCATTAAAACAGGTTGTTGAAAGGTCGCTTCTGGCCATTATCACACGTCAGCGCCGTTTCTCCATTTTCTCTCTTCAGACTACACCAAAACTCAAGATTGATCCCAGAATCATGTAGAGCATCTCACAAGCTTTCCGTTGATATAAAGAACGTGGAAATCCGAGCTCTGGATCAAAAGATATGGCGATCTGAAGATTTAGGGCACGGAGCAGACCAAAACGGATTTTGAAATATTTCCCGCGCTCTGCCACTTGGATGACACGTGGCACGCTCTGATTGGTCGCGTGATTCTCTCTCCTTCTACTTTTCGGTGGGCTGTCTCTTGAAATTTGACCTTTTTGATGATTTTAAAACATTTTCCACTTTTTTTCCGCTCCCGCCACTGGAAGATACGTGGCATGATTGGTTGGAGGACGGGCGCGGGGTCTTCCTTGTCTTTTAAACTTTGGGCCCAAGACTTCTTCAAAATTTCTAAGTCCTCCCCGAACTCCACACTTCCTTGCTCCATTGGACACGTGCCTAATTCCTATTGGCTCGGGCCAGTGCTTCAAACCTTGCCCCTTTGACTTTTGGACTTTTCCTCTCGAGACACGTGGCAATTTCTATATGGTTCTCGGGCTGCCGGTCTTCCGCGTACTTCACGTCCATTCGTCCCAGACGTCCCATTTTGATTTTGGACCCTTTGGGACAATTTCGGCCGATTCGGCCGGTTCGGGTATTTCTGGCCCGTCCCAATTGCTTTTGGGCTCCTTGTGCTGATTTCGCGAGAACCGGCCGGTTCGGGCATTTCGCGTCCATTTGTCCCACTCGTCCCGAATGCCCCTCTCAGCAGTTAGTCGATTTTCTCTCTCGATCGAACCGGAATTTCGCGCCCGCCGCGTACTTTCGTCCCACTTGTCCCAAATGCTTAGTGGGCCGACTGGACTCATTTCGGCCGGTTCGGGCGGTTCGCGTACCTTTGTCCCATTTGTCCCACCTTGTGCTGGACTAGGACTTAGCCGATTTTCACAATTTTTCTGCCCCAACTACTTGCTTTCTGCAACCTTCTCCGCACTTTCTCAAAGCTTGCTCCTTCCTTCTTCGGCCTGGGGAGTTTAGAAAGATTCCTGAAGGGACCCTAGAAACCTGATTTTTGCTCTGAATCAATCAATTTTCTTGGGATTTGGATATTCTGATGCATGTTATCAAAATTACCCTGGGGGGGTGAATTTTGGATAACAATTTGGCGACTCAACGGGGTCATCTGCCTGCTAGATGAAAAGATCGATGCTGAAGCATCCATTGGGCATGGAGTCATGAGTAATACAACTGCAAACTGATCGAACTTTGAAAATCTCCCCTCTGAGCCACTTGGAAACCCACCGGGCATGGAGTTGTTCTCACCAAAACCACTGAAATGAACTGTGCAAGAGCAAAACCAGCAACACCAAAACTATGTACAGAACTGAAAATCATACATGTCCCAAATGGAACATGCAGAGTGTGCACGAGCACTTCTTCTACTGAAAGCAAATCTACCTACTCTACTCTAGCTGGAAGCAAAGGCAAGCTAAACAAACCCTGCAACTGGTTGTGAGAAATAGCTTCCTTTCTTCAAAATTGGCAGCCATGCAATTGATTTGGCACTGATCATGGCTGTTTGGATGGATGGAAAATCAACAAGAAGCTGGTCTTCTATCCAAATCATCAAGGTATCAACTGAAAAATCCAATACCTCTTTTAGTTGCTCTGCATTTGGATTGGAGAGGTATGGCAGCTGATCCTTGGTACTTTGTAGCTCATCCTCATGCTCAGAAGCAAGCATGACTGGTTGTGGCTTCTCCTTTGGCTCCAATGAAGCCAAATACCTGATTGGGCAAGGTATGGTCCTTTGAGTATGCCCATTGCTGTGATTTTCAACTCCAAGAATGGAGTCTTCTTGTAGATCCTCCTGATGGATGGTGTGGAAGAAAAGGTGAAATCCTTCTGTCCTTTCCCTTCCTCCGATGGAGAACATGGAAGATTTAAATCTTCCAATTTTGATTCCAAAGAGCTGCTGTAAGATGCAGGCTGCTGCAAATGAAAGTTCTCCTTCATGGCAGCAGGCTCTGGTGTTTGGAATGTGGATGATGAAAGAGAGAATGGTGAAAACTCAATCGGCTCTTCTTCATCAAAACAGTCCTCCAAATCTGACAGGTAAACTGCCTCATTGCTGTCCTGCTGCTCGTATTCAACTTCCTCCATGGTGTCCTCTTGATCTGCAACTTGACCACCATGGTTTCCTTCATTCTCCGATATTGGGTTTGAGAGATCAAACTCCTCTTCAGCACTGGAACTTGAGAGAGATGAAGTAGAGAGAAGAACTGAAGGTTTTCCTGTAGCCTGCTTTGTGCTCAAAGCCCTTGGATCTGCACTTTTCTCCTTCACAGCTAGATTGTGCTCTTCTTCTTTTGGATTTGGAGCAGCTTCTCCTTCCTCCAATGTTTGAAGGCAATCTTGCTCTTGGTTGAACTCTTCCTCCAGCATGAAGTTTGTCAAGTCAAACTCTTCATTCTGCTGCTCTAGAGGGCAAGTTGGGGCTGCAAGATCTTCTTCTTCAAAAAAATCAGTCCTAACCACCATTTGTTCAACCTTGGCCTCTAGCGTAGGATTAACCATCAAGGGAATCTTTGTTATCCCAAATTTGGCAGCCCAAACCTTCAAGCTGTCTGTCATTTCTTTTCTTTTTGGCTCTTCCTCTTGTTGTCCTTTATGACTGATTTTTTCATTTTCTTCTTCCCCACATGGAATTGGGGATGCAAGAGGAGGGGTAGGTTGAAACTCCACTGATTTGACAATTTTTTGTGGTGGTGGAGGTGAAACCTCTTGTTTCTTTGGAGGAGGGGGTGTTTCTGTTAGCTCTTGTGGAGGGGATGACTGTTTGGAAGGAAAAAGGAAAGAAGAATCGAGATGTGGTGGAAGACTAGGGGATGGAGACATGGATTCAACACTTGGGACAGCAGATGGAGGGTTTAAATGAGATGGTGCTGCTTGAGTATTGGAAAGAGAAAAACCAGATGATGGTGTAGAACTTACCCATTGACAAGGTTGTTCAACAACAAGTCTGTAGGCCTCTATCTCTGTTGTCCATTGTGCAAGTTGGGGCAGCATCTTTATCATGAAGTCCAGCTTCTCCTGAGGGCTGTAATGCCTTGGAAAAGGTCCCACCCATGGACAGGGTGCTTCATAACCGATTCCAAAAGCTCTCATTTGAGTGTTGCTTGCTCGGATCGCACCATCCCCTCCTCCATCTTTTGGATTTTCTCCAATGCACTCACCAGCATCTTGGATCGATGGTCTTCATTGTATGCACACTCTTGCTTTTGAAAGCTCCATAGCCAAACCGACTTTGCACTTTGCTGCTCATATGGGTATGCATACTGATCTTGAATCTGCTCAAAATGCTGATTTGGAGGATTTGTAAAATGTGTTGGAGGTGGAATATACTGCTGTTGTTGATGTGAATTCCATGATGGAAATGAAGTCATGATTGCACAACTTCATAGAATGAAAGAATGAAAGGGATGGAAAGAAGGATGAATGAAAAATGGATGGAAATGAATGGAAAGGAAGGTCTGCAACTTCAGAGATGGGTTGTTGACCAGATGGAGTCGCCAGATGTGTTTGCAAGTGCCTCCAAAGGCTGAAATCTTCACAGGAACACATCAACCTGCAAAAGATGAAGTGAAAGACCTCTAAGGTCCCACCGGGCGTGCCAAAACTGTTAGTGCAAAATCACAGCACCCCTGGACGCACATCAGGCTTCTAGGTTGATGTTCAGGCATCCAGTGTGATTGCACAACATGGAAACCTCTCTCCAAGCGTGGGACTTGTAAAACCGAGAGAGGAATCTCCAGAGAAGGCTGGTTCCTGCTCCTAAACTACTCGCCACAAGCTATTCCAAGCTATTCCGGTGCGGGCAAGCTAATCTAATCCTAATCTAACCATGCCAAGGAGACAGAGAGAGAGAGAGAAGGAAAAAAAGAAAAGCCTACACTAAAACGGTGATACACCAGAGAAGGAGAATGTTGGACATCTATCAAAACTGCCATGGGACAAGGAGAGGTGAGCAATGGGAAGGATGGACAGATGCATCACAGGCCCAAGGATAGATTTCACACAGAAAATGTCCCAAAACTCCATGAACACAGCTCCAGACCTGCAATGAACATTCAAACATGCACAAATACCTGCAATGAAGAGAGGCAAGAAGAAAACAAGCAAAAACGAGAAAGGATGGACAGATGCATCACAAAACACGTTTTGTTGCTTCAGAAGTTTGCACAGAACATCATTCCATTAATAAGAGGCAAAAATGCCATTACAGAGCAAGGGAGGAGGTTCTAACTCCATTTTCAACCCTAGAGAAGAAAAGAAGGGAGAGCAGAGCAGAAAGAATGAACAACCCCTTCTAAATGAGCCAAATCTGGCTTTTTTTACATTGCATGGGTCGAGCCCAGGGGACAGAAACGTGAAAAAACGTGCAAGCCCCTCCCTCATTGACTGCAGATGCATTAAATCAGCATGGGGATCTTTGTCAACCCATACCCTGTCACTTTGAGTGATTTTGAGGAGAATGCGACCCATTTGCATTAACTGGGCCGCTAAAATGTCACTTCTGGCCGTGCAGAAGAAGAATGCGACCCATTAGCATTAAAACAGGTTGTTGAAAGGTCGCTTCTGGCCATTATCACACGTCAGCGCCGTTTCTCCATTTTCTCTCTTCAGACTGCACCAAAACTCAAGATTGATCCCAGAATCATGTAGAGCATCTCACAAGCTTTCCGTTGATATAAAGAACGTGGAAATCCGAGCTCTGGATCAAAAGATATGGCGATCTGAAGATTTAGGGCACGGAACAGACCAAAACGGATTTTGAAATATTTCCCGCGCTCTGCCACTTGGATGACACGTGGCACGCTCTGATTGGTCGCGTGATTCTCTCTCCTTCTATTTTTCGGTGGGCTGTCTCTTGAAATTTGACCTTTTTGATGATTTTAAAACATTTTCCACTTTTTCCCGCTCCCCGCCACTTGGAAGATACGTGGCATGATCTGGTTGGAGGACAGGGCGCGGGGTCAACCTTGTCTTTTAAACTTTGGGCCCAAGACTTCTTCAAAATTTCTAAGTCCTCCCCGAACTCCACACTTCCCTGCTCCATTGGACACGTGCCCAATTCCTATTGGCTCGGGCCAGTGCTTCAAACCTTGCCCCTTTGACTTTTGGACTTTTCCTCTGAGACACGTGGCAATTTCTATATGGTTCTCGGGCCTGCCGTCTTCCGCGTACTTCGCGTCCATTCGTCCCGGACGTCCCATTTTGATTTTGGACCCTTTGGGACAATTTCGGCCGATTCGGCCGGTTCGGGTATTTCTGGCCCGCTTGTCCCAATTGCTTTTGGGCTCCTTGTGCTGATTTCGCGCGAACCGGCCGGTTCGGGCATTTCGCGTCCATTTGTCCCACTCGTCCCGAACGCCTCTCAGCGCTTAGTCGATTTTCTCTCTCGGTCGAACCGGCATTTCGCGCCCATCGCGTACTTTCGTCCCACTTGTCCCAAATGCTTAGTGGGCCGACTGGACTCATTTCGGCCGGTTCGGGCGGTTCGCGTACCTTTGTCCCATTTGTCCCACCTTGTGCTGGACTAGGACTTAGCCGATTTTCACAATTTTTCCTGGCCCAAACTACTTGCTTTCTGCAACCTTCTCCGCACTTTCTCAAAGCTTGCTCCTTCCTTCTTCGGCCAGGGGAGTTAGAAAATTACCGAAGGGACCCCGCAAACCTGATTTTGCTCTCGAATCAATCAATTTTCTTGGGATTTGGATATTCTGATGCATGTTATCAAAATTACCCCTGGGGTGAATTTTGATAACAAGACAACTTTCAACTTATCCAGTAAGAACTTGAAACTTGATGTTGTTATTGTTGATTTCCCTACCAAATGGGAATATTTTTATCAAGAAAGTGGGTCAGTAAGTTGGTGGAAGTGTTTAGATGGATATGTCTTTTTCCACCATTCCAATCAAGGCAGCCTTCAGAAACGCTTGTGACGGAGAGAAGAAGATGTTGCACCTCATTGAAGATCCAAATAATGCCTTTTATGAAGTGTTGTATGCTGATGTAGATGAAGATAACTTTGTGGGGTTTCTAATGGAAAAGAGCATAAGATTGATCGTGTAAATGTCTTGAACAAGTAGGTTTACCTTGGAACTTGTTATCGATGGAGCTTGTTCCAAGTTTGGAAATGGTGTTGTCATTGTTCGATTTCTCCGTGCCAAGAAGAGTTTGTCTTTTCTTTCAAACTTAACTTTGAATGCACTAAAAAAATTGTTGAATATGAAGCATTGTTATTAGGCTTGAGAATTTCATGGAATTAATTTTTTTTTTGAATATGTATAAAATTATGCCTAGTTTGGGCTAGTATATTTTTTTTAAAATTTCGATCACCCAAAAAAAGATACACCATGAAAGATAAACATATTTACACTTCAAAAAATAGCTATAAAAAGGCATAGTTAGAAAATAAATAATATGGAAACCTTATATTAGTCATAAAAATTGGAAAAAATATATTTTTAGAAAGAAGAGACTCTGATCTATGTCATGGTATAATTTTTTTAAAATGGATCAATTGTTCTATTTTGATTTATCATACAAGAAGTGGAATTTTTACATTTTCTTGTAAAAACATGTTGTTTGTTGTGTTTGTGTAGGTCCATGCCTCAGGATTGGGGATCCAAACCAGATCCCAAGCCTTGAGGCATGGCTTGGGAAAAGAGAAAATGCAAAACACGCATACACATTATAACATGTGCACGTTCGTAGTATAAAAATTATTCATGCTTTTGAAATGCTTCTATGTACATAAATAAATGTTTAAGTTTTTCATTTATTATTATTTATATTTTATTATTTATTATACTTTAAATTTATTTATGTAAATATAAGAAATTAGGGTAACTCGCACCTTATGGAATTAGTCTCATAAATCCATGAATCATGGTTTAGGAGATAGTTTTTTAAAGTATAATCTAGTCACTACATAGGTAATTTTTTAGGATTTCAGTATTCAACCTAAATCTTTTAGCATTTAACTTCTACAATCGAAACCCTAAAGCATAGAAATAAACCTAAACATTAAATTGTAAACCTTGAGCCCTAAACCCTAAACCCTAAACCTTTAACCATGATCCTGTAGACCCTAAAACCTAAACTCTAAACACTAAACCTTAAATATTTAGCCCTTACCCGTGATCCCTAAACCCCGAGCCTTAAGCCCTAAACCCTAAACCATGAACCATGAGCCCTAAATGCTAAACCCTGAACCCTAAACCATAAAAAAAATCCTAAACCCTAAACCCCGACCCATAAACCCTAAACCTTAAACACTCGAATCCTAAACCCTAAACCCTAAGCCTCGAGCCCTACACCCTTATCCCCAAGCCCTAAAATGTAAACCCTAAACCCTAGACCATATACCATAAGCCCTAAGCCCTAAAACCTAAACCTTAAAACCTAAACCCTAGGCCCCGAGCCCTAAACCATAAACTGTAAACCTTAATCCCTAAACCATAAACCCTAAACCTTAATCCCTAAACATTAAATCCTGAACCCCAACCGTAAACCATAAACCCTTATCCCTAAAAACTAAATACTTAACTCCAAACCCTAAACCCTAAACCCTTAACCTTGAACCCTAAATCCTTAACCTCGATCTATAAACCCTAATCATAAACACTAAACCCTAAACCATAAACCTAAAAGATAAATCATAAACCATAACCCCGATCCTCGAACCCCGAACCCTAAACCCTAAACCTCAAACCCCGAACCATGAGACCTAAACCCTAAACCATAAACCCCAAACCATATTTCATATATATTTTCTCGGTCTTTTGCTTAGAACCATAATTGAGTCTCGCTTATAAAACTACCTTGTTTATGAGATTTGGGACAAGTAACTCAATGGATATGAAATCTACCTTGTGCCTTGTAATTCATATATTACACATATCTTCCAAACTTGTTTCTCCCCACATAAACTTGCACTCTTGAATGTAAATTTATTCAAAATTTGAATCAAATTTCACATTTCTCATATTTCCATGTATGGTATTATGAAAGCCATGATGACCCATTGGAAGATGTAAAAAATAACCATCACAACAACAAAATTAATCTTAAAGGAAACAAAAGAAACATAGAGAATATATCAATGCAGAGGTGTAGGATCATAATTGAATTTCCTGTATTATTCTTTCCTCTCGGAGAAAGATAAAGTTCAAGTGTTCTACCGGAATGGATAGTAAATTTGACATAACTTCCTAAAGTGTTCAAAATAATCATAGAAATAGGGGAATGGCTAAGAACACTAAGGGGTTATCAATCACCTAGTAAATCTTTCTTGTTTAGTTATAAATGGGAGTTACCTGGCCTACGACTTAGTGACCTTCCATTCATTGATAATTCCTTATATGATAAACCCATGGATGTTTTCAAAATCCCTAACAAAAATATAGGTTATTCATCACTCCTAGTGAAGGATGTGATGTGATATCCAAGAAACTTGAAATTCATATAGATTTAGAGGTCATAACACGAATTTACAAATATCTCTATCATTATAAATGGAAGCCAAGTAATAGTGTCTCCTCAGTACATCCATGGATTGAGGACTACCTGGGGTCTTTGGAAGGATTTGAGAGTCAAGAATATGACATTTCCTCCTTCAAAATATCAACGAGACAAAAACATCAAATTTTGATGACTCTCTTTGAATGTTCTCGCCTACAAATTCGATGAACCCCGAACTCTATGACCTAAACCCTTAACCTCAACCATGAGATCTAAACCCTAAACTATAAACCCTACCATAAAACCAAAATATTAAATCTTAAACCCTAAACACTAAATACTAAATACTAAACCCTAAAACCTAAACCCTAAACCCTTGACTATAGACCCTAAACCATAAGCCCTAAGCCCTAAACCCTAAAGACTAAATCTAGAGCCCAGGCTCTAACCCCTAAACCTTAAACCAAGTAGCTATGAACCCCAAACCTTAAGCCTTGAACCCTACACCCTAATCCCTAAGCCCTAAGCGCTTAACCTTAAACCCCGAGCCCTAAACCCTAAATCTAGAGCCCCGGTCTCTAACCCCTATACCTTAAACTCAGAACTTCACCCCTAAACCTTAAACCCGTAACTCAACCCCGAACCCCGAGTCGTAAACCTTAAACCATGCACCCTAACCCCTAAAACCTAAACCTTGAGCCCCGAGTCCTAAACAGAAATCCTAAACCTTAATGCCTAAATGTTAAATCCTAAAGGTTCCTAAACCCTAAACCCCGACCCCCTAAACCCTAAATTCTAAACCCCAAGCACTAAATCCTAAACCCTAAACCCTAAACCCTAATCCCTAAGCCCTAAGCCCTAAACCCTAAACACTAAACCCTAAATCTTGAACTCTATAACCTAAACCCTTAACCGTTAAACCTAAACCCTAAACCTCGATCCTTAAACCCTAAAACTTGAACCCTTTTCCCTTTTCCCTAAACCCTGACCTTTAAACCTTAAACCTTAACTCCTAAATCCTAAATCCTCAACCCTAAACCTTAAACCCTGAGCCCTAAACCCTAAACCCTATACCATAAAACCTAAGCCCTAAACCCTAAACTCTAAGCTCTAAATCCTAAACCCTAAACCCTAAACCCTAAAACCTAAATCCTAGCCCCTAAACCTTAAACGTTGAGCCCTAAACCCTAATCTCTAAACCCTAGGCCCTAAGCCATAAGACCAAAGCTAAAACCCTAAACCTTAAACACTTAAACATAAACCCTCAACCCTAAACCATAAAAACTAAACCTTGAGCTCTAAACCCTGAACTCTCAACTCTCAACCCTAAACCCTAAACGCTAAACCTTGATCCCTAAACCCTAAACCTTGAACCCTTTACCCTAAACCATGAACCCTGACCTTTAAACCTTAAACCCTAACTCCTAACACTTGAACTATAAACCCTAAATCATTGACCCTAAACCTTAAACCCTAACTCCTAATGTTATGTTTGTGAGCCTATTTTCATGTTAGAGTATGGTACACCTTCCATGTGTTACGCTGTGGGTATTTTTACGGTGATCCCGCCGCGGTGAGCGGGTCGGGGGGTTGAAGCTCCCCGATGAAAGGGGTTCGGCTGGCTAAGCCCCCAAGCAAATTTTTCATGAGTGGTTCATTAACCCATGGGTAATGGGTAACCGTTATGGGTTGTTTTTGGGCCCATGGTTTTTTCGGTCTTTTGCCCATTGTTTTGATACCCACGGTTTTTTACCCTTGGTTTTGATACCCACGGTTTTGTATCAAACTTCTTAAGCAGTTGTCTATTTATATGGTCTTATGCATATGATAGAGGTACAAGAAAATGTATTATAGATGTGTTTTGAATTCGGGTTTGAATTCTGTAGAGTTTGTTGAGCATAGCTCCAAACGGATCTGGGTATTGTATTGAGAGAGTGAAGGCTTGTAATAAAATTTGAGCAAGTGATTCTTGGTGGACGTAGCCCAAATTGGGTGAACCACGTTAAATATTATCTCTCTGTGTTGTGTTATTTATTACGCACTTTTATTTGAGATCTCAGTAATATTTTCTACATATTAGTTTCTACTGCTTGCGATTCTAAAGAGATTATTCCGCATATTTTATCTCTTATTTCCTAACACCTAAACCGTAAACCATAAACCCTAAATTCTCAACCCTAAACCGTAATAACTAAACCCCGAACTCAAAACCCGAACCTCAACTCTCAACCCTAAACCCTAAATCCTAAACCTTCAACCTTGATCCCTTAACCATGAACCTTGAGCCATAAACCCTAAACCCTTAACCTTGATCCCTAAACCCTAAACCTTGAACCTTGAGTCCTAAACCCTAAACCCTCAACCCTTAACCCCCGAACCGTAAACCCAAAAATCTAAACCCTAAACCCCAAACAATGAACCCTAAGCCCCAAGCCCTAAACCCTAAACCCTAAAATCTGAACTATGAGGCTTATAAATAAACCTTAAACCCTAAACTCTAAACCTCGAGTCCTAAACCATTAGCCCTAAACCCTAAACCCCAAGCCCTAAACCCTAAACCCTAAATCATAAACCCTCACCCAAAGGAAAGTCCTAAAAAGATAATTCAACGTGTTTCAATGTGTAGGGAATAATGATTAAGGTGATTGATCAAATCATTTAGTTTTTATGAGAGACTACTTCCTTTAATGCCTAAAAAGGAATTTTTTGCCATTTTGTAGTTAAGTGAACACCCTTTGGAACAAGATAAAATGAGCTAGTCATGTCACCGAGTTATCAAGGACCATTATTTTTGAAATATTAAGGCATCATTTGTCTCCATAAGAGACATATGAGAAAAATAATGTATGATAATCATGAATTTGATTCCATGAAAGGATGCTTTTAGAGCTAGGAAAGGAAAGGGGATGATATCTATATGGAGTACCATGTTTCTAAGAAAGAGAAATCATCTAAGTTCAATTGATGTAATTAACTTAGTACTATTCGTAACAACTCATTCAACACCTAGTAGTGTTATCACACCTTAATGAGGAGGCACATTACAATCACCTCATTTTGGCCATAGGACAAGAATCCCATTCAAGGAACAATCCTCTATCTACAAAGTGAGGATCTCTTTTTAGTAAGAAGTAGATAAACATCGTAGAGTTAATTCATGGTCACTAAAGTGAATTATGGACCAAATTTAAAAATTAGTACTAATTCAAGCAAAGTGGTAGGACCAAAATCCATTTTAGAAGGTCAAAAAACCTAAAAATGACTATATTCTTTCCCAATACAAAGACGGACTACAATATATATGCCCAAAAGTTTTAGGTCGCTTGTCAAATCCTCAAAAATGAGTAATTACTGACCAGATTAGATTTTGAAAAACTACCTTCTAGATTATAAATGTTGGAGCTACGAGACCACTTCCATAAGGTGTAGAGTGACCCTAATTTTTTAAATTTACTAAAATAAATTTAAAGTATAAGATTTATTTTATACTAAGTATAAAAGAAGTATTATACTTAAACATTTATTTTTGTAAGTATAAACCACCAAAACACATATGCATGTTCCATACTACACAAAACACATACGCGTTTTGAATTGTTTAAAATGCGTACACATTATATGTTTGGTGATTCCCAAGACAAAAAAATTAAAACGCGTATGTGTTTTAACAAAACGCGTATGCGTTTTTTTTTTAGATTCTTGTCCTCTTTTTGGCCCCCCAACTTCATGCAATTACGTACTAACAAGGCCATATGTCCCTGATAATGTTAAAAATTGGCAAGTGTTTGATGATGATGCCCAGGTGAAATGGTTTCTACAGAACCAAGGTGAGTTTTCTGACCAAAATATAGATTGGGAACCAATGGTGTGTGTTGTTGAAGGAAAGGAAACTTTATTTGGCAAAGACATCATCCAACTGAAGACAAACATGATTCCCAAAGGTTTTGTGGCTCTTGAATCAAAATTTGATAATGTTGATTACATTATTAAAATAAGTATGTTAGTTTCAAGAGATGTGGAAGAGCATGACCTTGGCACAAATGAAAAACCACGTAAAATCTGGTTAGGAAGTAATCTCAAGCAAGGAAGAGAAGCAATCTTATGTTTGATTGTTGAAGAAATATCAAGAAAACCTAGCTTGGTCTTACTCTGAGTTGAAGGCATACAGGGAATATTTTTTCCAACATGAAATTCCTCTTGAATATAGTGCCAAGCCTTTCAAGAAAAAACAGAGGCCCATCAATTCGATCCTTTCTTTGAAGATGCAAGAAGAATTGAAGAAGTTGAGGGATGGAGGGATCATTCAACCCACAACGTACTCTTCTTAGGCAAAAAATTTAGTACATGTTAGAAAAAATAATGGTGATGTAAGGTTATGCGTAGACTTCAAGAGCTTGAATAAAGCATCATATAAAGATAATTACCCTCTACCAAACATGGAGAATATGCTACAATTGGTAACTGGTTCTGAATTGTTATCTACTCTAGATGGTTTCTTTGGCTCTAATAAAGTTGTTGTGAAGGAGTTAGAAAGAATAAAGAATGCCTTTACCACTCCTTGGGAAATTTCTAAAGAGCAATGGATGTAGCATTTGTAGGTTATATTAATGACTTCATTGTTGTTTATCAAGATGTTGCAACTGTGTTTTCAAAAAAAAAAATGATCACTTGCAACACTTGGAGAGAATGCTATTTAGGTGGAGAGAGTATGGCATATCATTGAATCCCAAGAATTTCCATTTTGGAGTGCAAAAGGAAAATTTTCTTAGTCTCATCAGTATCAAAGGAAGGGGTCATGATTGATCTAGAGAGAGTATAAGCCATCATACAGGTTGCAATTCCAAGAACTAAGAAGGGAGTTCAATCCTTCTTTGGAAAAATAAACTTTATCAAGATTTGTGTCTAACTTTGTTGATCCGACCATCCCCATTACTAGTATGCTTTGAAAAGGACCAAGTTATCAAATGGGAAGAAGTTTCCATTCAATATTTCAATGGGATCACAGAAGCACTAAGGCATGCCCTTGTTTTGGAAGCTCCAAAATACAAGAAGCCTTTTCAAGTGTTTTATTTTTCTTCAAAAAACACCATTGCATCTGTCTTATTACAGAAGGATGATGAAGGGGCTGAGAGACCAATTTCCTTTTCAAAGAAGGAATTGTAAGGAGCTGAGTTAAAGTACACCATCATGGAGAAGTAAAAATTTTCCTTAGTGAAAGAAACAAAGGTTTTCAAACCCTACATCTTGAACTCTAAAGTTGTTGCTTATGTTCGCCATATCATGATGAAAGAAGTCTTATTAGAGATGGAGGTCTCAAGCAAAAGATGAAGATGGGTGAACAAGTTGCAAAGTATGACATGGATATCCAAACCACAAAATTGGTAAGAGGTTTGGGCCTAGCTAAGCTTATGGCTGAGAGCAACTTGCAAACAATTGAGGTGAATGAAGTAGAAGGAGAAAACGTGGATGCCCTTGAAAAGTTAGTAAGCTCTGAATGGTACAAGGATATAATATTTAATCTCAGACATCTATGCCGCCCTAAATATTTGAGTAAAAATCAGAAAAGATCTCTTAATTTAGCCTCTCAAAAATATGTCATTACTGATTTTGGGTTAGCTTAGAAGAACTCAAAGGGAGTGCTCTTAAGATGCACTGCTGAGGATGAAGCCCCAAAGGTAATTGCTGATCTCCGTGGAGGATGTTTTGGGGGAAATTTTTCTGGACGAGTTACAACAAATAAAATCTTGAGAGCTGGTTATTGGTGGTGAACTCTCTGCAAGGATACAACTGTATTGATTAGGAAATGTGAAATTTTCTAGCGTTTTTCTGGAAGAATGAAAGCTTCAGGCTCCCTTCCTTTACAGCCTGTGTCATTTGAAGCCCCATTCAAGCAATGGGGAATGGATTTCATTAGGGAAATTTATGATCCTTCCAGTGCTGGTCATAAATGGATTCTTGTAGCCACAGATTATTTTACTAAGTGGGTAGAAGAAATCCCCACCAAGAAGGCAACACACCAAGTTATCATGGAATTCATGCTTTGAATCAAATCATATGCAGATTTGGAGTACCAATTAATATTGTTGATGATAATTCCATGAGTTTCAGAGCCAAACCTTTGGTGTTAATGTGCAAAGAATATGGAATAAATTTTGCATATGCTTCTAACTACAATCCCCAAGGAAATGGACAAGTTGAGTCCAACAATAAAAACTTGTTGAAGATCATTAGAAGAACATTGGAGCTGAAAAAAGGAAGTGGGGTGAGCAACTAAAGTTTGTTGTTTGGGATGATAGAATCATTGCCAAAAGAGCTACTGGTAAGAGCCCATTTGAGTTGGTATATGGAACTCAAGATTTTCTATCCCTTCATTTACAATTGTCTTCATTTCAGTTTGTTTAACAAATTGAAGATAAAGAAGTTAGTCCATATGATAATAGAATTAATCAGATTATTGAGTTAGATGAAGAAATAAGGGAATCCCATTAGCGACTTGTGAAGTTCAAAGAAAAGTTGAAGAATTTATTTGACAAGAAGGTGACTCCTAGATCTTTCAAAGCATTAGGGATCTTGTGATTTTATGGGATAACATGCATGAAGATAAGGGAAAGTAAGGTAAATTTGATGCATTGTGGATAGTCCCTTATTCAATTTATATTCAAATTGGTGAAAATACCTTCTTCTTAAAATACTTAGATGGATAACGCTTGAATTCCCTGTTAATGGTAGGCATTTGAAACATTTCCTTGATTGATTTCTTAGAATCAAGGTATACAACATTGTATAGTGTATAGTGTATAGTTATTCGTATTCATTCTCGCTTGTGTGTTTTTGTTTGTTCTGGTCTTTGGTGACCTGGTTTTACTTGGTTTCTCGGTTCATTTTTTGGAGGATGGTTATGGTTTCTCTTCACTACAAGCTTATTATTTGACTCCATTGCCCAATGGTCTATTTTTGGCACTTGGTCTACTATTTGTTCTTATAGCACTCACAGGGAGTGCCCATCCCCGAGTCAAAGCTGATGTTGGTGCTCAAATTAGTCTCGCCCCACTTCTCATTGAAATTCCTTAGTTTGCGGCCTGTATAATTCCTCAATTTATGGAGTATTGACCTAAAGTAGTGAGGAAAGGTCAAATCCTCTTGAAGGTGCTATCCATCTCTCCACAAATCTGAGTGAAAAGGGCTAGTTAGATCTCATCCCCAGCTATAAAATGACACACACTATGATCTATCTATATCTAAGCTCCATGTCCAATCTGTGTTGCTGCTCAGATTGAAAGGGAGAACAAATTTAGATACCAACAAGTTCCATGATATGCAATAAGCTAGCATGTGTCACTGCAGTATGAGAGAAGGTTCCTGGATTTACTTTAGTATGTGGACTATATGTAGGATGAGTAGGTTAGGATTCATAGGTTCATCACGGGCCTTAAATTTGACCTGGGTGGGGTAGTCCATATGCATTATCCACAAAATTAAGCTGAGGTCATTTAGAAGGCCTACCTTATAAAGGAAAAAAGAGGGAAGATGCAACATGCATGAGACAGGGTGAGGAGTCGCATCCAGTAGCTATAGGATAATCGATAGAAGGGGGTGACCCCTCCCCCTCGTGGTGGGCATGAATCTTCATAGTCTTATTTTAAGCCACAACTATAGTAGACTGACCCAACTTTCAGGCCTCCACAAAGATATGATGCTCAAAGAGGGAACAAAGTATGGGGCCTCCAACTAGGGGACCCACCAGACGAGACGGAGCACCCGGGCACATACAACAAGAGCTCATCCATAGTGCCCACTAAAGTCTAAAGAAAGATGTTTGGGGTCTTGAATGATTCCCAAACAACCAGGAGAATCTGCTACTCATTGGAGATGACCAAGAAGTTTTTATGGTTGCAGTGTACCAGGGCATCACTAGAGAGATTGTCCAAAAAACCCTAATAACAAGGATAAGGGTCTCATTTCATAGCTGAAAGTGGGTGACATGGCTAGGAGCCATAAGATTTATATAGCGGTCGAGAACCACTAAGCATAACATTAGAGCCTAGTGATTCAGGCTACAGGTAGCATCGGTGGTATTTCTACCCCTATTTTGTTAGATTCAGGATATTTTAATTCCTTTATTTCTTAGGCTAGTAGCAGTTAGGCAGGGCTGCAGTTGGGACATTGAGATGGCTTCTGGAGCCAAGCTCTCAATGGAATCCTTAGTCAAGGAGTGTGTAGTTGACCTAGGATTGTTCACCATTACATTGGATCTTCGTATCCTTCCTTTGGGTTCTTATGGAGTCATTTTGGTTATGGATTGATTGTCTGCACATAGAGCTTGAGTGGATTGTTACAGTAAGGTTATATCTTGTGCTGATGATTTAGGAGTTGAGTCAGTGATAGTGGGGGTTAGGAGGCCATATAGGATGACTACCTCTAATCTCTGTGAGCTCAAGATTTAGCTCGAATTTCATCTTGAGTAGTGCCTCATCTATCCTAGTTTATCCCCTTGGGGTGTACCAAGTGATTTTTGTGAAGAAGAAGGACGGATCCTTACGGTTATGCATCAACTACCACCACTTAACAAGGTAATGATGAAGAATCATTACCCCTTCCATGTATTAATGATTTATTTGATCATTTAAAGGGGGATACAATGTTTTCCAAGATTGATCTCAAGTCGGGGTATCATCAGTTGAGGATTGTGGAGGTGGAAATTTAGAGGAAAAAATTTCACACCATATATGGCCATTATGAGTTTACAGTTGTGCTTTTCGCTCTTACGAATTCCTTGTAGTATTCATGAGTTTGATGAATGGGGAGTTCAGGACATTTTTGGACCGCTTCGTGTTCATTTTTCTAGATTATATTTTGATTTTCTCACTCACACATGAGGAACATGAAGAGAACCTTCACTAGGTTCTGCAGTGCCTTAGAGAGCAAAAAATTATTGGGGAAATGGAGAAGTGTTTGTTTTTCCAGCTTAGAAGTTCAGTACTTCGGTCACATTATTTTTAGGGAAAGTATCACAATCTATTCTTCTAAGATTAGATATATCATTGATTGGCCCATGCCAACCACTGTGACCGAGGTACGTAGCTTCATGGGGTTAACAACATACTATAGGAGATTTGTGCAGGACTTCTCGCACATTTCTCATCCCATTACTTCCCTTCAGCGGAAAGGGAAGAAGTTTTTTTTGTCAGATAGATGTGACATTAACTTCAGCACTCTGAAGGAATGCCTTATAATAACACCTATCCTAGCGGTGCTAGACCCACATAGGGATTTCTTTGTTTGTACAAATGATTCTTTGGTAGGGATAGGAGGGGTTTTGATGCAGGAAGACCGAGTTGTTTCCTTTGAGTCTCGCAGACTCAAGGATTATGAGCTCAATTACCTTACTCATGACCTTGAACTTGCAGTAGTGGTGCATGCATTAGTTCGGTGGTGAAATTTTCTTTTGGGTAGGAGGTTTACTCTTAAGACAAATCATATGATCCTTTAGTACCTCTTCACATATCCGAATCCCAACACCCATCAATGGCTTTGGATGGAGCTGTTATGTGAGTATGACATGGATATCGAGCATGTGAAGGGGAAGAAGAATGTGGTTGTATATTATTTTAGTTGATGGAGGCACCTTACCATGGCTACCATAGTTGGTATAGATTTGAGTGTCGGGATCTTGCAAGATCTTTCTTATGACAGTTTTATCTTGCAGCTAGAGTGGGGATTGATTGACAAAGACCCCTTACGGGAATTTTTAGGGGCTATCGTTAGAGTCATATGGGATTCTTCTCCACGGGGTTGTGTATATGTACCTTATTCATCCCATCTTGTCAAAGGCTTGTTGTGCACCTTATTCAAAGACATTCGGGGGTGAAGAATGCACACTTCACTAAAACACCTATTTCATTGGAGGGGTCTTTAGAGGGATATAGCTTGGTTTGTATCTTGGTGTTTAGAGTGTCGAGACGGTGAAATCCAAGCATTAGCATCCAGATTTCCTTCTTTATCCACATGCTATACTGGAGTGGAAATGGGACACCATTTCCATGGATTTTATTATGGGGCTACCCACATAAAGATACCACCACAACGCCATCATGGTCACGATGGATAGATTGACGAAAGTAGCTAATTTTTCTTTGATGAAGACCACTTATACAACTAGCATAGTGGCATGAGTCTATTCGGATGAGATTATCGACTCCACGAGATTCCACAGAAGATTATTTGTTACTGTGACCCATTGTATACATCATTTTTTTGGAATAACATGTAATTTTTCTCGAGATGAATATAAACTTCAGTACAACTTATCACCCAGAGATAGATGGTCAGACAGAGAGGGTGAATAAGATACTTGCAGAAATGCTTTGCTTATACATCATGGATTAGCAGATGCGTTAGGAGGAATACCTTTATCTGGTAGAGTTCTATTATAAAAATAGATTTCAGAGTTTCATCAAAATAACACCATTTCAGGCACTGTATGGTAGGGATTGTAGGACACCATAAATTAGGAGTGGTTAGAGGACAGGGTATCTCTTGGACCAGCCATGTTACAGGATATGGAACAACAGGCTACTCTGATTAGAGAGAGATTGCAAGAAGCTCAGGAAAAGTAGAAGAAGTATGCAGATCAGAGGATTTTTGACCGTAGTTACGAGGTGGGCTCAAAGGTATTCCTAAGAGTCATACCTCGTAAGATCCCTATCCATTATGGAAAAGGATCTAAGCTAGCTCCGAAGAGATCTTAGAGTGGATCACTCACGTTTCCTACTACTTAGCATTGCCACCCATCATTTCTCATATCCATGATGTATTCCATGTTTCTGTTCTTCAGAGATATAATCCATATCCTTATCATGTATTCAATTGGACCACATTGCAGGTACATGAGAAAGCACAGGTGATGGGTGAGCCCATGCGCATTATAGAACACATGACCATGGGCTTTCGAGGTCGTGAGATTGATCAGGTGCATGTCTAGTGGGATTGTTATGACAAGACATCAACTACTTGTGGGGATGCCACCTTTGCTATAGGTTCATTTTCCACACCTATTCCAGTGACTTCTAGGAGGAAGTTGAGTCTAAGGGGAGGGGGATGTAATTCCCACTTTCCTTCAACTTTTGTTCCTTTTACACTCTTGATGACTAGTTTCCTAGAGACATGGTTATGGATGTATTATTTTGGATAGATCATGTTTTAACTATGTAAACATTTGATTATTATGATGATCGACTATGTCATAGGTTGTTTTGATGTCTTGTGGAAACTATTAGACATTGTAGCTCATGCTGATTAGCATTGATTACTTATACATGTACTGACATCTTGGATATATTATTGTCGTGACTATGATCTGATGCATTGTTTATCCATGACTAATTTGATATTATGGATTTATTGTTTTGAGATAATGTTAGGTGATCAGTATGCGGATTGGGTGATTTTCATAAAATGTTAATTATGATTATGATGTTGGTAAATGTTAAATTTGAATAGAAATATATATTGTCACAACTAATGATGATTATGTGATTTTGCTTTATATGAGTTGTATTTCCGTGATCTATTGATGCGGCCATGAGGCCGAAGTTGGTATTACTTGTAATTATAGATAAAAATGACCACACTAATGAAAGAGACTAGGAAATCCAACCAGGAAGGAATGTTGTGAGTTCGTAAGGTGGTCACCTTGGCAATTTTCATGTGTTGTGTTGCATGTGTTCTTGATTGTCATCTTTTATGAGGTCTCCATGGGGAGCACCATACCATATGACCACATGTATCTATAGTTATGTTATTTTATTTTTGTATGTGGTTATGTTAGTAATGTTAATGTGTATATGTGATATTAATTCATGTTCTTATGTACCCTCATGTTTTATGAGGAAACTATACCCTATTTTAGATATGTAAATTGTTAAGTGTGAACTTATGTCCCCTTTTGAGTTATTATGAATGTTACGTGTACCCTTAACTTTATTTTGATTAAATTTTAAAGGTTTGTGCAAAGTGGTGATGTGGCATTAGGAGGAGTAGAGATTCTCTATTATATGCTTTATCCCCTTTCTCTTTGGTTAAAATTTGAATCTTTCTTTGGTTGGTGTGCCATCCTAAACCCAAAATTCGGATTTTGGCTTTGGGCCCAATTTTGGGGGCTTGTGGGACAAGTTTAACTTGTCCCACACTCCTTAATTTATCCACCCAACAATGCCTATGTATTTGAGGGTATTTTTAGACCCCTAATCATGATATTTTGCTGGAAAAGAGGTAATAGTTCCTCTCTTTTCCTTATTCTTCTATATATGTTTTGGAATGTACAACTTGAGCTTGAGTTTAAGATTGGGCAATGTCATATCCTCAACCTTCTCCTTTATTGTGCCTTGGTTTTTGTGAGCTTCGTGATGTGGATTCGGAGGGAGATGAGTTGGCATCCTACATGGAGCCACATCACCTCTCCCTCCTTCCTTTCTATTTAATTTCATATTTATGATGAAGTGGGGGTTACTCATTTTTTCACTTGTCTTCTTCGATTTTGGAATTGGAGATGATTTTCTTGGGAATTAATTTTTTTAAGGGAATGCCTTGGAGTCTTGGATTGCTTGGAGGAGTTGGTGATTGTGCTTGTGGATTGAGGAACTCTTATAATGGAAATGTAGTATTTTTTACCTTTATTTGCATGTTTTTATGGTTTTATGAATTGTAAAATGGTGGAATGCATGTTGCATATTGTGTGGGTTGGGTAGATTGCCTTAGGAAGGTGTTAGGAGAAGGAAAATGGGAGCCATGAGGGAGGCATAAGAGTTATGTGATTTAGGATGGATTTGTGGGAAGAGTGTTCAATCTTGTGGAGGGATAAGGGGAAACTTCTTAATTATTTTTATGTAAAATGTACTTGAGGGAGACATAAGAGTGAGGGAGGCATAAGATATTTTGGCTTGATGTAGAGTTGGAGGCTTCAAGATGAACACTCAACCCACTTGGGAGGTAAAAGGGGGTTTCCCATGTTTCCTTTCTCTTTTGTCTCTATGATAAGGCCTTTGTGTATTATATGAATTTGCAGGTTTTGTTGTGTTGTGTATTGCATGTTTTGTGATGTGATTATGCCTCTTGTGAAGCCCTTGTTTTTTCCATGGTTGTGAAATTTCTTCATTGTTGTTTGGTTTGAGCTTGGGGGTCAATGGAGAAGAATGGCTTCACTTCTCCATTGAGATTTGGTTGGGAGGAGAGCATTGCCTAGCTCTCTCTCCTTGTTGGTGTGTAGATGAAGAGAAGAATGAGTTGTTGTTGAAGAGTTGTAGGTTTTGTGGGAGCATTTTTTCATGTTTTATCCACCACTTTGGGTGGAGGGATTTTATCTCTTGCATTTTAAGTGGTGACCTATTTTTTCAAAACAAAATCCATTGTAAGTCTTTGTATTTAAAGGCAAGACTAGAAGAAATGTAATGTATTTGAATTATTTTAAGTTGTTTTTATTGCAAGCTACTCTTATTTGAAGTATGTTGAGAAGGATATGTTGTATCATCTTGGATAAATCAGCTTGAACTATGTTCAATTTAGGAATGACTTAAATTTGTTGGGCTAATATGAAACCTATATACTCTTGAAAATTTAGAAGTTATTGAAATTATTATTTGAAATCTACCTCTAAGGCATGTTTCGAAATCTGATAGAGATCTGCAAGTATTTTTAATGTTACAGATGTAAATAGTGAAAAACCTTGTTTTGCATGAAACGAATGTATTCCCTTTTTCATTTCCTTATGGGTTTTCATTATAATGTTCCTTGTATCCTTGTACTCTTCTCTGCAAAAGAAATAGAATGTGTTCTTCAAATATTTTATACTTGGAATTAAATCTGGAAATCTGTATGACTCTATAGATGGGACGATAACTCTGTATTTTCTTTCTCTAAAGTGAAGTTCATTGTTCCTTTGACATGAACTCCATAATAGATGTATTTTAAATTGTAAACTCTTTCTTCAGTCTTTATCAGACCTGTAGATAATCCTTGTGTATATACAAATAAGTATATATATGTTAAAGTTATATATATTGAAGTGTATATACACTTTTCTTTAAAAAGGGTCATTTTTACGGTATTCGACGTTGGCTAGCCTAATCGACATCGGCAGGCATATCCTAACCGGTACCAGTTATCCGACCATTCTTTGGTTACCATGTAATCCATATAATTTATTATTTTGGCCAAATAATACCTAGAAAATTCCATTCTTGAACCTTAGACTCAGAAAAATTTAATAATCAAGTTACTAAGACCCTCCATTAGGTGAATGTATGGATACATACACATATTTATGTATGTATCCATCCACTGACCTCTGTGGGTAAACCAATATAAGATGACTAGAATAAAAATATGAAAACTAGATCTTAATAACTCTCAGACCTTTGTAGCTGATAAAAAACAAATGAAATTGATTATATTCTCTAGATTAAAAACACATATTCAGAGGGATGATTAAATCCACAGAACCGGAGATCTAGTTGAGACATTGAACAATCACTTGCTAAAAGAATCAAACAAAACCTAGGGCTAGAATAGATTTGAAATATTGAAGGATTCAAAGGAGAAATCCTTCCATAGCTAGCCATGTGTTATCCTCTGCAACATAGCTGAAAACCATAGCTTCTTGTCTCCATTACTTGCTTCTCCCGAAAATTTCCCTGTGCAAAATAGAGACCAGTAGAGTAGAAGTGTTATAATATAGCTTGTTAATTAGATTTTAGGGTTTTAGGAGATCTAATAATCTAAGGGACAAGAATGAATCAATCCTATGGATATGATTCCATCCTCATTCCCTAATGTTTACACTTATGAAATTTATTAAATGTAGGATTTATTTTATTATTGGAAGCCTTATGGATGTTCACGGGTGTGGGCACTTTTTATTTTAGGTATTTTTTTGAGAGTTTAATTATGTTACTGCATGTGTGTACTTGTTAAATGAAGCCTTTGATTTAATTAAAAGATTTTAATGTATAATGGTGTGTGAGTAATGTCTAATGTCTAAATAAGATTTTTCTTTCCACCCTAGCCATGCCGCCATGGTTGCTACACATTCGCGCAGGTCTGCGAGCTCTCTACAAAGGCTTGGATCGGCGTAACATGGGAATATAGGAGACACGAACAACGAATCAAAATAGGATGCCCTTCTCCTTGGCGGTGGCTTTGGGAACCTATCCCTTGCGTGCAAAACCGATGGCGGCACCTGTAAAATTGGCATGGAAAATACAGCACCAATCTCTTGGATTGACATGGCTTTTGATGCAAATCAAGACCCTCCTTCAAAGAAAATCCGGGATAGAGTTTCTCCGACCTGTCAAAAAACAGGGGGTCTCTCCATTGGGACAGGTAAAGTTGGCTTAGTCTCTTCTACAAATCTCAACAATGGTAATGAATCATTTAAAAGTGATGGATCTTCTTTCAAGAGCATGGATAAATCCAACTCGCCTTAAGAGCGGTCGTACAGAACCTCTGGTGGAGATAAGTCCACTTCTTATGCTTCAGCTGTCTCCAAACAAAAGGAGAATACCAGAAATGAGCTCTTGAAACCCTCCCAAGAGGTCCCGATGCTGAAAATCGGGAGGATCTACTTATAAAGATTCTTAAGGAGGAGGAAAATCTCTCCCAGCTGGGTCTCATATGCAGATTCCATAAATTTTGGCCTAAGCTTTCTCAGCTCCATGAATGGATAGCCCAGAGATGGAGAGAAAAAATACAAGGTAAGATTGAGCTTTATCCCTGTGCTAAAGCTTACTTCATTGCGGTCTTTGAAACCCCTGCTGATAGGGATTTAATCTTTAGCCAGCATTGGGTTTGGGGGGAACATGGGCTGATGTCCAAACCATGGTATCCGTCCTTCGACCCGTTAAAGGAGTCTTTTGATACCTACCCAATTTGGGTTCGTTTACCAGGACTTCCATTACAACTTTGGAATAGATCTTGTCTCATTGCTATAGGAGATACTCTTGGCTCATGTGTGGCAGTTGATGGTAAGACCTCCATTCAAACACATACTACGTTTGCTCGAATCCTGGTTGATATTGATACCTCCAAACTCTTACCAGCAGAAATCAATCTTCAGATTGGAGAAAGGCTCTGGGTACAGAGGATTGACTATGAGAGACTTGCCTTCAGATGTCGGCGTTGCTTCCAAACTGGTCATGTTACAAATGATTGTGAACATTCCAAACGAAAGACCAAAACTACCTGGTGGAAGGATTCTCTTCCTGAACATCTCACAATTAACTCAGATCCGGCTGAGGATTCTAGTGCCCCCTTGCAAGTTGACTCACCCGTCGTGGCTGATTCACAGGCCAACATAGAGAAACTACCTACAGACTATGCTCTGTAGATTGCTGATTCAGTGTTTAAGGAAGTTTCGGCCCCCCTTCCTATGGGTCACATCCACATCAAATCCATTGCAGATGCTTCGTTTGCATTGGATGCAGGAAATCCTGAATGGACAGTGGTGGATCGGAAAAAGAAGGGTAATGTCAAATCTAAACCCCCCACCACTCCGGACAAGGTTTGATTCTTGTCGTTGTTAGTGCTATTATTGTTACATCTGGCAAATGGCCAACCGCATTTTGATTGTTGGGTATTGTAATGTTCTTTGTTAAGTTGTTATTTTTAGTTGTTTTTGAAGCAAATTGCTTTGTTTTATTTGGTTCTTGACAGTTTTCTATTGTTGGGCTTTCTGGGGTTAAATTTTACTTTTGAGCACTGTTGTAAAAGGGTATAGTTCCTTGCAAAAAACTATTTACCAATAATAAAAAAAAATGTCTAATGGGGATTTAATTAATTTGAGGGGTATGGGATTAATAAAGTCATTAGCAACTTTATTAAAAGATGTTAGGAAATTAATTAATGGTGCTAGGTGGAAATTAGTGTTTAAAACATTAATGTGATACAAATTCCTAAATAATAACCTAGAAAATATATTTTAGGGAGGGTGTAAATTATAACATTATTAACCTTAGTGGATAAAGTAATTATAATTAATTTAATGACTAATTAATTAATCCAATGGAGATTGTTAAGAATAAATTAATCAAGTTGGATAAATGTAAAATTATTAAGGAAAGATGTGTTAATTAAGTAATCAGGCCTTTAAATTATCTAGGGTTAAATTAATCATGATCTAATTAGTTCTCTTATTATGTCTCTTTCAAAAAAAATTTGTCATATTTTCCTTGTGATTGTTGGTGGTTTGACGTCGAAATTTTTCGGGCATCGGAGAGACCACCTTATGTCCTCAATAAAAGGCTATGAAGATTATATAACAAAGATACATTCCTTTTGTGTTTTGATTTAGAATATTTTAACCCCATAAATATATCACTAACATGTCAAACCAAATAAGTACTATAAGGAGAATTAATAGAGATCCTCTATATTATTCAGAAGAAGATGCATCATTTATATGGAGGAGAGGTAACAATACTCTCCACAATAAAATGAGTGATTACAAACTAGGAGATAATAATGGAATAAGTTAAAAAAACTCTCCTAATTATATAAAAAAGTTCTACATATCCTTATGCTAACATTCCCCCTTATTACATTATTCTTGCAAATGTAACCCTAAAAGTTCAAATTTCACTTTTCCAAGAGATTTGGTGAGAATATCAGCTACTTGTGCTTTTGTAGGATAATACTGGAGTTGAATGTTATGGTTCAAGATGTGCTCTCGAATGAAATGAAAATCAATATCAATATGCTTTGTTTGTTCATGAAAAACTAGATTTTGCATGAGATTCAACACACTATGATTATTGCAATAGAGAATAGGTGACTATTTTTCAGGAATTCCCATGTCATCCAAAATGTGACATAACCATATTGCTTCACACATTGCTCCTTGTGCGGCGTGATATTCTTTCTCTTTCAATGAGATAGAAACAATATTCTGCTTCTTTCTTATCCATGAGATAGTTCCAGATCCAAGATGAAAAATGTATCATGTGGTTGACTTCCTATCATCAATAGATGTGGTCTGAGTCGATGTATCCCTGTAAGAATACTTGATCATTCTTCTTATATTCCAGGCCATAATCAGTTATTCCTCCGACATATCTCAAAACATACTTTGTTGTATTCCAATGAAATTTCTTCGGCTCTTGCATGAACTTGGAAGGATAGATGATAACATAGCATATATCTAGTTTGGTATATGTCAAATAGATGATCCCTCCAATAAATTACCTGTAGAGAGTAGCTTATACTTGAGGTGAGTCCTGGAATCTTGAAAGTTGCAAGCCTTTCTCCATGGGAGTGGATATAGGTTCACAGTCTGACATTCTATATTTTTATATGATTGTCTTGGCATACTTTATCTAGGAGACAAAAATGTGATGCTCTTTTGCCATATCTCCAAGCTGAGATAGTAATGTAGTAGCCCCAAATCTGTCATGTCGAAGGTTCTTTTGAGATCATTCTTAACAATATCAACCTAATCTTCTGAACTGCCAGTGATCAAAAGATCATCCACATACACAATAAGAATGACAATTTATTTTCCTACCTTCTTTATAGACAAATTGGAATCTGAGGGGCTATGAGTGAACCTATGCTACAAAAGGCAATTTTTGATCTTGATATACCATTCCCTTAGAGCTTGTTTCAGTCCATGCAGTGATTTGATGAGACGACACACACTTCTTCTTTTAGATCACCATTTAGGAAAGAACTTTTGACATCCATCTGGTAAAGTCTCCATCCTTTCTGTGCTGCAAGTGCGCAAACTACTCTGATGGTCTTGATCTTCGCAGTGGGTGAAAAGGTTTCTTTATAGTCGATGCCCTCTTTCTGAGCATACCATTTTGCTGCAAGTCATTCTTTATGTTTGTTGATGGATCCATTTGCCTTATATTTTTCTTGAAAACCCATTTGCAGCCTATGGGTTTCTTTCTTGTAGGTAGATTGACAAGTTCCCATGTCTGATTTTTCTTGAGTGAGTCAATTTTTATATTCATGGCTTCCTTCCACTGAGGTTGACTGAGTGCTTCACGAATATTATCAAGCTTGGAGATATTAATCAGTGAACTCATGAGTGGAAATTTTACCTCATTTTTATTTGACTCTTTGTTTTGAATCCGGATGATGTGTCTAGGAGTTGTTGCAAATGTGAGTCCTTGATGGTTCTTTGTACCCACTTTGGATGAGAACTTATCTACTTTTGAAAAGAATTGTTTTGTTTTTGTGTGGATTGATGTGGAGTCACATTCTCCGCTTATCCGAGGTCAACAAATAGCTCTCCTAGAAGCACATATTTTCTTTGAGTAGTCTCCTCTGGCTAATTATCTTATTCGGAGACTAGTCGGTGACGTGGTTGGTAATGGTTCTTCTATTGTCACTTTATTGAGTCAAAGGATGACTTGTCATGAACCATGTCTTGAATCTCAAATATTTTATTCATCTCAAGATCCATGAGACAAGAATCATTTCAGGTAGTGCTATAGCTAAGTAGGATGCAAGACAACGTCTTTGGATCAACCTTCTTTCTCTTGTGAACTAGGACATGCATGTATGTTGTGTAACCAAATACTTGCAAATGAGAAATTGATGGCTTTCTACGACTCCATACCTATTATGGTGTTTTAATTTGTAGAATATTTATCAATTCCCTATTGAGAAGATATACACTGTATATGTATTGCTTCATCCCAATAGCGTTCCTCTAGCTTTATTGTTGTTAGCATGCAATGAGCCATCTCAATCACTGTGTGATTACGGTGCTCAACAATTTTGTTTTGTTGGGGTGTGTAGGGAGATGTCAGGTTCTTCTTAACGCCTTGTTGGTTCAAGAGGGTCAATAAATTTGATGTGAATTCTCCTCCTTGATCTCGAGTGAAGTAGAAGAAGTGGTTGTTTGGTCTCTTTCACAACACGATGATAGAAATTATGGAAATGTTGAAGAGCCTCACTTTTCTTCTTCAGAAAAACACCCACATCTTGCGAGAGTGGTCATCCACAAATAGTTGGAAGTACTTGTATCTTGAAAATGAAGTAGGAAATAGGCCGTTCAGATCGGTATGAACTACCTCTAGACACTTCTTGGCATGGAAGGTGCTCACTTGAAATGGATCCTTGTGTTGTTTTCCTACAAGACAACTAGGGAAAATAGGCAAGGAACTGGAAAATTTGGGTAGTCCATGGACCATTTATTTTGAACTCATCTAATGCAATGAACTAACCGAAAAGTGACCATATCTAAAATGCAAGAGGGTGTAGATTCTACTATTGAGGCAGATAAAGCTACTACAAAAGATGAAATAATATCTAAAGCAAATAAATTATCTTTTAGAAATGCTCTAGCAATAACCGTACCTTGTTTGGAGATCAAACATGATTTAATTCCATTTTGGATAAGAAATTTTACCTTAAGGTGATAATTCAATAGTTGATTCACTGACAAGAGGTTGCTAGTCAAGCCAGGAACATATAGTACCTTTGTAAGTGTACATTTTCGTGGTCCCAGAGGAATGGTGACATTTCCTATTCCTTCTGCAATGTACTCTTTGTCATCTGCTATCCGAACCCGATCTCTAGTGGGTTATTTGTTCAGTGAACGAAACTATTTCTTGTCACCTGACATATGCTTGCTGGTACCTGAGTCTATCAGCTAGACCCTCTTCGTGGGATGAGAAGTTTGAGAGACTAGTAAAAGGTTCTTACCAAAATGGGCTTCTTCTGATGTCTCCTCATCAGATTCATCATCTTGTTGGTGTGCGAGATGTCCCTTCTACTTTCTTCGACGAGGACGTCATTTGGATTTTTGAAATTCTTCACACCCAGATGTTCTTATTTGACTCGAAGACCCCTGTTTCAAGCCATTGTACCAGCAGTGACTAGTGTCGTGAGTGTTGGTTCTGAAAATGTGACACCACCTCTTTGACTTTTGATCTTTCTACTGTAGATTTAGTTTGGATGGATTTGGCTTCTTTGGGGGATCCTTCCGATTCTTCTGGCCATGGTATGGCTTTGAGAATAGGGCTTTATCCTGAGTCTCCTCTTGAGCTGAATTGATGGCCTCTTCCTGCTGCAGAAAATTCATGAACTTTCTTTGAATGACACTATGTTTGTTTAGATATATTCAGTGTTGTAACAAACACTTAGAATTGAGAAGGGAGTACTCTCAAGATGATCGACATGAGAAGTTTTCGTCCATCATTTCACCGAGCGCTAATAACTCTAATCACAGCTCAGCCACATGACGTAAGAACTCCTCAACCTTCTCATCTGACCCCATAGAGAGGGTGTGTAGCTTTGACTGAAGATGGAGGATCATAGTCTGATGTTTGGCTTCATAAATAGTTACCAAATTTTCCCATACATCCTTTGGTTTCTCCGCATTTCGAACATGTGTTTGCACATCATCACTGATACTAAGCATTATCAGCATCAAGGCTTTGGCACTAGCCACCTCATACTTCCGTAATTCATCGGGGTGGTCATAGACCACTGTGACAATGCCCCATAATCCTTCAAACTAAAGGATTGTCATCATTTTTGTTTTCTAGGCCTCAAAATTTAGTCCTTTAAGTAACTGATCATTTGAGAATAGAAGATTTGGTGCAGACATTGTAAAAATATATATTTATTTATTTATTACGTCTAAGAGATATTGCAATGGTACTCACTGATGATAAGTACCATCTAGTAGATGCTCATGATACTCATGTGTTGATAGAAGATGATGCTTTTTGGGGCATTCTTCTTCGTCTTTGCAATCTGAATAACGACCCAAAAATACCAACACATACAACATAGTGAAATACAGGATTTTTTTTTTTTTGAACTTGCTTGACACATAACATGACGCAACAAGTCGTCACCAAGGATACAACTAACACTGTGAACAACCTGATACAAGGATGACCATAAAGGCAGCACGGAAACGTTCACACCTATCAAGGACAATTTACTTTTCTCTTTTTGACAGAACAACATTGAAGTCCAACCACAAAACACACTTACAGTTAGGGCATCCCATGAGGAAATTCTTGTTAAATTTTCTTGTTTACTAAGATGTCTCTTCAATCTTATCTTACGTCCCTATAAAATTTCATGTAATGATTCACACAATTCTTTTCACAAGGGAGAACTTCTTTCTTTTCAACTATTGACTAAATAGCTTAAGGCCAAGCTTTCTAAAATAGGATCATAAATTTTATGTCCAGATCTTTTTATTCATTTGATTTTAGAACATTTTCCATTTCTTACAAGGTTAATTAATCTTACTCAAGCCACTAACACCTGTTCCACACCTCTATTGCACAGGTGAAAGCATAAGTTCCGATTGAGGGAAAGTACCGCTTAGGGTTCATAACAATAACCTTCTTGTTTAAGGATCAAATTTTGACCTTGCTTAAGAAATATCACCATGAATCATGGTAAGGGTTAACGGAACAGGACAACAGAATTCAGCTTCAAGGTCACATTGTCCACTATCCGTCTTTTATTGAGGCTAAGAGTTTATCAAGATTGGTTAAATGTTCCATCTAGACTTTACTTTATTAAGTTTGACAAAGGAGAACATTTCAAACGATAGAGAGATATTTAAGGTTTTATTAATCAATTTCCCTCCTACTTATTAAATCCTATCATCTTCTAAAATCTAACCATTGATTTCACCATGAGATCATTTAAGGTTTCACCAAAAAAGATAGTGTTTATTAGTTTAGCTCGGGGGAAAAACAAGTAATCATATTTTGTTACAAAAGATAGATTCCTCTTGATTGTTCCAGGCCTCAAAAGCTATCAAGTAGATCACATCTACATTAATATATTCATATATATAAATTTTAGTTTAACTTTTATAAGGACTATCCAGTTCACTTTATAGTGCTTACAAACTCATTACTACTATGTCTTAGAAGGATTTACAACTCAACATTTTAACTCAAGAGCAAAGTTTGACAGTTACAACAACAATACTCTACAATACATTTACTAAGGCACTGACCCTTCTTCTAAATTTTTTTCACTAGATGTTATCAATAGTTTAACCATAAAAGACAACGTACAAGCACCAAAGTGGATATCATCTATGCAACTACAACAACCACTTCTTTCATACTTGAGCTCGGAAAAACAACCTACAAAAACATGTTAGCTTTTGTCAGTTCAAAAGAACTGGCATGAGCATGCATTCCCTTTTCCTAGATATTTCATCAAAATTAATTGAATGACTAGTGCATGATTTCCATTCCAAGGCATAAGCAAAAGTAATTTGTATGAATGTAAACAAAATAGATATCTAGTTAACAAAAGGCACACTGCAGAACATATGAAAGCCAAAATTGTGCATTTTCTATCCAAGGTTACCCTTACACCATACATTCTAAATTATAACAAATTTCCCACATAATACACCTTTTTATTTTCCTTAAGTAAGATAGCGATAGCAACTTCACATTCACAAAACAGAATAAAGGAATCGTACAACAACCACCCGATATGGAAATAGTAAATTCTCCTGATAATGTCAAAAAAAAAAGGTAACAAGATTTATTATTCCGAACCTCCCTACTCAGAGCAAGAGTGCCACACAAGTCCACTAAAACCCATACAGCCTATGGGGGGTATGGCCACTCAAGGACCCAATTCAAAGATCATGTAAAAGGAATGCATTGCACATGCGTACACCTTAAAGAATGTAGCTGACGTTTTTGATTGTTATACCCAATATTTATTTATATATTCAAGGTTAAACAACGTCCACGTATGATAAGTTGAAACTTTGAAAGCACTCTTAAGCCGCAAGTGCCAACTCCGCACATCCCTCAACGAAAAACCCTTCATTCCCAACATAATAAAATATTTCAATGTTATACACTATTAACTTACTTACTGATATAACGAAGAAAGGTCTCATAAAACATTGTTGCTTGGGGGTAAATGTAATTTACCTTTCACAGGTCCCCAAAAGCATCTCAAGCCTCAGACTTAGTTCCATGTTCACCACATCCGACATATACTTCATTGTTTGTTGCTCGGAAGGGGTAAAACACTGTTCATGCACTCACTACCGTGGGGGCGTCCGACAAGGAAGGCTTTTCTTATAATAATAAAAGAATTAAGTAAACTTACACAGTTACGTCGGGCGCATAGGATATCCCATGTACAAAACGAGAGTCCCTTGAATACTTTAAGTATTTTCTCCAAAGGTTTGAGTAAGGTTTTCCTTATAACAAACCCTCAAATTTTCCATCACAAAGAAGTCGGTGGACCTTTCATAAGACCAGTTAGGGAGGTAATACAAATGTAGGACTGACGAGGATATCCCTTGGCCAGGGTACTAAAATTTTTAAGGTCATCATAAGCTAGGTAAGCAAGTTAGATTTGGCCAAAAACATGTTTGCATAAGACGGCGTCGAAAACCCACTATCTAGTCATAGCCAGTCACATCCGACAAGCATAATATACAGTTTGTTAAAGCTTCTAAAAGGAAATAGAAATTTACAATGTTCCAACCTTGTAGTCGACCTCCCAGGGATGAAATTGGGATGAGATTATACCAAAATTAGATTGCTTAAAAGGAAAGGATGAGCAAGGGTCTCTCTAGTATCATTTCCAAGACAAAATTAATACCAGATCTGATAACATCAAAAGGCAATAAATACACAACTTCTCATGAGGTAAATATTTTTATTCATTTATTATTATTATTATTATTATTTTTTAAAGTAGGACAAAACTTAAGCAAACAATAACTCATTGCCACGCTGAAGATGGTCCAATACCAGGTCGAAAAAGGACAAAACTACTCTTACAGGCATAACATAGATGTATCCAGTAAAACTCCACGCACATTTTATCCCAAAAAAAAAAACTACAATCTTGCGGGAAAGGCGTACCACAACCACACAGCATTTCAATTGATATTTTCACACGCAAAGCTATCCCAAAACAAAAACAGCACACATTTACCAGGAGAACAAGCAATAATCATGCAATCATTATAAAAGAAATAGCTGGAAAAGGGGAAAAAACAGCTCATGCCTGTTCCTCCTGGTTCAACATCGCCCCTCCTGCCTCTTCCATGAGTTGCATCGTAAAACAAGTAAAGTCTCAATAGAGAATCTTTGTAATAAATTTCATCAGGTCTCCTGCTTGTTGGAAGCGCTCAAAAAGGCTTCTACTATACTGCAACATGCCTGCTGCCTGGCTAACTCCCTAGCATTCAGAAACTCTTCGAGACGACCATTGGGGAATCGACCCAGCAACCTCGGCCCCTGACCTGACTGTGACATGCGCTCGAATGCTTCCACCTCTGTCTCTCTGTCAAACAGCAGCTTGGCGCCATGGCCGTAAATTCTTACCAAAACTTTCTTGACAGAATCTTCGTCCACAATTTTCTTGACATAATCTTCTTCCGCTAGTTTCCAATGACATTCATAAACCCTATTAGTCATCGATCCCTTCAAAGGCTTCAGGAATATTTGCTTAGGGTTTACTGCACCTCCTTCCCATTGGCTTGCAAGATTGTGCAGAAGAAAATATGCTTCTTCTGGTATATCAACTTCATCATTGTTATTTCCACCGATCATTCTCTTATTTTTTTGGAATTTCTGTTTGATGAGCTCAAATAAAAAAATTAAAAAAATAAAAATTTATGATGTGCTCAATTTTGAATCCAAGTTCTGTTTAGCATTAAAACCTGCTTGTACTCAACTTTTAATTCCAGTTTTATTTGCGCGGCAGCATTATTCGTAATATATTCTAGCGCATCAAAGAATATGCACGAGAAAGTAGACGAAGCGAAGAATATGCCAGAGAGAGCAGACAAAGCTAACGTTTGGGAGAGAAGCCATTCATCGGGAACCCTAACTTACACGGATCGAAACTCGCAGTTTGCCACGTAGACACATTGCAGTCCGAGGTGTCTCTTTGAGAGACCTATTTTTAAGGATGCCCTGACACTTGCCATCTACTGACCCCAGCGTTTCCTGATATGTATACCAGCTACTACCAAATGTACTCTTTAAATACAGCCAACGATCCTAATCTCTGCACACTTCAATATATTTAATTGCCTCTGAATTACACCTTTACACGCAATGGCATTTGGATATTTGTGCACCATTTCTCGATTTTTCATCAAGGTTATTTCATTGTTGTTCTCGATTTTCTGCAAACTGTGCAAGACTTGGTGTGGATGAGAGCTCGCATCCGCGTTTTCTACTTTGACTGAAACACAGACACAGGCTTAGAGGTTCGCATTTTGATTGCTACAGGCTTGTTGGTAGCATCGCGGCATGTTTTCTACACCACCACTGCACTGGTGTCTGCACCAATTTCCTCGGTGACTGGAAACCACACCAAGCGCATGCTCGTTCTTCTACTACAGCTGCAAGATTTTGCAACAACTGATCACGACTGTGGTCGCGTGCAACCAGAACATCAGGATCAACACCAACGGTTCCTTGGGATCGCCCTGCAGCAGCTGTCGCACTTAACTCTCTCTGGAGGCCACTGATTTTCTGGGATAAGTTTACTTCTCTACCCTGTAGCTGCTGCATAAAGCCAAGACTTCCTCACGGCACTCCCAGGAGAAAATCAGTTCTACGCTCCACGGAAGCTGCCTGTACAGCACGATTTTGAGGATCCACACCCACCCACGCAACATCAGGGCGACAGACCTTCATTTCACCATCAATGAATCCACTGTCCAGAACACGCTGAAGCAATTCATCTGTTTCAGCATTTGATGGAGCGCAACAAGCATTCGTGGTTTTGGGCAGAAACAACAGGTAGACCACGTGACAGCAGGTGGAGTCAACAGAAGATTTGCAAATCCAAAAATTTAATAAAAGGAGGATGCGCCCAACACTCCACCGACTCCCACTGTCCCACGCCAAACAGGAAACATAAATTGCCACCTAACTGCCAGCTAACCATAGCAAAAATTTTTATTTTATCTTATTTTTGGAGCCCCACGCTTTGGGGACAGGCCGCTTGCCAGGAGTAAACAATGAACGGGCATTACACAATCGGTGTCGTACCCGGCTTCTAATTCCTTCTGAAATTTCTTTGTTTAGCAGCTGATGTCGAAAAGGAAATAATCCAAGATTACTTTACGAACCAGTTTGTCGAAGAAAAGGTTTTCAGTGTTGCCTATCTTGTTGAGCAGTGCAAAATAGAAGCCAGAGTTATCAGGAGTTTCTGGACGGTGTTCTTCGACGTGTGAATTGATGTTACAGCTTTCAACAATCTTGATCGTGTCATTCATGCTTGTCATTCAGTGTTGGCTCTGAGAGAGTATACGTTACCTTGGTAGACAATTCGTCTCTAGGCAACTAATGACACATTTTATTAATTCTCCTTTCCTTTTTCTTTCTCGCAGGGATCTGATCTTTGCCTAATTGGAGATTGTAATACATCTCAAGTGGATATCAAATTCTCACACAGCAATTTCTCTCCTCTACACGCAGTTTGTAATAACATCACGTGTAGGCAAATGAATAGAAGAAGAAATACAACAGGTCGCTGTAGTTGAGGATTTACGGAAACTTTAATTCTTCCTTTCCTCAGCACACTTCCAAACTCCCACGGAGTTATCCTCTCCTCGATATTCGCATGGAGTTGTGAGGAGCTATTAAACAATTTAATCCTCCACGTGTGCTCTTTGCAGGTATCCTGGTCACTGAAACCAACAGAGAAAAGCTCCACGCAGCCTCCTTCAGCATTTTCCACGCATTGACTTTTGAGAAGCTTTTAAACATCCACACAACAATTTCAACATTTTTACTTTCCACGTAGGTGAATTTTTGAACTCCACACAGAAAAAAACACAAAAGAACATTTTCATTAAATCCTCACGCAACCACGCAAGTTAGCCAGGAAGAAAGACAAAAAATAAACTAGTTCTCCTTTCCACACAAACTTCCACGTAGCTTTTGCAAAGAACAACTCTCCACGCAGGCCCAGGCTGTGATTATACAACCAATTCTTCTCTCCACGCTGAGAATGGCCTTCTTCTTCAAATTCACAGGTCAGAGATCAAGTTTTCTTTGTTACCAGATTGTAAGGAGAATTAATAGAGATTGAATATCTCTTCCTCTATATTATTCAGAAGCAGATACATTATTTATAGGGAGGAGATGTAAAAATACTCTCCACCATAAAAGGAGTGATTACTAACTAGGAGGGAATAATGGAATAAGCTAAAAAAATCTCTTAATTATATAAAACAAGTGCTACGTATCCTTATGCTAACAAGTACTATATAAAAATACTTTAGTCTTGAATATATACAGTGATGGAAACAAGTGCCGTATATTGTACACATTTTGTAGTAAGTATCATAATTTTTTTGCTATTTATGTGTGTAAAACAATATAGATTTTATTATGTTCTAATGAATGAATATAAAATGAGTCAAATATGTGACCTCCATTTGAGTTGTGGGATGAGCCATTAAACAATATAGTTCAAAAGAAAGGGATTATATTTATCAAGTGTAAGTTGACATTTTTTCAACAAAATATAATCTTGGAATCGTGTATGAAGTATAATCAAGTCTCCACATGTGGGTTAAAATATAAGAAATATAAATATAGGAATAAAATAATCTACAAAATTATGTGATATAATCTATGTAACAAAAAGTGTAGTATAATTCCCTATGTGAGACCTCGTTACATATGAGAGATATATACAAAGTGAAAACTCTATAATAAGGTATACTTAATTTGAGTTACTGGAATCATTAATATTATAGAATTTCAAGTTTCTTGTGTATAGAAAATACATACTCAACATAAACACAAATTATACTATGCCTCAAGTAGGTGAACATAATATACACATTCATGAGATAAGGTATAGTCAATGGAGTACAATAGTATCATGCTTAGTTTATTAAGAATATTTTAGAACTATAAGCATATTAATATATTTTATGCATGTGGACATTATGTACATAGTACTACAAATATTATGTGGAAAATATATAAATAATTTATATGAATAAGTATACGTCATTGCCCCATATAACATAGCATATCTTTGATAAAACTAAGCATTATAAAAATATTTCAAATATAAAAATAAGTAATAAATAAAAATATAACAACACTAATGATGAGGAGAATATCAAACAATCCTTCCTATCTTCCCTCCCCTCTTCCCCTACACACATCTAAAATTAGTGCATGAATACATACATATATAGAATTACATATTAGATATTTAGTTATAGTGTAGCATAATGCTGATAGCTTTCCTTGTTCCATATGGGCAAGGTGTAAATAGTGGAAACCCAAATGTGGTATATTGAAATTGAGCAACTATTAAAAATTTAATCATAGAAACAAGTTTCTCATGTAAATAAAACATATACATAAAAAACACAAAAATGTATTATGTACCAAGTTACTTGAATATAAAATATGTAGTCATGGGATTAAGTTTCCCTTGAAGTACAAGAGTATCATGCCAAATTTATTGGAAAAATATAAAATGTGTAGAAATATTAATAAGGAAGTACAAGAACATCACACCAAATTTATTGAAAACATATAAAATGTGTAGGAATCGTAATAGCTTTTCACCATGTGGACATTATGCATATAGTACAAAAATATTAATATTGATATGCTCCTATGTGGAAAATATATAAATAATGAAAGGAACAAGTATGTGTCCTTATCTCAAATAAATGCATATTGTAAAGCATGAAAATATAGGAAAAAAAAAAAAAAAATTTGCATCATATAAATCTTAACACCATAAAACCCAAAGATACCCATAAACGTAGTCATTATAGAAAAAATAGATCTAAATAAATGAAAACAAGAAGGATAACACCAATGATAGAGTAAGAACATTAAACCAAAAAAAATTAATCAAGTGATAAATGCACATTATGCACGAAGTAATAATTCTAAACACCTTAAGCATATTTTTTTCTATGTAAACACTAATAATAGAGTGAGAACATCAAACAAACAAAAGGATATATCAACGATACAGAGCATATAATAATTATGCACAAAGTAAGAATTCTAAACCCCTTAAAGTATAAATCCATGTATTTATGTGTATATACATTTATATGTACATCATTCAACCAACGTAGTTTACAAATAATAATATAAAAGAAACAAGTATTAGAATTTTTTTTAGTGGATCATCAATATAAACAAAAATATAACAAATACAATATAAAAGGAGTTAATATTTGTGTTGATAATAAAGTGTAGTCACAAAATCACGCACTTACTATTACATTAATACCGTCGGGTATGTTATTTTATATATGGATCTTGCATAATAAAATTATTCACTAGTGACCCATCCTTTAGTCTTGTTATTAGCTAGTCACTTGTCATTGTAGTTTTGGGCATCTTGTAGGGTGTCTCAGGTGTCGTAATTTTCTCATTTTTCATCTTTAGATATATTCTGGGTTCCTAGGATTGCACTGGGGCACCCTAGTCCGTGATTTTAGGCTCTGTGTCATCATAATTTATGGTCTTAATTTATTTGTTTGAGGTCGGTCTTAATGGTTACCCCGTGCATTCCCCTAGGTCATAGTCGAATTTTTGGGTCACTAGTGTCGAAATTTGAACAAGAGATTCTGAATAAACATAAAGAAACTCACTACATTATGGGCGAACATCTTACTACCAAGGGAATCTATCTACTAAGGTAAGGGACTACATTTGGGCATATTCTACGTCTGCATCACACAAGCATAGGGGAAAAGGGTTGTATTATTTATATTCCATCCACCATTTGCATTTTACATCTAGTTATTTCCCCCTACTATCACGTCATTGGCGCTAGGGAATACTATGCACAAAATTACACACACATGTACATAGAAGTACATGGCATCCAAAATGTAGTGCAACACTCACCATAAGACCACTAGTTTGGTAGATGAGGTCAGTTGGACTTATTCATATGCATTTTTATTTCTTAGGAGTTGATGCTTTAAATAGGGTTTTGTAGGTAGATCTTCATGTGACAACTGCAAAGGCATATGTGACATTATTGTGCCACTTGTGTGACATGGATGAAGGTATTGCAAAGATATTGTGACGCTACTGAATTCAAGTTCTGAGATTTTGTGTAGTCTACATCACCCATATTATAGACCAAGGCACCCCGGGTGCCTCAATACCCTCCCAGTGCACCTTAGTATAGATGAACGTCTAGCTTTTGCCCTTCATGAGGCCATCAGTCACATGGCTTTGCTAAGACGCATAACAAACTTGCTACAAACCAACACATAATGAGGTAAGTTAACTTAAGGTTAGTACCATATCCCTCTTATTTATATTATTTCAATATATTCAAATACTAAAACAAAATACTTAGATCTAGCATTTCAATATAGCATTTAGTTTCTATTAGATCAACTCATAAAATAGCTAGAAAAACCCTATTTTTAGTTAATCATAAAGTATACCCTAATTCTATGAATACAAATATGAAAATGGAAGCTCAACAAAGGTTATTCACTCCTTTAATATCATCTTTCTTGATATATATATATATATTATATATAGTGAGTATCCAAAGAATAAATTTCCAATACTTCTTTCCTTTCTATTATTATTTAGCAATTGATTTGGCTTGATGATGACATTGAGTTTTGATTATAAAATTAATTAATATAACTTTATATTATAATTGATTAAACAATATAATTTTAAAAATTATAACGTCAAATTGAAGAAAAAATATAAAAACAATTAAATAAAATGGAAGAATAATGTTTAACCTAAATGATTGAGACACATTTCTAATGCAAACTAGTTCAAAGTTTTCACATGTGATTTAAATAAACTTTAAATTTTCCATAAACCTATGAATGTCAAATGAAGTTTCAGGTGATGACACCTTTTCTATATTGCCCTTAAAACTATGCACATCACTATATTAATACAATGATGTAAATGTGTGTGAAACCAATTATAAAAATCTATTTTAATATTTTTATGTACAGAAAAATTTATATTTAAAGTATTGTAAACTTTGAAAAACTTAGAAAATACTCAAACTTTCAAGAAATGTTTGAAGATAGTGGATTACAACTTACTATTTGACTATTTATTTTACAAGATTATGGAATAAATTCTTTTGGTGAATGCATGATTCTTGGACTTTGAAAATATATATATTGTTTCTTAATACGAGTGTCTTTCTTCAAACCTATTTACAATTTAAAAAAGTTTGAAATGAAAATTATATAAGTGAATTGTTTCATTATGATGTTATTACTGTTGGATTGATACTTAGACAATTTGAGTATTACATTTTGATCAATAGATAATGGACTATGCGGATATTTGGACTTCAAACATGCTTCATGTGATTTATATTTTTATGCATTAGATGGCGATAATAGACAAGTTATATATGTCGATTTGCGATATTATGATTTTATACTAACATGTCATATTTTAGATGCATAGCCTATGTTGGATGTTTTGAGTAGAATTATGATTTTATGGATGCCAAAATCGAATTAATTGTATGATGTTAGATGATAGAATTGCTAATTTCAGATGATGATTATTGATTTTTATATGTATATTTGTCTCGATGTTGTTAATACAACCGTAAGGCCAGAGAGGTATTTTGTTTGTGTTGTAGGACATTTTATCACATACATCGAAAGGGGATAGGGGACCAACCACGGAAGGATGTCGGGTGTTGTGCAACATGGCCAAAATTTGACAACTTGTGTAATGTTATGTTGTGTTGTTGCATACCTAGTTAGGAGGTTTCCCATGGGGGTGACCTCACATGTGTGGCCATGGGGGTAATGTTTATGTTATTTAATTTTGTGTGTTTTATTTTTTGTTATGTTTTTAATTATTGGAAATTTTAGTCACTTTATTAGCAATTATTAATGTGTCTTAATTAACTAATCCAACTTAATTTGTTTTTTTATTATTGGTAAATAGTTTTGAAGGGACTATACCCTGTTACAAAAAGGGCTCAATAGCCAAATAGAGCTATATAGGAACAAAAAAGAGGATCAAAATCCAGATAAAACACTATGTCCAATAGTAACCAAAAGATAGTTACAAGTAAAAAACAAAACAAAATAGAAACTGCAACAATACAACAAAAAAACAACATAGAAGCAACAAAAAGACCTAAAAAAGTAGCAACTAGAATGATGCCCTCTAACCCAAGGGAGATTACTTCTTGGAAGCTTTGTCGATCCTGGATTGGATTGTTTGCAGTGAAGTGAACAATGCCAAAGTGGTGATGTGCGTGGGGTCAGTTGCGTTCAGCTTCGATATGGTCTAGCTTCTCTCTTTTCAGTCCCCCAAATAGTGTCAGGGATCCCGCTAAGCATGGTAATGCTTCGAACATGCTGCTCTAAGAAGTCACTAATGGCATTGAAGATAGCCATGTTATGATCATGTCTATCTTTGATCTCCCCAATCTATTGTCCAAAGAGTTCAATTTCTTGTAAATGTTAGCAATCTGATCCTTCTCATTATCAATATCATCATCGATTTTTCTTTTTCCTTTCTACTTGTCCATGTGATGCAGGTCCTTATTTAACTACTTGATCTCTTTCTCCATGAGATTCCAACCTATGAGGTATGTTATTCCCCTCCTGATGCAGGCCGTATCCAAGCCAACATTACTAATATGTAGCAAATTATGTGCAACTTCTAGCTCTTTGGTGCTTCTAAGAACCCGGGCAGAGTGAGGGATGTCAGTTTTGGGAAGTTTTGGATTCTTAGTCTTGGGTTTGGAAGAGGTTTCCATAATAAGAGTGGGAGCAGTGGAGGTAGTGATGTTTGAATCATTGGGAGAGGACGGGAAGCCACGGAATTTGGAGACATAGAGCTTATGAAGCAGGAAGATGAGGCCCTGATGGAGAGGGATAACATGAGAGTGCTTCTAGAAGTCCAAAATGGAGCGCTGAAGGGAATTTAGTAGGTAATGCGGGAAGTAGACTGAAAATTTCCTTCTAAAGTGATTAAGAAAGACTAGGTGCTTGACAGGGATAGTTTTGTAGTGCCCTTCCAGAGAAATGTACCTAACCATCATTTTTGTAACTTCATCAAATGGCTTGGGGATAGAGCTTACCCTAACACCCGTAGAAAAAAATTTGAGCTCCTCTCCCTCTTTAGAGAATTTCTTAGCCTCAGCAGCCCTATCAATCCTTTTGTTGAAAAAATGATATCCCTCCAACTCGAGGCCTGTTGCCTCAACAATCAATTCTTCATTAATAGTAACACAGTAACCACCATATTCCACCTTTCTATCTATCCATTCCAACTTAATTTGTTAACTAAAATAAGGATGTGACAATTGGATAGTTATGACGGTAGATGGTCCTTGAAATCTTGTGGATGTAGGTTAGATTTGTGTTGGTTTTTGTGTTATGTACTCTTCCCAACTTCAAAATTTGGATTTTTGACTTGGGAGGCCTTTATGGAGGCTTGTCAGATAAGCTAATCTTGTCCCATGCCTCTTAAATTTACCCAACAACCCTACCTCTGGTATGAGGAGTTAAATTTAGACATTTTAGATTATAAAAGGGTGAAAACAATTGCACTTTCCTACTTACCACAATAAATTTTTCCTTCAAAGACTTGGTGTGCAAGTTTGAGTGTCATGTGGGCTTTTCATAAGACTTACATGTTCATTTATTTTTTTGGGCATGGTGTTTGACTTGTGTGTTGGAATGGAGGGATGATGAAGTGGCATCCTACATGGATCCACCTCGTCATCCTCACCTTCCATTTCTCTTTATTGATGGAATTTGATGGATTTGGGGGTTACTTGTTCATTTTATTTCTTTGGCACTAAAGAGAGAAGATTAGCATGGCCCGTGTGTAGGAAATATGCTTTTAGAAGTTGAAACATAATCCTTTTCTTTTTACAATGACACATATAGCAAGAAATAATTTGTTCAAGTATCGCATCACAAACAAAAAAATGCTTGGTTTTTGGGCGTGAATTTTTTTTGGGGCATGACACTTGGTATCAGAGCGAGGTTTAAAATGCTCAAACTTCGAGTGGATGGTTGAGGTAGTTCCAAAACTAAAGAAGTTTGTGTGTACTTATATTGTGTAATCTTGTAAACTATTGTTACAACACTTTTAGAAATGTGTAGTGATCTAGTTATTTGTATCAATGCGCCATTATAAACCATGATTTTGTTTTATATTTTCTATATAATAATTCATATATGAGTTCCTTCCCCTTTTTGTTTCAAAAATACGTTATGAAACCTATAAGAGTGAAAATTAGTTGTAATTGGAGCTTTACTTGCACTTGTTTGGGAGTAGAAGTGGACTCATTTGTTCTATATACCTAAACAACCCTAAATTAGTGGAAAAAAACCTAGTAGAATCAAGAAATTATAAGCTAATAAATTATTTAAAGCATCGTGAAAATGATCAACACGAGAGTAAACAAAAGAAGCTAAAACTTGTATAACCCCTTTTAAAGTAAATCAACAAGATGTTCGTAACTTGGTTAACAATAAAAATGAAAATCATTGTAAATGAACCTTCGAGAAATATAAATAAGTATGCATAATAGTGTCTTGTGCTCGTGTATTGTGAACCCAATAGGGGCTAAGAACATAATAGTGTTAAACAAAATTAAAGAGATCAAATGTTTAGACCAAGGTACTAAATGAGTAAAGTAAGAAGTGAGCTCCATAACATGTAAGTATAGTTTAAAGGATGAGAAGAAGTAGTGTAATGAATTATAAGAGGACCTTAACAAGTAATTATAGCTTAAAAAGGAATCAATGTAAGATGTAGAGAAAATGGAATAAGCAAATCAAAAACCTAGTAGTAACGCTAATTGGGAGTCATGTAATCTTATTAGGAGTTTAACAACCTAGCTTTAAGTAAGGAATTTGGAGATATAACGATAAATAATGAGACTTAGAATACAATATGGAAAGATAAGAGGAAATTACGAAAGTAACCCCATACAATTATAAAAGGGGAGTAAGGATAAGAGCCTTGATAACATTAAATGGTCTGAGAAGGAGATTATGATTTATCTTTGAGCAAGTGATGAAGTGACAATAAGTTAAATCTTGGACTAAATTAAAATTAGAGAGTGGTAAGAAAAATCAATCTCCAAATGATAAGACAAAATGAAAGGGTAATATAAGATTTAAAACCCCAATTGATAGTAATCTAGAGAAAACAAGTAAATAACAGTGAAAATTAGAATTTTTAATGGGGAAAATAATTGTTGTGACAAAAAAATAATAATGGGATATATCTAGGCATGCTAGAACCACCTTTATTAAATAATTCAAGCATAAGGATAAGAAGGATAAGTATAACAATTATGGAAGATTAGAAGTTAGTAAACAAATGATAAGTTAAAATTCTAATTACGATTAATGAAGGAAATACCTCATAAGTATAGATAACAAGAAGTTAATCAATGAATTAACTCAAAAAAATAAGTTACCTACGCTTTAGAACCCTAGCAAGTAGAATAAGCAAGTTCTCGAGTAGATTAGGAACCGTCAATCTTCACTGAAATTGATAAATTGATAAGTACTGTAACTTTGCATGTAAGGTGATCTTAGTGGCCTTGTAAATAGAAAACATTGTGTTAGGTAAGTAGGGTATAACTAGATTGATTCCTACAGGAAACCCTAGTTAGTAATACATTTATAATTTGGACCTTGGATGGTATTTCATGGATCCACAATTTAGGTAGAAGAAATACCTATATTTGGTAGAGGTTACTTATAATAAAAAATTTCATAGTTCCATCGACATCGCTCCCTATCAGGCCTTATCTCGGAAGAGAGTGAAAAACACCTCTCAAAAGAGGGATAGACTAATTAATAGACATCCGATGGACTTGAAATGTCATGCAGAGATGAAATAAAAGATCTCTGTCATTCAACATCACCTAGAGGCACAAGATAGGGGAAAAAAAGTGTATGGAAAGAGGAATGATCAAAAATTTTAAGTGGATCATGGGTATTCCTAATATTTAAATCCCCAAGAAGCCCATCTATTACGGAAAAGATCTAATCTAGTTCCAATATTTGTGGGTCCATTTGGGATCTTGAGCTAATTGGTCCCATAGCCTCTTGTTTAGCTTTGCCACACCTATTCTAGTGACTTCCACGAGGAATATGAGTCTAAGGGTAGGGGATGTAGTTCCCACACTTCTTCGAATCCCTATTTCATTATGATGTTATTATCATTGGATTGATACTTAGACAATTTGAGCATTACATTTTGATCAATAGATGATGGACTATGCAAAATTTGGACTTTTGACATGCTTTGTGATTTATATTTTTATGCACTAGATGGCGATAATAGACAAGTTATATATGTTGATTTGCAATATTATGATTGTATACTAACATTTAATATTTTAGATGCATAGCCTATGTTGGCTGTTTTGAGTAGAATTATGATTTTATGGATGCCAAAATTGAATTAATTGTATGATGCTAGATGATAGAATTGCTAATTTCAGATGATGATTATTGATTTTTATATGTATATTTGTCTCGATGTTGTCAATATAACCTTAAGGCCAGAGAGGTATTTTGTTTGTGTTGCAGGACATTTTATCACATAAATCGAAAGGGGATAGGGGACCAACCATGGAACGATGTCGGTGTTGTGCAACATGGCCAAAATTTGACAACTTGTGTAATGTTATGTTGTTTTGTTGCATGCCTAGTTAGGAGGTTTCCCATGGGGGTGACCTCACATGTGTGGCCATGGGGTAATGTTTCTCTTATTTAATTTTGTGTGTTTTATTTTGTGTTATGTTTTTTACTTATTGAAAATTGTAGTCATTTTATTAGCAATTATTAATGTGTCTTAATTAGCTAATCCAACTTATTTTTTAACTAAAATAAGGATGTGACAATTGGATAGTTATGAGGGTAGATGGTCCTTGAAATCTTGTGGATGTAGGTTAGATTTGTGTTGGTTTTTGTGTTATGTACTCTTCCCCAACTTCAAAATTCGGATTTTGACTTGGGAGGCCTTTTTAGAGGCTTGTGGGACAAGCTAAGCTTGTCCCATGCCTCTTAAATTTACCCAAAACCCTACCTATGGTATGAGGAGTTAATTTTAGACTTATTTCTGCATTTTGGATTCTAAAAGGGTGAAAAATGCACTTTCCTACTTACCACGATAAATTTTTCTTTCGAAGACTTGATGTGTAAGTTTGAGTGTCATGTGGGCTTGTCATAAGTCTTTCATGTTCATTTATTGTCTTGGTCATGGTGTTTGAATTGTGTGTTGGAATGGATGGATGATGAAGTGGCATCCTACATGGAGCCACCCCATCATCATCACCTCCCATTTCTATTTATTGATGGAATTTGATGGATTTGGGGGTTACATGTTCATTTTCTTTCTTTATAAGCACTATAGGGAGAGAATTAGCATGGCATGTGTGCAGGAAATATGTTGCGGAAGTTGAAACATAATCTTTTTCTTTTTAAAACGACGCATATAGCAAAAAAAAATTTGTTCAAGTATCACATCACAAACTCATACAATGCTTGGTTTTAGGGCGTGAAATGTTTTTGGGGCATGACATGAATGATAGTTTAAATTATGATGTAAACTATTTATCTATGATAGATTTATTTATTCTATTTTTTAAAAATAAATAAGAAGAGTAAAATGCATCATTTTAATTTACAAACTCTAATTTAAATTTGATCTACGTAAAAATTAAACGTAAAAAACTCAACAAAAACTCCAATCCAATTGAAAAATATAAAAACATTGCCAAACATCTAATCTAATATAAATATTCTAACAAAAATAAAAATCAACATTACAAAATAGAAACAATACAAAACATTAGTACATATAAGTAAAGAGAGGCTATTATAAGATCTAACATTATGTTATTTGTCACTAATAATTATTGAAAGAACTAACATTAAATCTAAACTCCATCAACACCATTGTGTATTAGTAGTTGCTATCAACCCTTTCTAATGGTAAAATGTTGTATTATTTAAGATGTAATAATACACTATATTTAATGTAGGTTCAGATTTAAAATGTGTAATGGAAAGTGAGAATTGACTTATAAGTTATGATACTAATGAATATAAATACATGTACGTAAATATTTTCGCTAAAAAGTTGTTTAAAATCTCTATTAAATAGTTTTTGCTTTCACATTAAATAGTTTTAAATGTAGGGGTTTTAACAATTTAAAATAAATAATAAAAAGGAAATAAAATTTACAAGTTAGAAAGTGTAAAAATTCAATATATAAAAGCCACTCAATATAAATTGGCATGCTCTTTAAATTCTTTGTTTTTTTAGGTTTTACTCACAACCTCAATATCATGTTATTTTACATATAAATATCACATTTTGAAGTATTAATAAATAGAAATATCATGGTATTTCATATAAGATATTATGCTTAATTTTGAAATGTAGACATAATTGAAATAATAATCACATGTAATATGGTAAAGAAATATTATCCTAAAGAGACATCCGGGTGAATTTTGATAGTGCAATGCTTCTAACTCCCCATTGCGTTTCTCCAATTTTTGTACTTGTTGCTTCAAGTAATTCATGTAATCTATCATTTCTAGCAACACTGCAGCTCTTCCCTTCTACACAAATAATAGGAGGAAATTACACAATTAGTCAATAGTCAAAACAATTTGTACATATTTAACATTTTTCTTAATTATTTTATGTTATTTTGTGTATAGTTAATAAGAATATGTTATTTTATTGTCAATATATAATTGTTTTCATAACATCCATATTACATAAGTTTCTATTAACCCAATTTAGAGTTAAATTGACTTTAAATACTCTAGTTATAACACTAGAAAACACATTAGAATTACTAAATAGCTGATTTTTAGCAGTCAATCAATACCAACACGAGAGTTGTTTAAGCTCTTTCTTAAGTGCGGACTATCAAGATATCAAAATGCTATTTTTTCTGTATGGTAAATACCGTGTTTACTATAAATTATACATTTACAGTACAATGCAAACTAGTAATCTAACATTTATTACTGCTACACTTTACTTACTATAATACATAACTTAACATATGAAAATAAATTGTTGCGCATCATGTTTATACGAGTTGAACTTTTCAACTGAAATGACATAACATATATGTATGACATAAATATTATAAAAACAGACTGTATACACACAAAAAGATTCATCTTGGCACGAAAATCTCTTTCTTGGCACCTTGGGATCTATAACTTTAAGTAGATCATTAGGATTGAAAATAAAGAAATACATACCTTGGGATTTATGGATAGGAGTTGACGTAGAGCAGAAAATATCTCCTTCATCTCAGCTCTTCTTTTACGTTCAGCAACCATGTGATGAATAGCAACTTTGTCATGATCATTGTCAATATTTATTGCAACTCTTCCACTAGTACCATTGGTATTAATGTTAATGTTGTGGAAACGACTGGTTTTGTGATTGTTGATGCAATTCAACAGTCGTATGCACCGTTTGTGTAACGATTGGGAGGTGGAATTCAGATTGTGAGGCGTAATTATGCCCTTCCATTCCACAAAATTTGAGCTGTTTCTCTCAGATCTGAACACGGCGTCTTTCCTTACACCAGTATTCGGCCATGCAATAACATCATTTACAGATTCAAAGAGCACGGGTTCTTCAATGTTCTGTAATGAGTAAAATTGGCATTCCGGCAAGTTGTACATAAAATTCTTCTCGAAATCAGCAGAATATTGGGGACAAGTTACCTGAAACTTAAACTGAATATTGGGGATTAGTAAATCACAGATCTCCCAAAATTCAAAAATAAATTAAAAGCGGGACATATACAAAAAGATACACTTACAGAATCCATGGCCGTGCCGTCAAAAGACGTTTCTAATTAAGTTATTGCCGCTCAGAAGAAGACAAATTTGGACTTCAATTCTAGAAAAAGCCAGAGATAAAGCAAGCTGAAAGAAAGTGGTGATGTTAAACAAATCAGATCGAGGAAATGGATTTTTAAGGATGGAAAAGAAAGGGTGGTTTTCCCATGACCGTGAATGCCTGGCCCATGATCGCTACTTGTTTACATTATTTCACGATATTCTTCGGGCTAAAACGCACGTTATGTAATACATTTGATACCCTATTAATATATAGATTGGATGTCATTTTCTAAACATGAAGATAATCAATTCAAACAGATAACCCATGTCCCACTAAAATATATAGTTTCGAAGTATTTATTAGAATAATATTTAAAGTTAGTTCTGAAATCTATAGTTGAAATATTTATTGGAATTATATTTAACGGTGGTTGTGAATGGTTAGTATTTATAATTGTATAGGTATTTATTATGTTGACGGTATTGACATTATTGTACGATTCTTTATTGAAAAATGTTGATTTTTTTATAGTAAAATTTTTGTTTCATAGTTTTATTTTTCATTGAGAACGTTTTCCGTCAAAAAAAGAAAAGCCTTGACATTACATCTCACATTTTCACCACTACTGATTTATTATCATTCTACATCAGTAACAAAATATTACATTTCAGTTTCAAAAACTTAATATTGTTTGTGGTGTTGATGACACAATCCATGACCTCCACGTCTTGTGTTACCATCATTGAACTAAGGAAAGCACATTCTTAAGTAAAACTTTTGTTTAAGTGTCGAAGATTATTATCTAAGGTAAATAAAGTGTGCTGGAATACTTGTTGAATATTAATATGCTCATCCACACGTCGAATCTAGATGCGCTTGTAATGATGTAAACTTTACTCCAGCCTTTTCCAGCTTTGTTGCATTGTATTTTTCAAGAAAATCTTGACCCCTCTTTGCTAAATAAGGGTAAAAAAGGTGGAATTGTTGCAACCAGGTTTTTGAAGGTAGTTATGATTGTTTCAAGGTAGGTTCAATGCCTACGTTTGTCTTCCACATGTAAGGAGTATAAATATTTGTGTATGCAACATAACAAATGTTATTACTTGTCTATTCTCTTAGTATTGAAATAGATGTTGTTTCCTATGTACTTTCTTGATATGCACATCATCACTTGAAATAAAGATAGGCAAACTATTTGAGGCTTAACAATTGTTTTTTGGGAGAAAAAAAAGATTTTGTTTTCGAGCTTCACAATACCAATTTTTATTTAGTGAACATTAGGTAATATTAATATTTTTGTCATTTTGCATGGTAATTTTGTCTAGAGTAATTGTGTATTTTAGTTATTTATTTTGTAAATAAAAACTAATTTATGCATTTATTGTCATTGGAAAACATGTATAGTATTCTATGGTATTAAACATTTGATATAATGAGGTTCATCATTTGCTACTAGTGAAAGGAAATAAATAAATATTTGAGTGAGCTAAATAGGCCACAAATCTTCCTAATGAGCCTCATCATGCTATGGAAAACAAAGAGGTGCACATGATTTGTAATTATATAGAATTGATAATCTGGTTATGGTATTTTTCTAGATCTAAGAAAATACTTTTTAGTCTTTAGAAGCTTTTAAAATTTTGAAGAATATTAAGCAAATTGAGAAAAAATTCAGTGTTAAAGTACATGTGTTACTACTCCTATTATGTCAATGTCTACAAAGATAGCCCACTGCATGTGGTGTCATTTAGTAAGTTTTTTCAAGTAATTAAAATATACATTTATTAACATTCGTTGCAATCTCAAGCTCGTGTAATCATTGATAGAATTGTGAGTCTCACTTGCATATATATTAGAGTGTTACACATGAGTAAAATAGGAAAAAGCAAGAGTGTAACGCCCACAAAAAATGATGTTCTAGGTACACACTAACACCTAACACTTATCCTAAAAATTATGACTAATTATTTTTTGTTACAAGATAAAGGTAAAAGGATAAAACAGGTTACCAGGATGTTAATCACCTAGGGTACAACAACTAACTAACACCACTAACTCAACTTCTTGATTAAAGAATCAGATCTAGATTAAAGGTTAACATAATCTCAATTTATCTCTAAGGTCCATAATCGATTGTTCATTAGGAAGGTACCATGGATTAATTTACCTAGCTAACTGTTTTCTTCTCTTTAGTTAATGTTCAATCCTGGAAAGGTTAACCTTATGTTAATTTAATTAAATTCATTATCTTATTAACTTAGAGGCCTTTCTAATAACTACCTAAAGCTCGCTAAGAACTAACCATGGCTTAGCACTCTATGGCAATTAAATGGCCCCATTCCCCATTTACACATACTATAAGGTTTTTAAAACAACATTTATAAAAATCATTCTCACCTAACAAAAGTAGGGTGAAACCTCCACCCTTAGATCAAGTCAATCTTGGCCACTAGATCCTAGGGTTCCAAACTAGCCCTAAAATTCCTTATGAGTTTTTATTAAAGCCTTTCCTTTGTTCATTTCCCCTCATTTGGTCTATTTGTTTTGTTAAAATTGCAGGTTGGAGAGGAGAAAGCCATGGGAGAAAAAGAGGAAGAACTATGGAGGATTCTATAAGAAGATCTAGTTAAGATTAATTTATATTAAAGCTTTATGTTCGTTATTACTTCCATTCAAGGATTGGGAGGGTTATGCCTTTTACCAATCTGGTTTTGTTTCAACACTAAGTGTATTTGGGGTTTTTTATTTGGGGTAACCCAATCACATAAATATAAATGAAAAGGAAAGTTTTAAATCTTCGATTTGTATGTTGTATTGCTCAAATCATGTGGGATTACTCATTTTTTGCATGTTAGTAGTCATTAGCTAAATTTTACAACTTATAAATTAGTAAAATCTAGTTAAATTTTCACACAGCGTAGATCCGCAGAGTTCGTCATAAGTGGCAAAACCATCGCGCGAGCAGAGGCACCAAGGTAATCCCGGGACTGCCACCTTACCTAGGTGACAAACCATGGACCGCCACCCTACTGAGCGGTAGTTTTGAGACCGCCGCCTTAGCCTAAGTGGCGGTTATGGGACCACCGCTTTCCATAGGGAAGCGACATGTCTTTGAAAAATAGAACCTTAAATCTGAGGTTTTCTCAAAAACTAAAAGTTATTAAAAGGTACTAAATTACATTCTGAGCTTAATTTTGAACATATAGAGTTTCCAATTTTGAGATTTCATTCCTATTGTTCTTTTCTTAGTTAAAATATATTCATTTAAAGCATTTGGAATCCAATAATATCTACTAGGTCTATTCCATTTGTTCAACTAAATTTTCTTCCTATATCAAGAGTAAAAAGGAATTTTTATCTACTTCTAACATTGTTATAACCATTTCTAAATAGAAAATACTTTCAATTTGTTGTCTCTTCCATTCAATCAAATTATAGATTCAAAAATACTACAGAAACTTTATTTTCCACTCAAGTTTACTATGCATACAAGTTCAACCACTTACAACTTCTATATTTCATTATTTCTCTTATACAATAAATAACTTCACAATGAAAGTAAACTTTCTTTTCATAATGCAACTTCCAACTAAACTTTTACACAATATATCCATTTTGATTATTTCTCTTTCCTTATTACATTCTAATGAGAAGGAAATTTCTTTCTTTACAATTCTACAATGAACTTCTTCAAATATTAATACAACTTGTATTTCAACATTTCCTTTAAAACATAAACAAATTTACAATCTTCCACTTTGAGTGGGAAAACAAAAATACTTCTCTCACTTCTCTCAAGAAGGTATCTCTTCAAGGACTCCAACATACTTCCAAGCTCCTCAACACCAACAAGAAGGTTCCATCATGATTTGTTTGATTCACAACAAAATGGGAGAGAGGAAATGCTCTCCACCCAACCAAGATATCCAATGAAAAGGAAAAACCATCCTCTCCATTGGCCCCCGAGACCCAACCACATTACAATGGGAGATGATTCCAACACATGGTAACAAAAACCTTCCACAACACAACAGTTGTTTCACAACAATTTCAACCACATTTCAATCAACAAAAACACAAGAAAGAAGAACAACAAACAATAAAAAGTAAAGCTTAGAATGAAAGCCAAAGGAGCAAGACCTATGGGGAGGCCACTTATGCCTCCCAATGGGAATGGGTGCCCACCTTAAAACCTCTAATGCATATCTAAAATCCTCTACATACTCATATGCCTCCCTCAAGTACCCCTTATACCTCCCACATAATCTTATGCCTCCCTCAATCTCTTATGCCTCACTTATAATAGAAACAAGAAAAAAATGCAAGCATTCCTTATACAAGGTGGGGAACCCAACCCACAATCCCTCCAAACAAAAAAGGTAGACTCTTATACCTCCCTACATGAAAAAATCTCCCCATAGTCTCCTTCTACTCCAAACTTAGGCAATCTACCCACACCCAACAAGCATTCCAAAGAAAAAAATACCCAATAAAAGCACACAACACAAAATAAAGCATAACATAAGCAAGGTAAAGCTCCTACCTTTCCATAGTAGAGCTTGTCCCAAGAGTAAGTCTGCAAGCTCCTCAAAACCAAGCATGCATCCACAAGCACTCCCAAAAATCCTCTAACTCTCCCAAAAAAACAACATCACAAAATGATCAAGGAACTCCCAAACAAGCAAAAGAACTTCAATAAATAGAAAAGAGAGAGAGGAGGATAAGGTGGCTCCATGTAGGATGCAACATCACTCATCATCAACTCTACCTAGGAAGTCAAACCTCAAACCCAAAGCACCATAAATTGGTGTGGGTGAGAGGAATGAAAAGTTACTTACATAAAAAAATAAGCCCACAGCCCCCCTAAGGACAAAATTAATTATTTGAAAGAAAGTGCAATAAACATTTCACCTTTTTATCTTCCCAAAACACCTAATGGGGTCTAATTTTTACCCCCCAACCCATAGGTAGGGTTGGTATAGCAATTTGAGAGATGTGGGACAAGTTTAACTTGTCCCAAAAGCCTTTTAAATTGGCCCTTAAGGCCAAATTCGAGTTTTCCATCAAGGGTAGAGTGTACAACACTCAAGATCTCAAGCATTCAACACACAACAGAAAATCCAAGAGAAAATCAAGTCTAATAAATGAAATTATTTTGGTCACATCTTTCATTAGTTTAGGACAAGATTTATTAACTTTAATAAGACACTTATACCCACTAATATAAAGGGGAAAAACATACATCAAAATCTAAATAATTAAAACAAGTAACTTATATCACTAAAAGAACACATACCAACATTAATAAAAAAGAAACTTGAACGCACCAAAAATACCAACACAAGAACAACACGGTGGAATACAGATAACTTTTTTTTTTTACTTTCTCGACCCAACACGACACAACATGTCGTCACCAGTTACAACCAACACTTGGAATCATTTGTTACGGGAAGACCACAAGGTCAAGACGAAACATTCACCCTTATCAAGGACAATTTATTTTTCTTTTTGACGAGACAACATGGAAGTCCAACCACATGACACACTCACAGCTAGGGCAAGCCATAGTAAGAAATGGTTAGGGTTTATTTATTTTGGTAAGACACCCTTTAGCTCATGACTTAAGTTTTCATAAGGAATCAATATATCATTCGCACAAATTCATCTCACCAACTAAGTTAATTTCCTAAACACTGTAGAGTAGTTCACTTAAAGTCTTCTCCTACTTACTAAATCTTAATATCTTCCAGAAACTAACCATTGTTTTCCTTTAAGCTTGTTTAAGAGTTCACCCCAAAGGGATAGTGTTCGCTAGTTTAGCTAGGGGTATCAATTTATAAATGTTTACTTCACAAGGGATGTTTTCATTTTGATCACTCATGGAAGTATTTGGTTTCAAATAGATCACCTTTACATTTATTTGTTGAATATAAAATTATTATTTTTGTTTAGCTTCTTTAAGGGTTCATTGACTCATTTTACTTTACTTATAAAATATTGTCGCTAAGTCTTAGAAAGATTTAACTTAACAATTTATTCTCAAGATCAAAGTTTTACAATACTCATATCAATGTAAAGATTGAATGCCGTTTCTCACAAGGATAATTTCAAGCTTAACTACACCAGAACAAGACACTTTATTTCACCATTACCAAACAATACAAGGCAAGAGGTCATATCAACTCTCTTTACAAGCAATGTTACACAATTTACAACACATTGGACATTTTTACAAGGAACTTCATAATGGTACAGATGAAACTTTTACACTCTTTTCTTCTAGTCTACTCGCATAATCCATCTGCACAAATATTAACTAAAGTCAGTTCGTAAGAACTGAGCATGTTAAGGCTACACAATGCAATAGTAAGCTAACAATTAACAATATCAAGAAAGGAATATTCTAAATTCAGAAATGGATTAAAACACAACTCACAACTCCAATATTAATCTCATGAGAGAGAAACTAAATCATCCAACAAGGAGAAAGTCCAAATACAAGTAAGAACAAAATTACATAAATCAAGGCAAGACCTTATGGGTTGGGAACAAGAAAGTCAAGAGTGTTGATATCTCCTTCATGTAATGCTATGGGTTACGTGATAGGAATCCAAAATTTACTTCATCCAACTAAGGGGTCCAAGAGAAGACGAAGCGTACTAATTATGATCGTAGGCGCGAAGCAAAAATGACGTTAACCAATTCTTCCAGGGGGCTCCAAAGTAATATGGGTTCGATGCCCTTAAAAGAATGCAACTATAGTTTTGGTTTTAACCAAGGAGTTTACCACTACCTCCTTATCGGATTTCTTAAAACGTAGTACTAGCAACCAAAACAAATCCACTTTTCCAAAAGCGCATTTAAAGAGACACAAAGGGCCATTATTCTACCAACAAACCCTATTCTAATCGCAACTTCTCTACATAATATAAGGGAAGAATAAACTCAAAAGTCGTTAATAATTTTTATATAATTCAGACAATGTCAATAAACATTAAAATAAAAATTGATTTCCTAACAAGGCCAAAAATGGGACCTTTTAGTAACCAAGTTTGAAGTATAAGGTATTCGAGTTCGAAAACAAAGGGATTCGATACGCAGAGGGCAAAACACCAACGATGCCCCAGGACTCAAAATACCTTACCACGAGTACAAGCACAAACCAAGAACCAACGCACACAAATATCGGAAGGTTACGCGGTGCGTTGTCGGCTAGAAGTTCTATGAACTCCTTGCCAAAGGTATAAAAGATGGAAAATTTTACCCGATCCGAGTGGGCTTATCGAGGAAAAGTCTTAGCAAATATCAAATAGATAAAAATAACAGCCACCTATGATATTATCACCGAAATCAGTCATCTAACAGAAACGAGTTCACGAGTCCAAGATTACCATGGATTCACCTACAAATTTTGTTTCAGTCCAGCTAGTAATAGGTTGCTTGCGACCCTTAATAAAAATTGTAGAAATTTCATTCAGTTAAACTTACAATGTTTCCCCTTGCTTTAATCAAACAAGAGTTTACATCAAGAAATAGGTATAGTAATACTCTCAACACGTGGAGGCCAAATAGATGCCAGGTTATCCCTCATCTAGACTAGGTACAAAACATCCAACCATGTACAGTTCTAAAACAAACCCCAAATGCCATTTTCTAATCAAACATAAAGTAAGGAATGCCCATAGGCTTAAACAAGTTTCAGACACAACGTCACTATTAATGTACCTTTTAGCAAAACAAGAGAGCCTTAAACAGGAAATGCGTATTTATTCAACCAAAAGAGGTATGTAGGCTTAACCTTCTATTTAGTAACCTTCAATTATAATTACCATCACGAGAATTCTTTTTAAAATAAATTCATATAAGCAAACAAAACTCAATAATGTTTCCTTCCCTACGAACTAGACTCGCATCACTCAAAATTACAGAACCCATTTAGACAAATGTGAAATAGAGTAAGCTATGAGAGAGGAAGGAACATTCCAAGCAAAATCGGTGAAATAGGAATAAGATTTAAAGGAACAACCACACAATCAGCGGTGATATAAACAACCACGAAAACATCTAGTCTAGGTGCTATTCAAGAGGAAAGAATATTCATTTCAAGATATCTTGAAAGAAGGTAGAAAAATATTACGGGGAGTAGATTTAACATGCTCTGGTTTAAAACGCCATCTCCACATGCATAAGATTGTTTCAATGCCGTTGCTTGCCTTTAATCCAAAGTGCTCTGCGAGCTCGTGCTTTGGCGCCACATTCACGCAGTGAAAAATAGCTACAAACCAACCCCATGTTTTGAAGCTCGGACACGAGACATACTGATTACACCATGCTCCCGGCTCGGGTAGGCATCTACCGTGATGAAACACAACCTTTTCCTTCATCGATTTGGGGACAAAGATCAAAATCTCGGTGAAAACATTCACTCTCAACTCTTGTATTTTCTATATTTCTCAGTCCAATTCTCAAACACCTTTCTTATCTATTTATTCATGATTCCACACAACACTAACTCACTCTTCAAAAGAACCTCGAGCCACCCCTTCAACTTCCTAAGTTGACCTTTCAATCTTGAAAACTCAAGAAGGTCACTTCACCTTTCCTAGCAAGTTCAAGAGACAGGAATGTCAAAAGACAAGAACTATCTTTTGCACTTCTTCATCGAGCTAGGAGCATGTTTGAGGAATTAGAGCTCAATAGAGACTCATCAGCTTCTCTAACACTGACCCAAGTTTGAATTTAGAAGCGTGAACAACATTTACTTCCCATTATTGAGATATACCTGTCTTTAGCGTCTACCCGACTGTGATTCGAACTTCAAGAAGATAATGTTGCCATTCTGCAAGATTCCAGAGCTTTAACATCTTCTTTAAGTTGTTATAGACTCAAACTTTTACCTGGTTTCTTGAAAAGCTGATACTGGACTTACATTCTTGGTTCTTTTTGTGTTTTGAAAGGCTTTGAGCACATCGAGGACCCCCTTCATGTTTGATTATGCATAATGATGGAAGAGTGGCCTTACTCAACAGTTCCATTCTGGTTTGATTAACCAATTTGTTGAAAACCTCAAAACCTAAACTCTGCACAAAACAAAAACAACTCATACTGCTTGCTCAACCACTGAGAAACGTATTTAACATCCTTTCCACTGAACTTCGAGTTTCCTTTTTGCATAAAACAATCATTTTCCCATGACTACTATCATGAGATAACTTACATTATGGTTACCAACAAATTTATTCAAACTCCCAGGAAGCACTTCAAAGTTCGTTTGCTCTAGGTCTGAGAAAATATCCTGCTACCTTCCTCTCCCAAGACATTTTCTTCAACACCGCAAAGATCTTCTGCAGGCTGTGGTGTGATCTCACCAACCCAAAAGCATGCACCATTTTATTGGCTTTAAATCTAACTACAAAGCAAGATTCTTTTTTAATTCCTCTATCCTTCATCGATCTCCTAAAAGCTCTTATAAAGCAAACCGTGCTTCATGCATATTCGACAAGATACAGATCCACGCCTAAGAGATTCTATTCCATGCGTACAAAGTAAAACAAGTAAAGTCTCAACAGAGAATCTTTGTAATAAATTTCATCGGGTCTCCCAAGGCAACACTCACACTGTCACTTAATCGAATTTGAAAAAAAAACTATCTTGAAGGAGAAAGCCGGCGAGGATGCATTCAAAACTGAACAGAAAACAACATAGTTGGGTGGACTTCTTGTTGGAGGCGCTCCCAAAGGCTTCTACTGAACTATAGCTCGCCAGTTGCCTAGCTATTTACTGTTGCAGGCACTGCTGTGGATCCTTGACAAGAACACACCCCGCAGCATCCAAAGAAAGGGGAGGAAATGCGCCTACTTCACCAGCTCGTGGCTTCATCTAAAACCACCATATCTCACCCATGGCTAGGCGCTGGAAACAAAAACTTCCAGTCAGCAAAAGAAAATAGTAGTGAACGCAAATCTCAACCTCACCAGCAAAACTTGCCTCAAGATTTGATCGAGCTTCTTCCATATTGGATCCGCCACCTGGACAGGACTTTCCAAAATGAAAAGGTAAGACAGGTCGACTAAACTTTATCTCATTTTTTTAACTACAAATGCAAGATTTTACAACAAAATGGTCACATGGCTGTGGTCGCGCACAACCAGAACACTCTTCACCGTGCCCAAGAACAAGGAGGTAACACGCCTGCTACACTATCTTGTAGCTTCATCCAAACCCACGTCAAACCAGGCTCACGCAGCAACTAAGGGCCGTAAAACGTACGGGAGAGAAGAAAGTAAAATGCCCACGCAACCAAGAAACAATGACAGCTTTGGGAACAGTGTGCCAAGTGAAAGGAAAATGGAATTTTCCACGGCCTCAACCACTCGCATTGAAAGAGAATCCTGAGGAGATCACGGAAAAGGAAACGGGTCTCCATCCACCTCACGCAAGGACAGACAGAAATGCGGCGGCACCATAATCGTTGGCAGGGTAGGTGGTTGGGAGGAAAGCCAAGGTGGCGGGGAAAGGAAGAGTTCGATGCCCACCACTGGCATTACAAAACTAAAACCAAAGAAAACACATAACCCCTTGGTCATAATTTTCCCCTAACCAAATAATTCTAACACACACACAATTACATGTTGCCATGGTGACCCTAGTTGAATTCATATAGAATTCTAATGTGGTTGGTCTCCAATCCCTCGATGTTTGTTGTGAATAATTTAACCTACAAAACACATAAATACCTCCTTCGGCCTTGTGGCCGCATTAAAAAAATCTATGCCAAAATATGCAATATAAATATAAAATCATCTATATACAAATTAATATCATCTAGGAAATTACGAATCATTTACAAATTTCTAGCAACATTTCTATCCAACATTTCATCCATGTCAAAATGATCACAACATTAATTCAATTATCAAAGCCTACTCAGTGTGACAAAAGTATATCGCATGTCAAGAATATATATAAATAACCATGTCAATAGTATATCAACATCAATATAAAATGTCTCTAATAATCAACATGCATCATATATGAATTGAAATCGACAACTTCCCAATATCTCTAACATCTAGTATCATGCTAAATAAAAAAGCTACAATAATATCCATAAGTGTAGTTGATAGTATCGAAATCAATAACAAAAGGTGTCAAAGGGAAGTTAGCACTACATCCCCTTCCCTTTAGACTTGACGTCCTCCTAGAAGTCACTAGAACGGGTTTGGGAACTGAACTCATAGTAAAGTAGCATCCTCCCATGTAGCAGCAGTCTCGTCATACCTTGCCCACTAGACCCGAACCTAGTCAATCTCTCTTCCACGAAGGCTTAGAGTCCTACGTTTTATAATGGGGACGAGCTCCATCATCACCTTCCCTTGATCCTGCTCCTGCAATGTGGTCCAATCTAGCATGTGAGAAGGATAAAAAATATATCTCCTAAGCACATAAACATTAAACACATCATGGACGTGAGACAGGCTAGGTGGCTATGCTGCACGCGATAGGCCAAGGGACCGATGCACTCCAAGACCTCAAAAGGGCCCACAAACGTAGAAACAAACTTATAACCTTTTCTATAATGGATAGAGATCTTATGTGGTTTGACATAAAGGAACACCTTCATGCCCACCTCATAACTACGACATGTCCTATGGTGGTCTGCATACTTCTTCTACTTGTCCTGCGCCTCCAACAATCTTTTTCTAATCAAAACAACTTATTGCTCCATATCCTACAATAAGGCTGGCCCAAGAGAAACCCTGTCCTCTAACCTATCCCAACTAAGAGGTGTCCTACACTCCCTACCATATAATGCCTAAAAAGGAGCCATGCCTATTAAACTCTGGAAACTATTATTGTAGGAAAACTCCATCAAGTACAGATACTCCTCCCATCTCAACTGGCGATCCATAACATACATCCTAAGCATGTTCTCCAGGATTTAATTCACCCACTCATTCTGTCCCTCTATCTCAAGGTGATATGTCATGCTGAAATTGATCCTCATCCCGAGAGCATGGTGCAAGGTGGTTCAGAAATGGGAAGTGTATAAAGGATTGCAGTTGCAAATGATCTTCCATGGAATCCCATGTAATCTAACAATATCATCAAGATATACCCGTGCCACTACACTAGCTATGTAGGTGGTCTTCACCGGAGAAAAATGAGCCACTTTCATCAATTCATCCACCGTGACCATGATGGCATCATGGTGGTGTCTCGACATCGGTAAATGAACAATGAAGTCCATGGAAATGGTGTCCCATTTCTACTCTGGTATAGCATTAGGAAAAAGAAGGCCACCTGGATGCTAGTTCTCTACCTTCACCCTCTGCCACTCTAAACAACATGACACAAACAAAGCCACATCTCTCTCGAATTCCTCTCCAATGGTACAACTATCTCAAAGTGGCGTGCATCTTCTTCACCCCGAGATGGGATGAATAAGGTGCACGATGAGCCTCTGTCAAAATGTCCTGTCTCAAGTCTCCATCTCTAAGAACATATATCTGACCTCTATGTCTGAGAAGACCATCTACCTCTAATGAAAATCCATAAAATATCCCCTCAAGGGGCCTCTAAGACTCAATCTCTACTCTGGCTGCAAGGTAGAAGCTATCATGAGGAAGCTACTACAAAATATTGCTCCGTAAATTTGTAGACTACTACGAAGTAGCCATAACTACATGTCTTCATCTACTAAAGGTGTTTACAACCACATTATCCTTCCCTTTCACATGCTCTATCTCCATATCATACTCACAAAGAAACTCCATCCAATGCCGATGACAAACATTGAGAATGGGCTACGTGAAGAGGTGGCGAAGACTCAAGTGATCAGTCCTGAGTGTAAATATCTAACCAAGAAGGAAATTTCTCCACCACACTAAGGCGTGCACAAATTTTGTAAGCTCGAGATCATGATTCAGATAATTGAGCTCATAATCCTTGATTTTTTGAGACTCAAGAGCAACTACTCTGCCCTCTTGCATCAATACACCTCTAAGTCCTACCAAAGAAGAATCTGTGTAAATGTAGAACTCACTTGAGGATATGGCACTATTAGAATAGGTGTTGTCATGAGGCATTCCTTCAGTGTCTTGATGGCCTGCTCACATCTATCTGACCAAAAAAATTCTTCCCTTTCTGCTAAAGGGAAGTGATGGGGTGCACAATCCGAGAAATGTCCTGAAAAAATTTCTTGTAATATCCTGGCAAACTCATGAAGCTGCACACCTTAGTCATACTAGTGGGTACTGTAGACAATCCATAATAGCTCAAATCTTGGAAGGATCAACTACGATGAGTTCCCGTAAATGATGTGGCCCAAATACTACACCTCTATCGAAAATAACACACACTTCTTTAGGTTCCCGTAAAGATGCTACTCATGAAGACACTTAAGAACCTGGTGAAGGTGCTCCACATGATCCTCACGCGTACGTGAGTAAATCATAATGTTGTCAAATAAAATGAGCACAAAGTGATCCAAAAATTTCCTAAACACCCAATTCATCAAGCTCATGAACACTGTGGGGGGCATTCGTCAGACCAAAAGGTACCATTGTGAACTCGTAGTGGCCATATCTCGTACAAAAGGCGGTATTATGAATATCTACCTCCGTAATCCTCATATGATGATACCATGACTTAAGATCTATCTTGGAGAAAACTGTGGCCCCCTTCATCTTATCAAATAAATCATCAATGCATGGCAGGGGGTAATGATTCTTGATCGTTACTTTTTTCATTCGCTAACGGTAATCAATACACAACCACAGAGATTTGTCCTTCTTCTTAACAAAAATCACCATTGCACCCCAAGGGGATACACTAGGACGGATTAGGCATTTCTCAAGAAGGCCCTCAAGCTGCAACTTGAGCTCACAAAGCTCAAGGGTAGTCATCCGATAAGGTGCTCGTGAGATAGGCTCTATGCCCGTAACCAGATCTATGTGAAAATCTATCTCACGTGGGGAGGTAACCCTGGTAGCTGCCTTAAAAACATCACCAAACTCTCTCAAAATGTGACGGTCATCAAGGGATGGTCCACTAGACTCACCCTTAGATCTTTTAATGACTCATAATAGCATACATCCAATAACCCCATCGAACACACTACTTAAGTTGTATAGCAGTGATGGTGTGAATAGAAACGAGCCTCCTAACCCCTGTTATCACTGACTCCACTCCTAGATCATCTGTACAAGAAATAGTCTTATGATAACAATCTACTCTAGCGCTGTGTGCAAACAACCATTCCATGCCCAAGATGACACCATAGGAACCCAATGGAATTATTCTAAGATCCGAAGTAGTGGTGAAGGGTCCCAAATTCACTACACACTCCTTAACTAAGGAGTGTATAGAAATTTTGGCTCCAAAAGCCATCTCAACATCCCAACTATGATAGTGCCTAACTGCCACCAACCTGTAATGCTCTACAAAGGATGGCACAATAAAAGAATCAGAGGAACCATAATCAAATAATATAGAGGCAGAAATACCACCAATACTAACTGTCATCTGTATCACGGTACTCTAGTGCTCAGCTTGGTAGTTCTTGACCGCTCCATAGATCCGATGGCTCCATGTCATATCTCCAACATTAGTCTATGATATCTACATCTTACCCTTGTTGCTAGGGTTCTGTGGGCACTCTCTCCAATTATTTCCAACAACACCACAACCATAACAATTACTTGGTCCTCTCCAGTGAGATGCAGCTCTAGCCGGTACTCTAGATGTCTATGTTATGGATCCTGACAACCTGGCTATGGACTGCTGAGGTCTCTGCTAACAAGCTCCTGTTGACTGAGCTCTCTGTGTGCCCTATGTGCTGATGGGACCCCTAAGAGGATGCCCCATACTCGCCCTCTTTGTGCTCAAATATTTGATGAGGTTTTTAAGGTTGGCGGTTCTCACTTCTCATGCTTCTTGAGGTGGCTTGAAGGAAGACTATCCTAAACTCTTTCTGCCATGACAAGGAGGAACTGAACCCCTCAATTTGCTAACCTACATCTACTAGATGTGGCTCTGAACTCTGTCTCTAGCCTACTGGATCTTTCCCCATGCCTGTTCTATAATATAGGCCTTCTCCACGGCCTCTGCTAATGTTTGTGGGTAGTGAATGCACACCGCACCACCCAAATCCAAACTCGGTCCCCTGGATAAACTAGTGAATCCATACCTACTCATCCTACATGTAGTCAACATACTAGAGTAGGTCCAAAATTGACTCTCATACTCAGCTATGGTCATATATGCCTGACGAAGGTCATGAAACTCGTCTATCTCCTACTAAATAAACCTCCTTGGAAAATACCTTCTCTTGAAACGCTCCTCAAAAAGCTCCCAGGTAATTTTATTTGAGTCAACATGGAGCTTATGCTCCTTGGTCCTCCACCAGACTCCTACTCCATCCCTCAGAAGATGGATCGCAACATGAGCTTTCGTGTTGCTAGTACAAGGGAAAAGCTTAAAGCATCCTCTCAAGCTCACCAACCAGGATTCTGCCTGAAAACCTCTTGTATCTCCAAAATAATGAGATGGCCGTAGCTTCAGGATCTCTCGATATGGTTTGTAGCCAATGACTGACAAGCTCTAGGTCTCTCTACGTGCTTCTCCCTTCGTGAAGGGCTCCGAGATTTGTCCCTATGTCCTGAAATTCTGTCTTCATGCCCTCTCTGTGGTGACTCTTCCTTGGCTGACTCCACATGGAAGTTCTATGCCCCATTATCCTCATTATATCGAAGAGATTCCCTAGCCTCAACTAATGGATCTATATCTTGTCTAGCAATTTGTCCTCCTAGGGACCCTCCCCATATAGCGGCATTGACATCCTGAAGTGTCTGTAAAATTTGAGGAAGAATGGCCACTACTACCTGATCTGGTGGTGGTATACCTAGGTCTATATGAAAAGACCCCTCGTCTGGTCTGCACCTCCTGCACAGACCAAGGTGAGAGTTAGCTCATCATTTTGGTTTTGTTTCAATTTTCTAAGTTTGCTAAAATTATCTTAATATCATCTAGTGTGTTTTCTAGATTTAAAAGTAACAATTTTGCATTAGGTTAAAATCTCATGTCTCATGTGTTCTAGGTGTGTCCAAGGGTCCAAGCTTTGAACCCATGAATCTGATACCAAATGTAACGCCCATAAAAAATGATGTTCTAAGAACACGCTAAAACCTAACACTTATCCCGAAAATTGTGACTAATTTATTTATTTTTGTTACAAGATAAAGGTAAAAGTATAAAACAGGTTACCAAGATGTTAATCCCCTAGGTACAACAACTAACTAACACCACTAACTCAACTTCTTGATTAAAGAACTGGGTCTAGATTAAAGGTTAACATAATCTCAATTTATCTCTAAGGTCCATAATCAATTATTCATTAGGAAGGTACCATAGATTAATTTACCTAGTTAAATGTTTTCTTCTCTTTAGTTAATGTTCAATCCTGGAAAGGTTAACCTTATGTTAATTTAATTAAATTCATTATCTTATTAACTTAGAGGCCTTTCTAATAACTACCTAAAGCTTGCTAAGAACTAACCATGGCTTAGCACTCTATGGAAATTAAATGGCCCCATCCCCATTTACACATATTATAAGGTTTTTAAAACAACATTTATAAAAATCATTCTCACATAACAAAAGTAGGTTGAAACCTCGTCCCTTAGATCAATTCAATTTAGCCACTAGACCCTAGGGTTCCAAACTAACCCTAGAAATCCTTAAGAGTTTTTATTAAAGCCTTTCCTTTCTTCATTTCCCCTCATGTGGTCTATTTGTTTTGTTAAAATTGCAGTGGAGAGGAAGAAGCCATGGGAGCAAAACAAGAAGAACTATGGAGGATTCTACAAGAAAATCTAGTTAAGATTAGCTTAGATTAAATATTTATAGTTGTTATTACTTCCATTCAAGGATTAAGAGGGTTTTCTTTTACCAATCTGGTTTTGTTTCAACACTAAGTGTATTTGGGGTTTTCTATTTGGGGCAACCCCATCCCATAAATACAAATGAGTTCAGGAAAGTTTTGAATCTTCCATTTGTATGTTTTATTGCTCAAATCCATGGGATTACTCATTGTTTGCATGCTGGTAGTCATTAGCTAAATTTTACAACTTATAAATTAGTAAAACCCAGTTAAATTTTTACATAGACACGGATCCGTGGAGTTCTCGTCGTAGGTGATAGAACTACTACCCCAGAGCCGGACCGGTGGTCCCGTGAATCGCGCCGCCCTACCTAGGTGACAAACAATGGACCGCCGCCCTACTGAGTGGTGATTTTGAGACCGCCGCCTTAGCCCGAGTGGTGGTTATAGGACCACCGCTGTTCATAGGGTGGCGGTCTAGTTTCAAAAACAAAACCTTAAATCCGAGGTTTTCTCAAAAACAAAAAGTTATTAAAAGGTACTAAATTACATCCTGAGCTTAATTTTGAACATATAGAGTTTACAGTTTTGAGATTTCATTCCTATTGTTCTTTTATTAGTTAAAATTTATTCATTTAAAGCATTTGAAATCCAATAATAACTACTAGGTCTATTCCATTTTGTTCAACTAAATTTTCTTCTATATCAAGATTAAAAAGGAATTTATATCTACTTCTAACATTGTTATCACCATTTCTAAATAGCAAATATTTTCAATTTGTTGTCTCTTCCATTCAATACAAATTATAGATTCAAAAATACTACAATAACTATATTTTCCACTCAAGTTTACTATCCATACAAGTTCAACCTCTTACAACTTCTATATTTCATTATTTCTCTTATATAATAAATAACTTTACAATGAAAGTAAACTTTCTTTTTCACAATGTAACTTCCAACTAAACTTTTACAAAATATATCCATTTTGATTCTTTCTCTTTCCCTACTACATTCTAATGAGAAGGAAATTTCTTTCTTTGAAATTCGACACTGAACTTCTTCAAATATTAATACAACTTGTATTTCAACATTTCCTTTAAAACATAAACAAATTTCCAATCTTCCACTTTGAGTGGGAAAACAAAAAGACTTCTCTCAAGAAGGGATTTCTTCAATGACTCCAACATACTTCCAAGCTCCTCAATACCAACAAGAAGGCTCCATCATGATTTGTTTGATTCACAACAAAATGGTGGGAGAGACAATGCTCTCCACCCAACCAAGATATCCAATGAAGAGGAGAAGCCATCCTCTCCATTGGCCCCCGAGCCCCAACCACATTACAATGGGAGATGATTTCAACACATGGCAACAACAAGCTTCCACAACAAAACAATTGTTTCAAAACCATTTCAATCACATTTCAATCAACAACAACACAAGCAAGACTTATGGGGAGGCCACATATGCCTCCCAATGGGAATGGGTTCCCACCTTAAATCCTCTAATGCATATATCAAATCCCCTACACACTCTTATGCCTCCCTTAAGTACCCCTTATACATCCCACATACTTTTATGCCTCCCTCAATCTCTTATGCCTCCGTCATAAAAGAAACAAGAAAGAAATGCAAGCATTCCTTGTACAAGGTGGAGCACCCAACCCAAACTCCCTCCAAACAAAAAAGGTAGACTCTTATGCCTCCCTAAATAAAATCTCCCCATATTCTCCTCTTACTCCAAACTTAGGAAATCTACCCACACCCAACAATAATTCCAAAGAAAAAAATACTCAACACAAGCACATAACACAAAATAAAGCATAACATAAGCAAGGTAAGGCTCCTACCTTTACATAGTAGAGTTTGTTCCAAGAGTAAGTATACAAGTTGCTCAAAACCAAGCATGCATCCACAAGCTCCAGTAATACACAAAGACTCTCAAAAATCCTCTAACCCTAGCAAAAAAAACAAGAGCACAAATTGATTAAGTAACCCCAAAACAAGCAAAAGAGCTTCAGTAAATAGAAAAGGGAGAGAGGAAGATGAGGTGGCTCCATGTATGATGCCACACCACTCATCCTCAACTCCACCTAAGAAGTCAAACCTCAATCGCATAGTGCACCATAAATTGGAGGGTAAGAGGAATGACAAGTTACTTACATACACAAACTAAGCCCAAACACCCCCAAGGACAAAATTAATTACTTACAAGAAAGTGCAATAAACATTTCACCTTTTTATCTTCCAAAACACCTAATGACATCTAATTTTTACCCCCCAACCCATAGGTATGGTTGGTATAGAAATTTAAGAGGTGTGTGACAAGTTTAACTTGTCCCACAAGCCTTCAAAATTGGCCCTTAAGGCCAAATTCGAGTTTTCCATCAAGGGTAAATTGTACAACACTCAAGATCTCAAGCATTTAACACACAACACAAAATCTAAGAGAAAATAAAGTCTAATAAATGAACTTATTTTGGTCACATGTTTCATTAGTTTAGGAAAATATTTATTAACTTTAATAAGACACTTAGACCCACTAAGATAAAGGGGAAAAACATAGGTGGAAACGCTAGATGATAGGCCAATGGACCAATGCACTCCAAGATCTCAAAGGGACCCATAAACCTAGGAGCAAGCTTAGAACCTTTTCCATAATGGATAGGGATCTAATGTGGTCTCGACGCAAAGGAACACCTTCATGCCCACCTCATAACTATGATCTGTCCTATGTTGGTCTCGCATACTTCTTCTATGCCAAAATATGTAGTATAAATCTAAAATCATCTATATATGAATTAATATCATCTAGAAAATTATGAATCATTTACAAATTTCTAGCAACATTTCTATGAAACATTTCTATGCAACATTTCATCCATGTCAAAATGATCACAACATTAATTCAATTATCAAATCCTACTCATGGTGATGAAAGTATATCGCATGTCAGAAATATATATAAATAACCATGTCAATAGTATATCAACATCAATATAAAATGTCTCTAATAATCCACATGCATCATATATGAATCAAAATCAACTACTCGTGAAGTATCTCTAACATCTAGTATCATGCTAAATAAAAAGCTACAACAATGTGCATAAGTGTAGTCGGCGATCGAAATGAATAACAAAAGGTGTCAAAGGGAAGTGGACACTACAAAGAGGCTATATTTAGTTCAAAACAATGTCTTCTTCATATATATATATATATATATATATATATATATATATATATATATATATATATATATATATATATATATATATATATATATATGGTTTGTTGTAGATAGTTTTGTCTTATATATATATATTTCTCAATGCATTAATTTTCAAATGTCTCCGCTTAGTTCGAAAGAGGTTTTTTTCATTTCTAAAATATTTAAAATTATGTGTGTGTGTGGTTTGTTCTATATTTTTGTCTTATACATTTTTTTCAATAGATTAATTTTAAAAATTTGTCCATTGCAACGTAAAAAACATATTATTCAAAATTACATTACACACTATCTATGACTTTAAAATATATTTTCACACTAATTTTATATTGACATTCCTTCCGGTATACCTTACAACTTGTGTAATTACTAGTTTTAATTTTTACAAAAATTTCTATAATAATTCAATTATTAAATTCAAACTCACACATGCAATAAAAGAAAGTGAAAAATGAATAAATTATAATTTTAAAAAATTAGGTATAAATGATAAAAGCAAAGTCTAGGTAAATTAGGTATATGTGAGTGCCTCTACTAGCAATATTAAAGAATGTATAATCAACCTATGGTACACATGAAGATTACAAAATAACACACAACAACATATAACCAATAATGGTTAGCCTATTTTTTTATAAGGCGATGACAAATAGGTTAGTGTATTTCCAATATTATGATTAAAATTTAATTTTTTTGTTTATATATTTTACCACATGTTATTCTTGTATAGCCATTGTATAAGGTCCAATGGAATGTAGTAATCACTGACTTGATGATACAAGTCAATTACTTTGACTCACCGTTTTGACGTAAATGATAACTAAAAATGTAGTAGAGATTCAACAATACTATTTTGAATGCCATTAGGATTCTAATAGATAAGAATATAAGAGAATATTTGAATCCCAAATGTAGAAGGCTGGAGAAGAGGGAACTATTATATACTTTATAGCTCGAACGTCCCCAAATAATATTGATCTATAGGGCACTTTGAGTTGAGTTAATAGGCCAATTCACAAACCAATTTATATAACAGATTGTATTAGTTATTCCTTCGCTTTGTATTTGAAACAATTATCATTAAGTAATTTGTATGAGTCATTCATGTTCCTTTCATCAATTTCACCACTCTCATCTGATCCAAATTAGAATCATATAGGTGACCAGAGCCCCAAGATACTTTGGAGATCTCGGTACTCCGAGAGGATTTGTGAATTAGTCCCCTATGCAGAATGGAACTTAGTTGGGGACTAGGACAAAATGTTAGTTCCTCTTGAGCTCTTTTACAACAACTTAATTTTCTCCAATTTATATAAATCATGTTTCTTTTTAGTTTTGGAGTTAATAAACTAATTTATATTTCACATGCTTAAAAACAAACATGAAATTATATGATCATTTTTTCATCAGCCAAATTCTCAAGTAAAAATTGTTGCCCCACTCACATTCACTTGAAAAATGGAGACTACTTTTCCAAACACTTGACGGCTCTCATGTGGTACTTGATACATGTCCCTTATATTTTATACGTAATAATTCCTTTTAAATCTTGTTAAGCTGAATTCTCTTATATTCCCACATTTTAATTTAATTGGTTGATAGAAAAGAGAATATTATTAGTACTTACATAAACAAGACAATTATACAACAAAGTCATGTTGAAGCTAATGCATTTCAAAGTAGAATAATTAAATAGTGTAATAACTTGGTTAGATAGATTTGTATATTTATGCACCCGAACACATGGCTAATAAAATTTACAAAATTGTAAGAATCTACTTGTTCACTACTATAATATGCAAATAGTGACATTCAAATTTTCATAACGCCATTGGAACATGTATATGTACTTTGTTTTTTACACTTAATGAATTTACTTCTTGTAAGGAATCTTGGTGCATTATCCCCCAAGTCATATTTTATGAGGCATTATCACAAATGGGTACAACAACAACAATATTGCTAGTTCATGGTATTTATGAGAGAGATTCGATATACAATCTTTGATATCTTAGATATCCTACCCTTTATAGCTTCTTTTCATCTGTTTACTACCTCATTTAATATGTATTTATTATCCTCTTACTATCAACTATAGATTTACCCACAACACCTTCATACTTCTTTTAGATCACCTTTTCCTCCATGTCTCAAGCCTTTTTTAGAGGACCTTGTGGTTAAGTGTAACACCCACTATTTCAGACACACAAGACAACATAGAAAAATATAGGATAACTTTTCTTTTGACCTGTTCGAAGTAGAGAACAACATTACAGGTGATAAAAATGGCTACAAATAGCTCTTTGAATATTTTAACACAATTATGACCACATAGACAACATGGAAAAAGAAACATTCATCAATAATAGTTCACTTTCCTCTTTGATAAGGCACCACGAGAAATACCAATCCACAAGTACATAGCTACAGTTTAGTACACTCCATGGTGCAAGATCCTTTAAGGTTATGCATTCACTAAACACATCTTACAAGACTTAACTTTACGATCTAGAAGATTTAGGTTTGATTCAAGCATTTATTCTTACAAAGGTGAACTTATTTCTTTTATACTATTGACTAATTAGCTTGAGCAAAAGTTTCCAAAATAAGGTTTATCTAACGACTGAAAAACTAGCTAAATTCGTTTGCTCAAAAGGGACACCTTAAATTTCTCACAAGGTTGTTTAATCATACCCAAGCTACAAAATCTTGATCTAGACCTCCATTGCAAAAGGAGATGAGCGTAAGCTCTAACTGAAGTGGAGTTCCATTAAGGTTTGAAATTATAACCTCCTTGTGCAAGGGTTAACAATCATCCACGCTTAAGAGAAGATTACCATGTATTGTGGCAAGGGTTAGAGTGAGGAGGTCAATTTAATTCATCATCATGATCTCTTTAGTTATTAACCGGTGTTTTAAAGAGACTTAAGAGTTCAACTGGATTTAGGTAAAAGCTTCGTTTAACAAACTTTTGATTAAGTTCGACAAAGGATACATATGGGGTTCCCAAAATGGAAGCGTTAGACTTAAAGTGTTCTTATTCAAACTCCCGTACTGACTAAGATCTGACTAAATCCCCAAAGGCCAATAGTGAAATTACTTTTATAAATAATTAACGTTTCACAACAAAGAGGATATAGTTTAATTTGTAGCTTAAGATTAGTGAGGGTGGATTCTTTTACATTGGTAGAAAACTACTTTCTTTCCAATTAAGGACTCTTAATTTTATCTATAAAACACAACTTCTTTATTATCTTATTTATTTATTCATCTATGCATTCATTTTATTGTATTTTTGTTTAACTTTTGAAAAAAAAGGATTTCCAACCGACTAAGAAAATATACATAGAATAACATTGATGCCAATACCATGGAGGGTTATTATACCTGAAAGCTTTATGACTCGAAAGAAGAAAGTATCATTACCTAACGAGAGAAATAAACATGGTTATAAAATTTCTATTCAACATGGCACACAAACCAAAGGTGTCAAAAGATTCGATTGAGCTTTGGTTGGGAACAAGAAAGTAAAAAAATTGGTCAACTAAGCTATAACATTTTCGGGAGTGAAAATATAATATTACCAAAAGAATACTCATAACAAGGTGAAGATTAAATTTTATTTCTCACAATGATAATTACAAGTTTTTCTACAAAAGGACAAGACAACTTTATTTCACAAATACCGAAAATCCAAGGAAAGATGCCTTCCAAACTCCATTAAAATCACCATTGCAAGAATTACAACACATTTGACATTTGTACAAGGAACTTCACAAATAAAACTGATGAAACCTTTACAAATATTTCCTTTATAAACATGCACAAGCCATCTACACAAGTATTAACTCGAGTCAGTTCACGAGAACTGAGCATGTTAAGACTATCTGTTGATGCGTAATCACATCACCCCTGAATGTCTACAACTCGATGGGTTGAGACTCTCAGTGTGATTACATAACATGGAGCCTCTCCCAAAGTGTGGGACTTTGAAACCAGGAAATTTCTCCAGATGAAGGTCAATTCCTATTCCTCTGTTCAAGTGGACACATACAATTTGTAGAGGATCTACTCTAAAACCTACTCTAACTTGCCAAGGAGACATAATTAAGAAGATGCAAGAAAATAAACCTAAACTAACAAAGGTGATGCACCCAAGGAATGTTGAACACCTGTTTTGCAATTTAAACACAAACCATTAAAAATTTAATACAACCAATATCATGCACAGATAACCAAGATTACAATGAGAGATTAGGAAGATGAAATGAACATAAAAGAGGGTTAAAATCATCCATAGGCTCATTTTTATTGCTCCTATAATTTGATGCAGTCCATTATAATGGACAAGAGGCACAAACTTTCATTAAAGTTTGAAATGGGAGGTTTGAACTCCACATATTCACTTGTAGATCAGAGAAGAAGGGAGGGTGCAAGGAAAAATTGTCCAACCTTTAGAAAATTACCCCTCCATGCAATATATAGGAAGAATATGAGAGGGAAAGGAGAGAAGAATTTGAAACTTTCTTCAACCACCCAAAAAGATTATTGAATTCACCTGCAACAATGATGGGTTCCACTACAAAACTCATGCCTCCATGTGTTGTTCCTTGTTTGGAAAGAAAGGAAGCCCATACTTCATTATGGTGGTAGGTGAGAAGCTTGACAACCTTAAAAATGGTAGACTGTATTTTTAGTTTTTAAGAACTTAGTCCCAATAATTTAAAGATATCCAAAAAGATATTTCTTGTGCAAATATGAGCTCCCAGTCAAAAGTTATGGCCATCTGAAGGTCGAAGTGTCATCTACAAAAATAGTGGGCTCTTGAGTTCTGAAAGTCTGAAATGCATGCAACCTCTGAAAATATGAAATTCAAAATTTTAGACATTTTGGTTTCGGTGATTAAAACATTGTTCATTGTTCAAAATGACCTAAGAGTTCTGAAAGTCTAAAACCTAAAAACCTGAAAGCCTGAAATTTCAGACTTTCGAATTTGGAATTTCAGACATTAACTTGTGATTTTCATATTTTGGGGCTCGAGACTTCGGAAACTCTGAAGTTTGAAAACCCGAACCTACAAAATCCAAAAGTCCAAAAATTTAGACTTTTGGGATTTTGGGATTTTTGCTTGCTACTTTTCTAGCATGATTCCCAAAATTCTCAAAAGTTCAAATTTCCAAAATTTAAGGCTTTTGGAATTCCGGATTTCAGACTTTTCCTCTCCATCTTTGGCACACTTCTCGAGGTCCTCGAAACCCCAAAAACCTGAAAGTTTGAAATTTTGGAGTTTCAGAATTTAGGATTTTAGAATTTTCCACTCCATATCTGGCACGCTTCTTGAGGTCCCTGAAACCCTGAAAGTTTGAAATTTTAGACTTTCAGAATTCAAGATTTCAGACTTTTTGGGCCAATTCCCAACTTCATGCCTGAGAGTTCTGAAACCCCAAAAATCTGAAAGTTTGAAATTTTAGACTCTCAGGATTTCAGGTTTCAGACATTGTCTGTCCATTTCTCACGCCATTTTTTCCCGAAGTGCCAAAAATGTGAAAATCTTAAAATTCAAGCCTTTATCCATTTTTCTTCCTCTTGAGCTTTGATTTCATTCAACATTGTTTGGCCACTCATTTTGCGATGAGCTTGCACAACTAAACCAACCTCTCCATCTCTCTTATGTAAGATTTTGTTTGATGAATTTTTCTCGAGGGGAAAAATTGGATAACACTACCCATTACAATAGTAAGCTAACATTTAACAATATCATGAAAGGAATGTCCTATTTAAATAATGGATCAAAGCACAAACAACTAATCAAATTTCTTCACACGAGATAGATGTTTATACCATCCAATAAGGAGGAAGCCAATTATTCCAGTAAGAAAGATATCTCAAATAATAAAGTCAAGACCTTATTGGTTAGGAACAAAAGATCAAGAATATTGAGATTTCAATCATGTAATCCTATGGATTACGTGATTGAAATCTAATACTAAATCCATCCATCTAAAAAGAAAAATTGAGAATTCAAAAACATACTAGTTACGATCATAGACATGAAACAAAACAAAGTTATCCAATCCTTCTAGGAGGGAGGTTTCATAGCAATAAGGGTGCGTAACCCTTCCAAAAAAAACAATCTATAGTTTCAGTTTTAAGCAAGAAGTTTACCACCTCCTCCTTACAGGATCCCTTAAAAAGTAATACATGCTAACATAATCGAAACCACTCTTCAAAAGCATTTAAAAGAGTCACAAAAAGCAATTAATATTAACCACAAACTCCATCATAATTGTCAACTTATCTAAATAATATAAAGAAAAGTAATCCCCAAATGTCATTAATAATTTTTAACATTTTTTTACATAGGCCAACAATGCATTTATATAATAAATTCCATTCGTAATCTCATGACAAACCTCATGACGTATCACCAATGTCATGAGTTAACAAGAGTCCTATTTTAATAATGACTACGGTCATCCCAAACACATTTCAAATTCTCACCATCACAGAGGTTTGGTCATAAAATTATGACCATTAATAATACGTTCACTAACGATCCACATAAATAAACACAATTCCATCATGAATGAAAGAAAAAAACTACACTCATCCGAATAACCCAATACTTATAAAATAATCCAAGTGCAATACCTAAATCTAAAAGATTCAATATTCAACTTAATGGTTTCAACAAAGTAAAAATGGAACATTACTTCCCAGCCCCTTTGAGTTGTTCAAACACCTAACCATGTTTGATGAGCTCATGGCTCCATGAGAAACAATCAAAGAAAGGACAATCAATCACACAACCAAACCTCTACATTCAGAGCCATCCAACCAATTCTATTTTTTTGAGAGATCTTAACAACATAGTGTTATCAAAATTCATTCTCTCGCACTGTCTATGGGCATGGTACATTTAAGTATATATAATACAACCACTCAACTAGTAAAATAGATTCTCGTCCTTGGTAATTGTTGACAATTTTTGCACTTGTGTAAAAATGGGCAACTCGAAACTTTGTTACGATGGATAGCATTGGTGAAGTATACCTAAGCTAGGGGAGATCACATCAGATTATGTCATTATTGCTGATTTATTTAAAAGATTACATGAAATTTGCAACTATGTGTGTTGTTACAAAACATAATAGATCACATAGTCTGCAATTTCATGACCATCCTTAGCAAAATAACACAAGCCCCGAAGGATAGTTGTGTTGTCTTGATGAGGACATCCAATTGTAGAGTAGGTGAAGTGTAAAGTTTTGGAACAACAAACATAAGTGCAGATAATAGAAAATCAGAGTTCATTACTAAATGTTACTGTAATTTATTTTCAATGTTCTTTCCTTCATGATTAAGACATTCAATTATGTTACTTGAGTTGTTTAGTTCATTATACAATCCATATAGAAAGCAAAAATGCAGAAAGAAATATACAACTCATTTACAAAATTCAATGCTTTATTCACAAGGAGAGTCAAATGTTTCCCACACAAGCCGTGGGATGTAACTGAAAAGTAAAATACAGCTACTGAAAAGAAAGATACACATGCATGAAGGAGAAAGAAAAGGAGTATGAGGGTTAACCCATCATTGCCTTGTATATTCTTCGTCATGCAGAGCATCCCCTTGCCAGCTCCTTTCATCCTTAAGGCATGGTACCTAAAAATCAAAATAAGGAAATCATCAATAAAAGCTTGGGGTTAATCCATATTCCTACACTATCCTACTTCATGCATGTGAATCTTCCCCTAAGCAGGAGATGTATTCTACTTAAAGGAAAACTGCATGCATGCTTTAATCACTCAGAAAGAAGGAAGTGAAAAGAAAGAAGAAAACATGGACATAAGAGAGGCCCAAAATCCTAAATATTTTCTAACTTTTTTCCTAAGTGTGCAGGTATAGGTTGCAGCCAAAGAGAGAAATAAATAAGTCATAAGTACATGCTAAGAAGAAGGAAGAGTGCAACTCAAAGTTCAACAAACATTCTATAAATGGAAGAGGTTAGAGCTCAGAAGAGAGAATGGAAGATAGAAGTACATTTTTCAGTTTGTAAAGAAGAGGGAGAATCAGATTTCAACAAGCTGAAGCTAAAAGCAAAAAAGGATTACAGCTGAAACAGGATGAGAGAGAAGATTCTGAAAAAAATTGCTAGGGCTTCGCCTTATAAAATCAACATTTCATATTTTTCAGCATACATATCAGAGTTGTAATGAAAGGAAATACAGATATAATGCAAAAAGAGTTATTTACAACTTAAAAACTAAAGGAAATTGAAATTCCAAGATAATCTTACAATTTCAGCTTTTCTAAGTTACATTTTTCAAAATAAAGCAGATATGAGAGCACAAAAATACTACAATGTTAATGAAGTACATTCATTCAAGAAAGGTAGTACTCATCTACAACATGAGCAGAAGCCATTACATGTGAATAAAAGGAGCTATCTCATGATGCAATTAAAAGTAGATACAATAATAGTTTGAAGTAAGCTACAGAGAACACAAAGTGCATGAATGATCATCATTTAGTAGTCATACAAGAAAAGATCAGATTAAGCTATAGGTCTTCATGAAGTTAACTCAAGCAAATGCTTTCGGTGTCAACACATCAATAGATGGAATGTAAAGAACAGTCAAGAATATCTAGGGTTTTACAAAAGGCTCAAGGATTGACCAAGAACAAAATTTTAATCAGAGACACATGTAACCCCATGAAGATATAGCAGCCATGAATATAAGCATTTTTCATAATAGAAGGGAACTCCTCAAGCAGAAGATACACTAATCCATAAGTCATGATCAGATCAAGCCCGAATGAGCTTGAACGATTCAACATAAAGAAACTAATACAAAAAGGCAGTATTCAAAATACGCTACAGAAGAAGAAAACTACTTATGGCCAACACAGGAACATATATGAAATATAACAGTGACAATATTAGGGTTTCAGAGGCCAAGGAAAAATTATGAAGCTCATCACAGTCACTAGAGTATTCAAATAAATGCAATTTCCTTTTACAAGCCAAATGTAACAGTAAATACCAGACCATGGTGTTCCAAAAGAAATGGAATTGTATTTAATATTCAAAGGCTATAAGTATCAAGGATTCAAGTAAACATTATGAGTATGTTACAGGCATCATCTTCAGAATTAAAGAATGTAATAAATGTTGAAGTTTTGGAGTTTCTAAGACCAGGAGATAGTTATATTCAACTCCTAAAATTCCAAAACATATGTCTCGAGAGAGGAATAAAATACACATCTCAAAAATGAAAAACCCGAGCCTACCATTTTCCTCATAATCAATCTCAAACAGAGAAATGATGGCGGTATGATAAACAATTACTTAGTTTGCATGAAATAGAGCTTGAGATCTATATTATGGCTGAACGAAAGCTTGAGAATACACTCACCTTCCTTAAGATGGCTTCAGAATCAGAGCAACCCAACATGAGTTTCAACTTGAAATCATCAAGGAACCACGAAGACACAAAATATGCAAAGAAATAATGAATTATCAGTGTTTCGAGGTCAAAATAACAAATGACAAGAAAACTATCATTCTTAGAGATCAAATACTTACCATCCTTACATCAGAAAGTGCTTGAAACAACCAAGATGTTGGCCATGAAAAAACCCAGAAAGAAAAGAAGACCAAGCTCAGAAATGACATCAACTCGAAGAGGACCAAGGCCGAGCCAAAAACAAGAGCATGCAAGGAATAAATGAATATCAATATTCCAAAGTAGAGGTGACAATGAAAATCGATTACCATGCTCAGGATCAAGAACTTACCAGACTTCAACACCATTTGCACAGTCAACTCAAAAACAAAAGCACTCGTAGCCAAAAGAAATAACATAGAAACCAAATGGGTATGAAGAGATCACAAGAATGGAGCCAAAACCTACAAGTAATTGAGCTTCAAAGCCCCATCAATGGCATATCTTCAAGAGGAACTTGCAGCAGGACTCAGAAAAGAGTAGAGAATAAACACAAGTGTGAAAAGCCTTCGCACTTTTAGAGCTTTAGAGAAGGAGTAACCAAGAGCTTAGATCCAAACAGTGGTAGTTGTGTTACAGAAAACTCTCTTGAGACCACATAATGGCGCAACCGAACTCAACAGAGAATAAACACAAAATGCAGAGGTAATAAATATTCATAATACCAGTTTGAGAGTAAAGCCGAGCTCAACAAAAATCCAACAATGGTGTCAAAAAAATTTCAGGGCTTCACCCACAAACTAGATGCGAAGTGGGAAAAATGGATGATTTCGAGTGTTTTAACTCACCCACCACAACTTTGGCTTAACCTAACCCTAACAGAGGGTCAAGAATCAATGGATTAGATTCGCCAAGTACAACGATCAAGTGACCAAAGATCATGCTCAGAAATCAAAGAATAACCACAATTAGCCTCCCACTTACCAGCATTCAATGCATAAAGAAACCCTAACCGCATGTCAAGAATCGACGGCATCAAAAACACAGGTACAAAGATCAATGGACCGTTTTCATCATCAATATCAAATCTTCCTCAACAAAATGTATGGAGGGGTGAGTCACTGTGGGGAATGGGTGAACCCATGTCACCAAACAAATAATCATTGCCATGAATTTTAAAGTCTAAACTATAATCGATTCAAAATAAACAAAAGTTGACATAATCATTAAATAAATAATCAAATAAAAGGTACTTCTAATTTTTCCTTCAAATAATGCCAAAGCTGACAACTATGGGATAGAAAGTATATACTATAGCATGTGGCCGAATATTATAAAAACCAAGTATAATGCAAAGGTGGTCCCCTCATCTCATATCAAGAACTAGGTTAATATGCTAAGTCCACAAAGGTGGCCAAACTCAAATAAAGACAAATCCATGTATCAAAGGGTGGTCCCCACATGGAGCTAGCACAATACATAGGAGTATTTTTGCATGCTTCACAAGAGGTCAGAATAGAGAAGAAGATGAATTTGCATGCTCAAAGAAGGAGACTTGCCTAACAAGCAAGGTTTATTATTAGCAAATTATTCACCCTTTCTTTTCTTAAAAATAGAACAATCAACTTCAGTTTGACTGCATTGTAAACAAGGCTATTAATGCCTATTTTTAACTGCATGCTCTATTTTGTATTATTTTATCCCTTTATTTATTATTAAATAAAGGATAAAATTAGGATGCATGGGTGAGTACAAGCCTTAGGATATTTTTAGGAAGGGGGTGAAATTTATTTTGCTATATATTGTGTGCCTTTGCAAAGCATAGGGATTATTCTTGGAGGACTTTTGGATATATGAGTACTGAAGTAAATTTTGTCATTTTTTCCCTCTGAGTGTGAAGTGTTTTCTACCTTTCCAAGTTATTTTACATACTTGTGTATGTTATATTAATCTTGTGAATGCAAATTCCCTGATCAACCACCTTACCCTGCTGTAAATTTCAATCCTTTCTTCTTAATTTTTAATGTGCATGTTAACTTATTAGTACTGTTGTGATCCTCCCTTAGTACAATCAAGTGTTTTTCCCTTAGATATTCTGCAGAAAAAACTATTGGTTCGTGCATCAATGAAACCTTCACAAATCAATTGTGCATATACTCAGTCAAAGCCCTCACACAAATTTGATGAATCACCTTAGTTTTAATAATTTTACAGTCATATTTTACTCTCAAACTCCCAAAAATTAGTTCAAGATACACCAATAAGGAACCGACCTTGATACCGGAGACTCAACTCGAATTAGATATACCCACAGACCTGAGGTGTTTCCATTGTATCTACAAAAGAGAGAGATCATTTGTGCAATCTTAGAAAATCTACAACCATATCTCTACAGGGTGAACTTTCGAGAGATAAAAGTTTTTGGCATGCCGAGTTGGAGAACGAATCAGATCTGCATGCGAGTTTCAGACCTACAACAGATCTACAATAGATTTATATCAAATTAAAAGTCACTTTCGGGAGTAAACTACAGCTAATTTATTCTAAAGATTTTATGATATTTTGGCGACTTCGTAAATTTGAATTCAGACTAGTATTACAGCATGTTCCATGCCTAAAGTGACTACAAGATCATCGGTAAGAGGAATTCCTTCTGATTTTGTTTCTTTACCTTTGAATTTTGCTAGAGGAGAAGAGTTGGTAATACTTTTCCTTATAATAGACCTGGTTTTGGTAACCCTCCTCCTAATATTCCTTCACCACATGTCAATTTTTCTATCAATATCCCAGTTTTTCCAATGGCCCTTCAACCACCCAGAAATTTTGTTTCCTTTACTAATGGCAACCCATTAGTAATTCCATTTTATCATGATATTCCCAACGCTGCCATGAAAATTTTGCCATCATTCATGAGTGAAAATCATGTTACACCAGATGAACATATCAAATATGTTGTAGCCCTATGTGCATTCCATAATATCACTCATGAAGATGTAGCTCTAAGACTTTTAGCTGCATCTTTTAAAGGGCAAGCCTTGCAATGGTATAGAAACCTAGAAATTGGAAGCATAGGAACTTGGGATATTTTAGGTGAAAAATTGCTAAAACAGTTCCAAGACAATTCAGATCATTTGTCTCTCATTGAATAGTTATCTACTATTAAAAGAGCTCCCAACGAATTTATGTCTAGTTTCAATATCTATTTTGCTAGAACTTGGGAGAGAATTCCAGCAAGTGTTAAGCCTCAAGTTGATCATGCTTTCCTTTATTATCTTAGAGCATTAAACAGTGATATCTCAACTATGATTCAGTCAATGGGTGGAGAGACACTCCCAATAGCTTATGATATTGCTATCCGAGCTGAAAATAGTCTTATTCAAGATGGAAAATTGGTGCCAAGGCCATCAATGCCTTTTTCGGTAGATTTAGCGCCTATTCCTCAACCTATTACAATCATAGAACCCACTATTGTAGCTCCATCAGATGATGTATTCAAAGCTTTGCAGACTATGGGAAATAAGTTGACTTCAATTGAGAACAAAATTGCATTACCTAGTAGACCCTACCAGGCATCCTTATCAGCCCTACCAACAAAATATAAAAAACAGACAGCCCTATCAATAGAATCAAAATTATAGGAAACCTTACCAGCAAAGGCTCCTAGTTCTTCTAATGCTTTAGTTCCGGTTAATATGGCTACAGAGGAGTGGTGGCAGCCTTGCAATCAACCTCATTTAGCCATCACTTGCCCAAATGTTTTTCTGAATCTGAATCTTGTTGTGCAACCTCAATCTAAAACATTGTTTATGCCTCAAATGGAGGGTAGGCAACAAAAAAAATCATGTTCGAAATCACCGAATAGAATCTAGTCAGTTTCAATTAGGAGGATTTCATTGTAGTCACTACTAGGGCTCAAGGGAGGGCTGCTGAAAGTCAAAAGAAATAAAATAATCCTATCATGCCTACTGTCATTGACAAGACAACATATACAACTCCAAAGTCAACTAGCAACCTTGTTGTTCCTCAAAAATCAGCAAGTGTCCCAGTTGATAAAAGTCATCAAAGACAACTACAACCTAATCCAAGAATATTGTTTATACCTCAAATATCCAAGGTAGCTGAAGGAGAATCAGTTTTTGCTAAGGCCTATTCTAAAACAGTTTATTCTGTCTCTAAGATAATTGTTTCTTTTAACATTTTTGATGTAATAAAAAAGCATAATGTTAACATCTCAATGTGGGATGCTCTAAGTATTCCTAGATAACAACATTTACTTTCTCATGAACTAGCTAAGCTACAGATTTCTTCAAATACAATAGAGAAGGAATTTCAAAAATAGACATGGTCCTTAGAACATTTGAGCAAGACCATATTAAAGAAGTTATGTGGATGGTTCAAAAAGTTCTAAAAACTCATGACATTAAGAAACCACCACCATTTTATATATCACTGATTATTGGAGAACATTTAATTCATAATTGCATGGTGAACAGTGGTGCAAGTAGCACAATTATGCCAAAAGTGATTGCGAGAAAAATTAGGCTTGCAGTATGAGCCTACAGAAAGGAGTTTCTTACAACTTGATGGAAATGTGACTAATACGATTGGTATAACTAAAAATTTAGAGGTAACATTACATGCTTGCCCAAATGTTTCTATTATGCAAGATGTTACTATTGTGTATCTACCTCCATACTTTGCCTTGTGTTTATCTAGAGATTTCACAGTGAAAATAGGAGGTTATCTCTCTTCAGATTGGTTCTTCTTATTATTTACTACATGTTATGGAACTAAGGTTACTATCAATTCATAACCATTGGCCAGATTCCATATTGAGCCTCATTCTCCAAATGCAGTACCTAATTACTCATCTTTAGAGCAATCTGATTTTGATGATGTAGCTCAGGTTTCAGCATTAGATGGTGTTTCTAGCCTTTTTATGGATGAGAAGACAGTTGAAGAACATTCTCATGATCATTTTAAGGAAGTTTAAGAACATATTTTTGGTGTGTATTGTATGCATGGAGAAAATTCACCACTTCCCTTGCTGTCTAAAATAGAAAATTCAGCAGAAGGGATTTGGAAGCTTCATTTTCATGGAGCTAAGAACAAGAAAGGACAAGGAGCAGGTTTGATGCTCTCTTCCCTTAAAAATGAAAGGTATTTCTTAGCTTTGAGTCTCTAATTTTCATGCACTTATAATGTAGTTGAATACAAAGCATTAATTCATGGCTTACTTTGGGCCAAAAAAAGAGTTATCAACACATTACAAATCTTTGGTGATTTTGAGTTAGTTATCAATCAAGTAAAAAAGTTCAATGTTTGTAAGAATCCACTAATGAAGTCTTACAGACATAGAGTTTCAAACTTAATGGAAGATTTTGAAGTTGTTAATATTCATTCTATTCCTAGAGCTGAAAACAAGCATGCAGATAGACTTGCAGTAGTCGGTGCTAGTTTCGAAGTACTGGACCAGATGGAAAACAACAAATTTCAGCCTCATATTAAGCTAATTGTCAAGCCTTCTATACCTAATAATGAATCAAATTGGCAAGTTTTTGAAATTGACGATCAAATCTATAGGTTTTTGCAGCAAGAAGCTAAATTCTTTGTAATAAATCAGGATAAGCTACAACATTTATACAGTGATCAGATTGTCCAACTAAAGACAAATAAATTGCCTCAAGGTCTTGTCACTTTGGAAGACATATTCAATACTGATGATCAGTTAAGAAAAGATAAAACTAAGCTATTAATGCATGCTGATAATTATGAAGAGATTTCAACTGATGAAGGGAAAAATTTACTTCTTGGAAAGGTATGATCCTTAACTAAAAAGTAGTCATTTATTAATCTTTGCAAATATTTTAAGGATGTTTTTGCTTGGAAATGCCAAGGCCTGAAAGGGTTTGATCCCAGTCTAGCACAACATACAATCGAGTTACATCCAAATGCTAAGCCCGTAAGACAGAAACAAAGGCTTGTAAATCCAAAAATAGAACCTCTGATGAGGAAAGAGTTATCCAAGCTGATTGAATCAGGTATTATCTTTCCAGTTAAGCATTCAAGTTGGGTAGCCAATTTTGTTCCTGTTAGGAAGAAGAACGGTGAAATCAAACTATGTGTAGATTTCAAGGATCTTAATAAAGCTTCATTAAAAGATCATTACTCACTTCCGAATATTTATCAAATTTTGAGAACAGTCTCGTGTTTAGATACACTATCTCTTCTAGATGGTCACAGTGGTTATAATCATATTTTAGTCCCAAGAAGAAGATAGATACAAAATAGCTTTTACCATCAAGTGGGGTACCTATACTTAAAAAAGAATACCTTTTGGTCTTTCAAATGTTGGTGCAACGTTTCAACATGCAATGGACATGGAGTTTCACAGCTTATTAAATAAATGCATCCTTGTCTATTTAGATGATGTCACTATATTTTCAAAAGATTCTGAAGAACATCTAATGCATTTAAAGTAGACTTTTCAACTATGCAGCAGTTTGGAATATCTTTGAATCCCAAGAAGAAAATCTTTTCAGTACATCAAGGTAAATTACTCAGCCATATTGTTTCTAAGAAAGGTTTAGTAATTGATCCTTTTATAATCGAAGCTATATCACAGCAATCATTTCCTCATCATAAGAAGGCATTGCAAAGTTTTCTTAGAAAAATCAACTTTATTAGAGAATTGTTCCAGATTTCGCAGCATTGGTTAAACCGTTAACAACTATGTTAAAGAAAGAGAAAAATTTCTCTTGGACCAGCAAAGGAAGGCAAGGTTTTGAAGCAATAAAATCAGCTATCTCTCAGGCTCCTACTCTTGCAAACCCAAATTTTGATAAAGATTTTACAATGTATGCACTTATAGGAGTTGAAACAATCTTAGCTATTTTGACTTAGGTTAATGATGAAAATATTGAGCATCCAATTGCTTTCTTTGGATAGAGTTTACATGATTACGAAACAAGGTACACATTTCTTGAAAAATAAGTACTTTCAATAGTCAAAGGACTAAAGAATTTTAAGTACATGCTTTCAAACAATAAAATTCACGTTCTTGTTTCTCATCCAAGTGTGAAAGATTTCCTTTTAAATAAAGAATTGAATGAGAAAAGAGCAAGCTAGATAATGAAGGTTATGGAATATGATGTTGATATCTGGGTTGCTAAGATGGTTCGAGGTAAAGGTTTATGTGAACATCTACTTATTGATATGGAAAAATAACAAGTCATGGAACTCCGAAGATTCAAAATAGCATACTAAAATCATGTATCAAAGAATCAAATATCATGGTCCAACCGAGAAAATCAAGAACTGAACTTGCTTGAGAGATCCAAGAATCAAGGTGGATGACTGATTTGGTTACCTACTTACAAAGACATGGTACCTATCCAAAAGGTATAGATAAGAATAAACGAAGATATTTCAGATTACAAGCTATTCCTTATCTTTTCGTTGATGGTGTTTGTTCAAAAGGGATATAAATGGGATCTTGTTGCGATGTGTTGATTATAATAAAATTCAGAAAATATTATCAAAATTCCATGAATCAGCACATACTACATCTTAAAAAATTATGAAATCAAGTTACTATTGGCCTAGCATATTCAAAGTATATTTTGAAATGATTAGAAAGTGTAGGAAATGTGCTTTCTTTGTTGGAAAAGAATATCTTGTTTCGTTGCCTTTGTAGCCTATTTCAGCTGATCAGCCTTTTATGCAACGGGAACTCGATTTTATTGGCATGATAAACCCACCTTTGTCACAAGGACACAAATGGATCTTAACTGATACAGATTATTTTACACAACGGACTGAAGCAGTAGCCTTGAAAGATGCTAATGAAGCTTCGATACTATACTTTTATGAAGGAATAGTTTACAGATTTGGTGATCCAGCAACTATCATATCAGATAATGCTTTAGCATTCCTTGGTGCAAAGGTAACAAATTGGGCTATCAACCATGGGATATATCTAAGTTCTTCATCTAATTATTACCCCCAAGGTAATGGCTTAGCTGAAAGTACTAACAAGAATCTGTTAAGAATCATCAAAAGAACACTCAAAGATAATTAAAGAGCTTGGCATCTGATGTTGAATTCCACACTTTGGGCTGACAGGGTGACTCCTAAAAGATCAGTTGGCAATTTACCATACAAACTTGTGTATGGAAAAGAAGAAAGAATGCCTATTTTAGTTGAGTTACTCGCATTAGATTTGCTACATCAAATGGAGCTACTTGAGAATGAACCATTGTAGGTTCGTTATGTAGAGTTAATGGAATTAAAAGAGCTGAGAGATCAAGCTCATTTAAATATGGAAAAGAATAAAAAACAAATCAAGAAGAATTTTGAAAAGAAATCCAAATTCAGAGTCTTTAATGAAGGAGATATTTAATTAAAGTGGGATGCTGATCGTGCAAAGCCAGGAAGACACTCAAAGTTTGATACACTTTGGAGTGATCCTTACATGATTTCATCTTGCAAGGAACACAACACTTTTCAGCTTTCGAAGATGAATGGAGAGGAACTTTCCATTCCTGTGAATGGTATGTTTCTCAAACATTGTTATTGAAAATATTACAGTGATTGTTAGAGTAGGATTTCCCTTCAATAAGTGTAGTTTCTGCACATTGCATCATTTTTCAATTCAATAAGTGCATTCATGCACGTGATCTGAGTTTACCTAATCCTTTCCCATCTTTAGTTTGTTTTCGAAGGGTTGGAACTTTCGGAAAGGGAAAATTATTGTTACATGTTTGGACTCCATGCCCAATGGACAAGAGCAAGGCACTGACTGGTATATAAGCTAGCAGGGCAGCTTTCCCCACAGGATCACCAAAAATGTTGACAATTTTTACCCTTTTGAAAAAATGAGCAACTCAAAACTTTGTTATGATGGATAACATTGGTGAAGTATACCTAAACTAGGGGAGATCACATCAGATTATGTCATTATTGCTGATTTATTTAAAAGATTACATGAAATCTGTAACTATGTGTGATGTTACAAAATGTAATAGAGCACATAGCCTATAATTTCATGACCATCCTCAACAAAAGAACACAAGCCCTGAAGGACAGTTGTGATATCTTGATGAGGACATCCAATTGCAGAGTAGGTAAAGTGTAAAGTTTTGGAACAAAAAACATAAGTATAGATCACAGAAAATCAAAGTTCATTACTGAATGTTACAAGTTCTATTCAATGTTCTTTTCTTCATGATTAAGACATTCAATTGTGCTACTGAGTTGTTTAGTTCATTATACAATCCATACAGAAAGAAAAAATGTAGAAATAGATATACAACTCATTTATAGAATTCAACACTTTATTCACAAGGAGAGTCAAATGTTTCCCACACAAGCCGTGGGATGTAACTGAAAAGTAAAATATAGCTACTTGAAAAGAAAGATACACATGCATGAAGGAGAAATCAAAGGAGTATGAGGGTTAACCCATAATTTTCTTGTATATTCTTCATCATGCAGAGCATCTCCTTGCTAGCTCCTTTCATCCTCAAGGCATGGTACCTGAAAATCAAAATAAGGAAATCATCAATAAAGAGCTCAGGGTTAATCCATATTCCTACACTATCCTACTTCATGCATATGAATCTTCCCCTAAGAAGGAGATGTATTCTACTTGAAGGAAAAACTTCATGCATGCTTTAATCACTCAAAAAGAAGGAAGTGAAAATAAAGAAGAAAACATGGACATAAGAGAGGTTGAAAAAGCCTAAATATTTTCTAGCTATTTTCCTAAGTGCATAGGTATAGGTTGCATGCCAAAGAGATAAATGAATAAGTCATAAGTACATGCTAAGAAGAAGGAAGAGTGCAACTCAAAGTTCAAAAAAACATTCTATAAATGGAAAAGGTCGAGATTAGAAGAGATAATGGAAGATAGAAGTACATTTTTCAGTTTGCAAAGAAGAGGGAGAATCGGATTTCAACAAGTCAAAGCTAAAAGCAAAAAGGATTACAATGAAACAGATGAGAGAAAAGATTCTGAAATTTTTTTGCTAGGGCTTCGCATCATAAAATCAACATTTCAGATTTTTCATCATACATATCAGAGCTGTAATGAAAACAAATACAATATATAATGCAAAAATAGTTCTTTACAACTTAAACAACTAAAGGGAATTGAAATTCCAAGATAATCTTACAAATTTCAGCTTTTCTAAGTTGTAGTTTTAAAAATAAAGCGATATGAGAGCACATAAATACTACAATGTCAATGAAGTACATTCATTCAAGAAAGGTAGTACTCATCTACAACATGAGCAGAAGCCATTACAGGTGAATAAAAGGAGCTATCTCATGATGCCATTAAAAGTAGATACAAGAATAGTTTGAAGTAAGCTACAGAAAACACAAAGTGCATGAATGATCATCATATAGTAGTCATACAAGAAAAGATCAGATTAAGCTATAGGTCTTCATGAACTCAACTCAAGCAAATGCTTCCTGTCAACACATCAATAGATGGAATGTAAAGAACAATCAAGAATATCTAGGGTTTTACAAAAGGCTCAAGGATTGACCAAGAACAAAATTTTAATCAGAGACACGTGTAACCCCATGAAGATATAACGGCCACAAATATAAGCATTTTTCAGAATAGAAGGGAACTCCTCAAGCAGAAGATACGCTAATCCATAAGTCATGATTACAGATTGAAGCCCGAATGAGCTTGAACGATTCAACATAAAGAAACTAATACAGAAAGGTAGTATTCAAAATACGCTACAGAAGAAGAAAACTACTTATGGCCAACACAGGAACATATATGAAATATAACAGTGACAATATTAGGGTTTCAGAGGCCAAGGAAAAATTATGAAGCTCATCACGGTCACTAGATTATTCAAATAAATGTTGAAGTTTTAGAGTTTCTATGACCAGAGACAGTTATAATCAGCTCCTAAAATGCCCAAACATATGGCTCAGAGTAGGGAATCAAAACCATAGCTCAAAAATGACAAATCCGAGCCTACCATTTTCCTCATAATTAAGCTCAAAAAGAGAAGGATGGCGGTACGATAAACAATTAATTAGTTTACATGAAATAGAGCTTGAGATCTATATTATGGATGAATGAAAGCTTGAGAACACACTCACCTTCCTTAAGACAGACTTCAAAATCAAAGAAACCCAACACGAGTTTCAACTCAAAATCATCAAGGAACCATGAAGACACAAAATATGCAAAGAAATAGTGAATTATCAGTGTTTCGAGGTCAAAATAACAAATGACAAGATAACTATCATGCTCAGAGGTCAAATACTTACCATCCTTGCATCAAGACAAAGCTCGAAACAACCAAGATGTCGTCCCATTAAAAACCCATAAATAAAAGAAGACCAAGCTCAGAAATGACTTCAACTTGAAGACAACTAAGGCCGAGCCAAAAACCATAGCATGCAAGGAATAAATGAATATCAATATTCCAAAGCAGAGGTGACAACGAAAATTGATTACCATGCTCAGATTCTCCAAGTACAATGATCAAGTGGCCAAATATCATGCTTAGAGATCAAAGAATAACCACGATTAGCCTCCAACCGACCAACATTCAATATATACAGATACCCTAACCACATGTCAAGAATTGACGACATAAAAAACACTGGTACAAAGATCAATGACCCGTTTTCATCATCAATATCAAAACTAACTCAACACATGTCAAATTGCCACCGAAAAAATGTATGGAGGGGTGAGTCACCATGTGGGAAGGGGCCATCCCATGTCACTAAACAAATAATCATTGCCATGACTTTCAAAGTCTAAACTATAATTGATTCAAAATAAACAAAAGCCGACCAAATCATTATATAAATGATCAAATAAAAGGTATTTCCAACCTTTTTCCTTCAAATAATGCCAAGGCCGACAACTATGGGATAGAAAGTATATATTATAGCATGTGGCCAAATATTATAAAAACCAAGTATAATGCAAAGGTGGTCCCCTCATCTCATATCAAGAACTAGGTTAATATGTTAAGTCCACAAAGGTGGCCAAACTCAAATAAAGACAAATCCATGTATCAAAGGGTGGTCCCCACATGGAACTAAAGACAAATGTACATAGGAGTATTTTTGCATGCTTCACAAGAGGTTACAACAAAGAAGAAGACAAATTTACATGGTCAAAGAAGGAGACTTGCCTAACAAGCAAGGTTTATTATTAGCAAATTATTCACCCTTTTCTTTTCTTAAAAAATAGAACAATTAACTTCAGGTTTGAATGCATTATAAACAAGGCTATTAATGCCTATTTTTAATCGCATGCTCTAGTTTGTATTATTTTATCCCTTTATTTATTATTAAATAAAGGATAAAATTAGGATGTATGGGCGAGTACATTAGCCTGAGCCTTAGTTTTTTAGGAAGGGGTGAAATTTATTTTGCATAAGTAGATATATTGTGTGGCTTTGCAAGCACAGGGATTATTCTGGAGGACTTTTGGATATATGAGTACTTGAAGTAAATTTTGCCGATTTTCCCTCTGACTATGAAGTGTTTTCTGCCTTTCGAAGTTATTTTGCAATCTTGTATATGTTATATTAATCTTGTGAATGTAAATTCCTTGATCAACCACCTTACCTGCTGCAAATTTCAGTCCTTTTTGCTTAATTTTTAATGTGCATGTTAACTTATTAATCTTGTTGTGATCCTCCTCAAGTACAATCAAGTGTTTTCCCTTAGATATTCGTAGAAAAAACTATTGGTTTTTGCATCAATGAATCCTTCATAGATCAGTTTTGCATATACTCAGTCAAATCCCTCACAAAAATTTGGTGTATCACCTTAGTTTTAATCATTTTACATTCATCTTTTACTCTCAAACTCCCAGAAAGCAGTTTAAGATACACCAATAAGGAACCGGCCTTGATACCGAGACTCACCTCAAATAAGTTATACTCACGGACCTAAAGTGTTTCCATTGTATCTACGAAAGAGAGAGATCATTTGTGCAAGCTTAGAAAACATGCAGCCATCTCTCTACGGGTGCACTTTCGATAGATATACATAATGCAGAGAAAATTTCACAGATTGAAGAACTTTTCAAGATTACCAGGTTATCAATTTCTAGAAGTTCAGCAAAGAAGAAGGTAATCATGCTTACCCATAAGCTTATTGACAAGGTAGTTACATCTATAAGTTCTTTACACTTCAACGGTCTTTAAGAAAGATTACAATTCTTAATAGTCTTCAACTATGACATCCACAACAAGAAAACAACACAACCAATAATAAAATAGATTTATACTCGAATGAACAAGTTCCAACATCCTATATCCCCAAGGCGTTATTATCTCTGAGTTGCAAACCACCATTCCCTTCTTTTAGATTTCAGGGATCTATTTTAGCAAAACATTGTATGCACAATCCTTTCAATGGATTCACCCATTGAACCCATTCATTCCTCTTTTTATTATAATTTTTGCATTAACTAGATTTGAAGTAAAATATAATAATAATATCTCTATTATAAGAGAAAGTTGAAAAGGTATTTCAAAACCCATTCATTGCTACAGGTAAAGATTTCAATTTCATTGAAATGTAAAAGAATATGTATCCATTCCACTAGGCAAAAACTCCTTAATAGACTCAATTATTAGAAAGAACAATAGATAAGAGCAATAAAATCATACCAAACACAGGGGATTCATAGAAAATCACATAAGTGAGACAACAAATGCTCACATCCAAGAAGTCAAAGATTAAAGAAAAGGTGAAATTTCCTTTTTGTTCTTTACAACCCAAATCAAAAACTAGTGATTTAGAAGGAGAATACAGAGGGACAACGGTACACTCAAAGCAATCAATAACCAACCACAAACAAACCATTTCTAGACGTCATTCAGGAAGAAGAATGATACATTTCATGGAATTATAGAAAGGGTAGCCGAATATTACAAAGTTTAGGCTTAACATGCCTGAAAGGAGTTTCCCACGATGGTACACACATGGCAGAGCCACTGCTGAACCTCCACTGCAATCTCCTCTCCAAACCACCCACGTGGCCAGCAACTTAAGCTTGGCATTTTCCCCCAAAACACAAGCCAAGGAATCAAATAAAACAATAAGAGAAAACAGGTGGCCAACAGGGTGAAGTAATGGGTGGGTGTCATTTATTTCACGCATTTAAATATTTCTAGGTGCTCAACCACCCTCCACTTGCCAAAAGGGATTCAAACAACAAAAAGAAAATAGCACAAAACCATATATGTATTTTTTACAAGAGAAAAAGAATGATGCTTAGCACAAAGATAAATTCATTTGGTGAAAGCCACGTGACAAGGGCCAAGTCACTGCTAAAGGGGTGAGAGGTGGTAGATGGAGTTAAAATTTGGCATTAATTCATGGCCCCATCAAAACATGTGCCACCATAAACCTCCCTTTTCTTCCACGCAAACCACCATTCTAATAGTTTTTTAAACTATTTTTGTTAAGAACAAACAATTTAGTTAGACTTAGTTAAACAATTAGGTACCCTTCAAACAAAATGCCTAAAAGTAACTTGAAAAGGTTTTATTATTTTTTTTTTTTTTTTAAAGAATTCTATTTGAACTTTTAACAAACGTTATTACGAAACTGAAAATCAAACCACAATAATTAAAAGTATGAAGGTCCTCACAAGGTGTTACAAAATTCCATCAGAAAAGGTAAATGCATTAGCGACAGAACAAAGTGGTATAATGGAAGGAAAGGAGTCAACTTTACTTCGCAACAAGGATCGCAAGCACTAAAGGATATGAGGTATGCCTTAGATCACTGAAATTGATCCAAGGTATGACCTTTGACACAATAATAGTAAGGACTAAGGTACGAGTAACGAAGTCGGTTGCTATGGTAACTTTCCTATAGCGCCAAAGGCCGCACCTACACCAATTACTTGGGTTCACAATGTGAGCTTTGAAACTCGACAACAGGGTACACAATGACCATTCCTCGTTGGCAATGGGGTTCAACAAAAAGGAAAGGAGTCAACACCGAAAGGGGCATTACATTTAGTATTCCCTATGATCTATTATCTACCATGGTCGAGTGTCATCTAAGTGTCTTTCTCAATCACTAACGCATTGATCACGATTAATGCCATCAACAATAAAGAACTATAATGAATCATCATGACCCCTTTTATAGACATCATTTAAGAGCATTTCTCGAATCATCACATCATTGTCTATTAGTTTGCTAAAATTATCTTAAGGTGTTAAAGGTTAAGGAATTATTTCTATCTACACTTGAATGATATATTTAGAGTATTGGGTATGAGTTACTTAAGAATAGGAGTTACACTATCTATTTTTATCAAGTATTCAAAATCCCTAGCTTTGGTTTACTTGAAGTTTCTTTTTATTCACTATTTTGTCTCTCATATCAACTCTATCTTAATTTTCTACTTACCTTAGAGGTTAATTTGCGCCAACAATACCTACACCAAGTTAAGTATCTCTAAGTCTCTATTTTATTTATGTTATTTTTAGATTAGATTAATTAATGTATCATGTACATATGGTAGGATATAGAATAACATTTTAGTTTTCTATTTTATTGCTCTTATCATCCTTTTCTTTTACATCCATCCCTTGCTTACACCCTTTACATATTTCTTTAAACTCTTATTTGAAACTTTATAGCATGGTACATATTATTTATCATTTTATAATTGGGATACTAATAAAAATTAATGTTGTATCTTAAACTTAGGATTTGCAAACCCACTCATTAGATAGAGTGTGGAGTATCATCTTCTAGATCGGAGACTCTTACACCCATTTAATATATCTTGTTTATGTATAGGACCTAAAATGTTCTTCTTTCAATAGTGTAATCTTTATTATTTATAAGAGAAAAATGAATTTCTATAGAACTTCTTATCTGAAATACATTCTAATGAACCCATCCCATAAACATTCTAGTTAATCCAATATGAATCTTATTCTCTTTTGCTGAAGTAGTCAATTATATGTTATTTTCTTATTTTATCTTCTCGATATCAACTTATTATTAACATATTATTAGCTCTTTATCTCTTTTACCCTTATCCTATAAATTATGCATGTGTTCGAAGCTAACTTTTCTTATCAAAATATTTCATACTAATTTTAAAATCTCATTCCTGTAGGCTGAAAGTTATTTGTCAATACGTTCCCAATAAGTTAACGTAAAATATTTCAACCTACAACCGCTGCTTTAACACTACACAAGCCCCACCAACTACTCTCTCTCTGCATGCACAATGTAGTGAACAGGTTGCCCAATTTTATTTCAACCGACAACAATCAAATCTAGAACATACTTGCAAGTTAAGGCTTTCCATTCCCATACAATCCTCTCGAGTCTCTCATATACAATCATGCCTCTCCTAAATCTTCCAACGATGACACTTACACCATCAAATATCTAAATAATAACACCGGTTACATTCTTACAAGGGATAAATCTCTCTATATGATCCTCACATCATATCTAGCTCTATCAATTAGAAAAAGATAGAAGAAAAGGGTTGTTTCCATATGTCCTTTGGTGCTAATGAGTCATAATTTCTTTTTCTTTAAAATGTTTATATGATGCCTCTTTTGAATCTAAAAAGCATGCACTATAATATAATATAGTAATAATTTGTATGTTAGGTGTCATTCTTAGAGATAAATTTAAATTTTAGAACACTTTAATTATTGTCTTGGCGAAGGCCGATTATACTATTTTCTTCAAAATATAAATTTTGCACTTTCCAATAAAAATGCATATTTATATTCTTCTTAAATTTTGGGAAACTATTTAATCAATGTTTTTAATTTATTATATCATTATTTCTATTGGCCTAAATAATTTTACCTAACCATATGAGAGTAATATTGATGGTTCAAATATATAAATTTTCCTACTCACCAATGAAAACACTATTTACAATATTACTAAATTTTAACTATATACCTTAACTCAATTCGTATCGAGTCGGGTTATTTAGAGTGTTTAATGTACTTGTCACATCACATAATTTTGGGGTGATAATTTGGAAGATAGAAGTAATGGTGTAATCATATCACCTTTTTCTTAATTGGCATAAGAACGTCTCAAAGGAAATCTCGTTGAATAAGCCACCAACATTTACCCGTGTAACATGCAAAATTAATGGATTGAAATGTATGATTGAGATCCATCTTATTCATAGTGTTTATTCCAACAGGAATAGACTCTAGATTTCCATCCACTCTCTATATTTCCATCCACTCGTTGGTATTACTGTAAGGGACATGTTGCAAATATCTTTGTTCATATCTTTGAATACAAAGATTTCATTCATAGATCCAATTAAATTTACTAGTTTTACATAAATGGTCCGCATGTGACATGTTTGTATTTAAGAAAAGTAGGTGTTTAATTTTTATTCCTTGTGAAACTTCATTATGTTGAAGTTGTCAACCCCGATCGCAAGTTAATGTGGTAGTTTCTTTTTCTTTTTCCTATTTTTTGGGAGGAATTCATGGCCATGGATAAAAATAGTATTGTCTTATTAAAAGACAGGAGTTGTTATTTTTATTGTATGTATGTCTTATTCATAAATATGTGATATTTAAGTTTCTTGTGGTTGAAGTAAACATTTACAAAGAGGTGCACATGTTATATATATGTGCATAGATTTACTCTTTGGAGGATGAAAAATAAGAGAATTGTATTGTATTCCTCAAGACTGAATAAAGGAGAAGGTTGGCTTATTTCTGGTGGATGTAGCCCAAATTGGGTGAACCACGTTAAATCTTGGTTTTATCTTGTGATTTCATGGTTCATTTATTTGTATTTTTATTCGCATTTGCTCATCTATATTTCGATCCTAACAACTGATATTAGATAAATGTTTTGTTTTGGTAGAAAAATCTCACAATAGGGTTTCTTGTTTGAGTGGGAGAAATGACAGAAGATATCAAGTTTAGGGTTAAGAAGTTTAGTGGATAGAAATTTCAACTATGGAAGATGTAAATGAAGGACTACATATATTAGAAGGATATTTATCTATCATTAAAATGGAAATCTATGAAGTCACAACTATGATAGATGAAGAATGGGAATTTATTGATCGGAAGACAATAGGAACCATACGATTATGTCAGTAGCAATCGTAGTTTTCAATATTTCTAAGGAAAAGACAACGGTAGGACTAATGACAACATTAGGTAAATTGTATGAAAAACCCTCAGCTTCTAACAAGGTATTTCTCATGAAAATTTTGTTTAATATGAAGATGTCAAAAGGTGAGTCGGTAAATGATCATTTGAATGAATTCAACATGGTTTCAGGTCAATAAGCTCTATAGGAGTAAATTCTTATGATCGCGTAAGGGCTCTTTAAATTTTGTGCTCATTTCTTGAAAGTTAGAATAAGGGACCAAGAACTAAACATTATTATCATCACCTAAACTTGCATTCAAAAGGAACCTAAAACACTCCGAGTCATCCATCTAGCATCCATTCGTGAGGGATAAGGGAATCCATATTCTACATACCAAACATAAGAAGGGGAATTTCATTTTATTCCATCCACACATTCTACTACATTGCTAAATTCTAGCTACATCCCACTATCAAGTGCAACTTTCACAAGGAAATCCTAGCTCATGATTCGTACACACACTAATTAGAATTACATGGAGTCTGAGATGTAGTGCAGCACTCGGTCATAAGTTCATTCTCGATGCGACCGCCAGGATTTTTCCAAATCCCCATTATGTATATATTTTTATATTTGATGTGGTTTGTGGGCTTATGTAGGTGAAATTCTGTTTTTAGGTTATAGGTACCTTCATCATTCAAAGAGTGACTATCAGGCGATCAATAGGAAATAACTGCGACACTCATGCGACACTATATACCAAATTATGAATATTTACATAGTCACGGGCACCAAATAGTAGTCTCTGGTGCCCAAATGCCCTTGCCCTAATGTGGGTACCCATGCCTAACTTGTTCATGAGTTGTAGAATTTAGGCGAGGATTTACGACACCCTACCGAACTTGTTTAGCACTTTTCCTAGTCCAAATGAGCTCCAAATCAAGCATAAATAAACTTAGTCTCTTCATATATCTCTTGTGTTTAGGGTTTTATATTTTAAATCTTATTTTTCTTGTTTCATTTCTGTATTTTATCATTTATACTTTAGTGACTTTCAATACTTAGAATTATTTAATTACAAATTAAATTAAATCAAAGATGAGTTGGTAGTTTTTTTGCAATCTTCCATGAATGAAGCAATATCCAGGACCATGCAAAGAAATGAAAACAATTACATTCAACTAAGGAATCTTGCTCACATGATAACTCTTCTTCATCCTTAATTTTAAGATGATATTCGTTCATAAATACCCAGTTTTACTTTACATTCAGCTCCTCTTTTTGTATAATTTAAACCTTCTCATCCTCCCAATCTGATTCATACCAATCCTTAACTATAATGGAGTTTTTATCTTAGGCAACGTTGGTTTGATATGAGACACAATCAATATCAAGGAGCTTATGATTTGATTTCCCTTCACAACTGCATGATTTATGCTCAAAAAATATGATTGGATTGTTTGTAACACACAAATGATCTTCCAAGATAAGTTTTCAATTTTTTAATTTGAATTATCCTTCAAAACTTCCTGATTTTGTATCATTAGTTGCTACTTAGGAATGTTGCAAGGGATGCTCCTTCTCTTCATGGTAATAGAAAAAACATCCCTCTACCAAACTTGTAGGATAACCTATTTTAGTGAGGGTTGGGTAGAGCATTGGGGAAGCATGTTTAACATCACAAATTTTGAATTTTTTTAAAAATGATTTGGGAAGTTTTTGAAATTCATTGGATGGAGATGGGAGGGAATATTGCAAAGTAAAAGAATTTTTTTGGAATTCTAATCTTGTAGAGCTCCAAGAAAAGGACTAGGAAGAAAAATATCGACCTGATTTTGGAATGGAATAATGTATTATTCTTTATCTGCATGAGAGGTATGGAGTATTTGAGGAGAGGAGGGAAGAATGGAAGCAATGGGGATCGGTTTCCTTTGTCCAACTTGAATGATTATCTTCTCAGATTGTAGTGCAATTTTAAAATTTTGAGGAAGAGTACTACCTCCTAGGGTTTGAATCTATACAAGCAAATCCATATCAAAGGACCTCAAATTATAGAAGAATGCCATACATGGTAAGGGTCTAAATTCTTGATGGATTTGAGCCATGTCCTTTAAAACATGATGTTGAAATCTGAGCTGAACTCCATGGAAACTCAATGTATGTTTCTGAGGTGTTCCATGAGGGAAATAACATCTGTATTCTCCTTGAACCAGTTGTGTAATTGTCATCCCAGATGATCCCATGTGGAAATGGATTGTGGATCCAAAATGTTGCACCAATATCTTGTTTTACCTCTGAATGATGAAACAAATAGCGTAAGCTAAATATTTTCTTCTCTAATATTGTGAATGATACAATATTTGGATACATATTTATCAATAGGATAATGATCTTGTTAGCTTAAAAATTTAATAATAGATTTTTTTTTTTAAGTTTACCGACCTGTAGTCGGTTTCATGCCTTTGTGGCATCTGTTCAATCAACTAACAGTTCCATTAATTGTCTTGGAGGATGTATAAATTTGATTTTGCGGGTATCATTCAGCAATCAATAAAACATTGTATCTTCTCCCTCTGAATATCATTGGTATAAGAGCTTTTTGGATTCAGCGTCCTGTGCGTGGACATTATTTGAAAATGACCAAGAAGAGAAACTCTGAATGTGTGGCATAGCATGAAGGTGAAAACATGGTTTTTTATGCAGGAGAATTTGTTTTCAGATTTGGCATTTGAAACGTGGAGATCTCTTTGACCCATCGGCCTGCGTGGAGAAGCCAACAAAGTTGGGGTCTTTTGACTTGTTTTGGCCTATGCGCAACAAGTTTTCTTCTTGTTGTGCATGACATTTCTTTGGGCGGTGGTTTCAAAATCATATTTTTCTGCAACCAGGAGTCACGTGGTAGAAGAAAGACGCATCAGAAACCTGTGTTTCTTTCTGACAACATCTGCATTAGAAAAAGAGTAGAATACGAGTCTATTTTTTGGCAGTAAGTTCTTTTACTTTTGACTTGGCGTCCCTTTGCTGGCGTGAATCTTCAGAAGATATATTTGTTTTGTTTTCTTGTTGTTCCATTAAGTGTTTGGTGTCCTGCGTTGTGTGGTGAAACCTATACGTAAAGGAGGAAGACGTTTCAGGATTTCAAATCTCGACTGCATTGCAAGAGGCAGATGACGATTATTTTGTTGGGTTGATGTTTGAAGACACCAACCTTTGTGCGAGCCACACACTAGGAATTCAGTGTTGTCTCTGTTTTAAACATCAGCGGCTGCAACAAAATGTGAGGCATGGTAAAAGTGAAATGGTTGTCCTTCACCGTGACCCCATTAGCAAGCACCTGCGTTGAAGGCATTTGTTGTGGAGTGTAATAGACTTCATGTCGACTCCAAAGATATTGCTCTCCGATGCCCAACTCTTGAAAGAGCCATTTTTTTCTGCGTGGAAGAAAAATATGTTTTGACCATTCTCCTCTTCGAAGATCTTTGGGACATTGCCATGGGCACACTCGCTTGTCCCACCAATGCAGATGAGAAAATGAAGTACAATAAGGCCGATGGAAAATCCCATATGTTGATCAATCTGAGCATATCCAATGAGGTACAACCACACATACGAGAATGAGGAAACATCAAAGATGGCTTGGGATAATATGTGCACAATCTATGAAGCAAATAATTTGATAAAAATTCTACATCTCCAGTCAAAGCTTCATACCATGAGTATGAATGAAGGTGAGAAGGTGTAAGAAATCTTGCATTGAGTGGCGGAAATATGAGCAGAGCTTGTTGCACTTGGAGAAGAGGTTGAAGATAAGTTTCTTGTACCTCTCACATTACAAGCTCTTCCGTTCCAGTTCAGAAATTCTTCACCACTTTGACAATCACACAAAAGGAGGTGAGCTTTTTTCGAATGGTGAATTTTTTGCAACAGGAAGAAGTCATTCAGATAGTGCAAGAAGAGTTTGAGGACAAAGCATTGATCTCGAGGAAGAAGAAGAGTCAAAATCCTTGCAAGAGGCAAAAAGAGATGCAAATGCGAGAAGAAACCAAAGAAGCCTCAACAGAAGAAAAAGTCTCAAAAGGCGAATTGATGGTGGTACATCTGTGCTACGAATACACACAACACTTGTGAACTATTGGTATAATGGTAGCACACATGCAATTCTAGAGAAGAGAGCACATCGCCAAGGTGATTCAAAGAAATCCAAGTGGTGTCTTCGTGGAAAGAAGCGAAAGGACATGTCGCAGCCTAGCCAGATGATGACATAGATGAAGATGTCCTAGAATAAGCACATTACGGTGCACATGAAGATGATTCGGTTTTCGTATCCCAAACATTGTATCCATTAGAGATTTTTTTATAGATTCGGGCGCCAATAAGACGGGTGATAGAGAGCTATTTGATTCATTGGTGATCGACCCATTGGATATGGTGTCTAAATTACAGCACAACAAGGAGTATATAGTAGAAGGAATTAGAAATGCGACCATTCCTCTCGGGACGAGAAGATGTACTCTCACAAAGATTCTCTATGTCTCTCGGCTTGAAAACAAATACCTTATTTGTCTCTCTGCTATTGAATCACAATCTCAAGGTTAAGTTCCTCGTTCAGAATGGCATCAAATCATGTTTGATATCTAAAGAAGGTACAATACTTGCTAGCACTTTTTTGAAGGATCAGTTATTTGCATTGGATGCAATTTCATTCTCTGTAGCTCTGTTATCTTCCTCCACGGTGGAATCCACTACACTTTGGAATTATTAGTATAGACATATTTCTGTTTGACCCCTCTATCAGCTTAGTTTGAAGAAGATGGTACAAGGCCTTCCTCCTCTCTCTCAGTCATTACCTCTTTTCCTAGATTTCTGGAAGGAAAACAACATCAAGATCCATTCGAGTCGATTTCATTCCATGTGAAAAATCATCTTGAGGTCGTGCATACCGATATTTTTAGATCATTTCCTACCTAGTTTAAGGGTTTTCAGTATTTCTAGTTGTTTACTGATGATTATTCCAGCAAAACTTGGGTGTTCTTTCTCCAAGAAAATAGTGAAGCTTTTGCACATTTCTAGACCTTCTATATGAGAGTTTTTCAATAGACCGGAAGCCCCTTCTTAACGTTTGCTATGATTGAGGGGGAATTCATGTCGAAGAAATTCTTGGCATTATTGAAGGAGCACGACATCACACAACACTTAAATGCCCCTATACTCCCCAATGGAATCAAATTATAGAATGTCGCAACAAGATTGTCATGGAGATGGCTCATTCCATGCTTTCCACTATGAAGCTGGAGAATAAATTTTGAGTAAAAGTAGTCCAAACTGCATTATATATTCTGAACCGAGCACCTACAAAGATCTTGAAGGACAAGACACTAGAAGAGGTATGGAGTAATTGTAAAAATTCTATTTCTCATTTGAGAGTATTTGGTTTTAGTGCATATATGCACATTTCAGATAAGAAGATGAAGAAACTTGATGTAAAAACCAACTAGTGCATATTTTTAGGGTACAATTCTACCTCAAAAGCATATTGTCTCATGGATCCTAAGACAAAGAAGATACATGAGAGAAGAGATTTTGTTTGCGAGGAGCCATCATTTGACTCATTTCCAGAGAAGGAAGATTGATACCAACCTCCTCTCATAGATTTTTCACACATCTAGATGATGAGCATGAGGATTCTTTAGAGAAGAAAGATGAGTTGCAAGGAGAATTTTTCGTTGATCTTGGGAATTTGGAAAATAGTTCTTCACATCATTCATTGTTTAAGTGTCTAAAGTGGATCAAAGCACCACATGAGAGACTCTCACCTAAACTCTCTTCTAGATACTTCATCAGGAGTTTGTACAAGAAGACATGCGAGAAATGAAGTAAATATCGCACTCATGGGTTCAGTGGTTGATAGCACCAAACATGATTTAGTTCATGAGGAACTTACTCAGATAGAGTGGAAGAAGGCCATGGATGTAAAATATGACTCCTTGATACAAAATCGAACATGGGAACTTGTTGATCTTCCTGTAGGTAAGAATTCCATTGGCTGCAAGTGGATTTTCAAAACAAAATACATGGAAAATGGATCTATCAAAAAGTACAAAGCACGACTAGTTGCAAAGGGTTATGCTCAAAAGGAAGTAATATGATGAGAGATTTGTGCCCACTATGAAGATCAAAACCATCATAGTTTTTTGTGCATTAACAACACAAAACGGATGGAAACTTTTACAGATGGACGTGAAAAGTTCTTTCTTGAACGGTGATCTCAAAGAAGAGGTATACATGACCCAGCTAGAAGGATTTGTCGATGAGAAACCTTCTCAGATGGTATGTCATCTAATTAAGTCTCTTTCTCGGACTCAAACAGGGATGTAAGACATGGTACATAAAATTATATGATCATATATTGCATCATGGATTCACTCCTAGCCCCTTTGATTCAAATTTGTATATCAAAAAGATAGCCAAGAGATTGTCATTTTGGTTTTGTATGTAGATTATCTTGTGATCATAGGGAGTTCTGACAATCTCGTTGAAGATGTGAAGAATGATTTGAAGAAATCCTTTGACATGAAAAATCAGGGCTACTTCACTATTGTCTTGGCTTGGAGATATAGCAGAAGAAGAATCATATTTTTGTCTCCCAGATGAAATATGCCAAGACACTCTTAGAAAAGTATGGCATGTCAGATTGTAAACCTATGTCCACTCCTATGGAAAAAGTTTTGAAAATTTCGAGATTCTAGGATTCACCTCAAGTAGATGGTACTCTCTACTAACAGCTTGTTGGGAGTCTCATTTACTTGATGTATACCAGACCATACTTTAGAAACAAGGAATTTTTTTAAGACTTTACGTAACATCCTCATTTTAAGACTTTAGAAACAAGGTTAAAAAAATATTTTTTATTTTTATCTTACATAATGTTCTCTATTCTAAATTTAATATAATTTAGAACACACGTTCCATTACCAATCCATCTCATAAAAGAAAACCATATGCGATTGTAAATGACTTGGTGAGGCACCAATCTCTCATTCCATGACTCGATATTAAACCGAACTCTCATTTTAACTAAATAATATGTATAATATGTATACTTGGTTTCTTTAACCTTTTAGGGGTACCCAAGTTATCTGCTAAGAATCCTAAATGAATATTTGTTAATGATATTCATCTGAAATCCTAGATCTTAGACTAGGTGACATAGGACAATGCAACCAGCAGCTTGTGATACTTTGGACAAAGCTTTTAAACATGTCTACCATGTTTACAATCCAAGATGACATACTCGTCAAAAGGAATACGTCCTTCACCACACTTGCAATGTTATCTAGAATGGTATTTCTTGACTTCAGTCTATTCAATCGATTCAGGTTTCACACTAAATAAGGAAAAAAATATGCACTAGTGTGGAAGACTACTCGTGGTGATTAAGGATACATCGATTGGGTGTGTCTAGCTACCCTAACTCAACATTAGTTGACCTCAACACTAGATCATGATTCTATCTCTATTTAGGGTGGGATCGTGATCCGATTTTCCACTTATGTCAATCGAGTTAATGGAACTAGGTGGGGTTTTTAGGCATAGAAGGTTGAATCATAGTATCCTGGTAATGACCCCTGTCATTATGAAGTTACTATTTTGTAGAAGCTATGTTCCAACATCCAACTGAGTTTCCTCAACTGGACTAACATACTTAAGATTATTAGTTTACTAACCCAATTATTCATTGTTTTAAAGATTAATGATAACATTGCTTAAGGTTCAACTAAGCATCATTTAACCCAAAAATGTAATGACATGTATTTTGTATGAAAGGAAGATATGTAGATGAAACATTCCTTCCAAAACATTAAGAATTTAAGCTTATGTTTATCTTAAACGTATTATTTTATCCTATATAACTATTGTTGATGTGTAATCACAACACCCCTGAATGTCTGCAACTCAATGGGTTGAGACTCTCAGTGTGATTGCATAACATGGAGCTTTTCCCAAAGTGTGGGACTTTGCAATCGGAAAGCTCTTCAGATGAAGGCCGGTTCCTATTCCTTTGTTCCAGATGCACACATTCAAATTGTAGAGGATCTATCCTAAAATCTACTCTAACTTGCCAAGGAGACAGGGTTAAGAAGATGCAAGAAATTAAACCTATTCTAACATAGGTGATGCACTAAAGGAATTTTAAATAGTTGTTTTGCCTTTAAACACAAACCATTAAAAATGAAATAAAACCACCATACATAGATAAAAAGGATTGCAATGAGAGATCAGAAAGATGCAATAACAAAAGAGAGGGTTGAAAATCATCCACATACTTTTATTGTTGCTCCAAAGATTTGATACAGTGCATTACAATGGCCAAGAGGCAAGATTGCATTTACAATTTAGATGGGAGGTTTGAACTCCACAAATTTACTTGCAGACAAGAAAAGAAGGGTAGGTGCAAAATCAATTGTCCAACCTTTAGAAAAATTCCCCTCCTTACAATATATAGGAATAATATGAGTTTTCACATTTAAAATTAATGTTTTCTAAATCGAGGAGTTCTTTAACACAACTGAAGGGACAAGTTTCCAGTTAGTATTTTAGTTTATGCCACATGCATTTTAATATTACGCACCCTTTCAAATATGTATCATTTTGATTTCCTTTTAGTGATTCCCAGTAAAAAATATTCCATATTCCTTTGGGATTTATGTTCACTGTTTGATTCTCCATAGAAAGTTTTGAACTCAAATGTCCACTTTCACCTACTATAAATGGGCCAACCTTAGCTAGAGTCTCGCTAGGTAGATTTTAAAAATCATAACCTCACTCTGTCCTTAATCTATTAATTTTGTGTTCCTAGTTTAGAGTAGTTATTGTTACAACAGCTTTCAAAATTTTCATCGAGCTAGTTGGTGCCGGTTGACAAACAAATTGGTTTCTTGCGACAGTATAACTTTGAATGTAGCATCATGCGGTATGTTAACCAAATAATATAGCATTATTAGGCCGATTAGTAAAACACCCAATTAAGATCACTTATTGAAATGTATTAGCTGAATATTGGAATCTATATTCTTAAAACCACCCACATAATTTCTAGTGTGTTTTAGGTTTATGTCTAACTTCTTTCACAACCACATTAACTTTCCTCGACTTTACGGGTTCCTCCACTTTTCCTATGCAATTCATTGTACCATGTAGTATTGTTTACACTAATAGGGTTATGGAAATGTATTTGGCATTTTTAGGATGCACACGAGCACCATAAAATTCTATAAATCCATACTTTTGCATAATTGCATTTAAGACAAAGAAAAAATATTCTCAACTCCTCGATAACAATTTATATCATTCTACTTTTCAATATGAACTTTATATGCAATATTTCCACTCTTTTCCATGAGGGTGCATTTATATAGCACCAAGCTACATACATCTAGAAATGACACTTGATATGTAGGTTAGTTTGCCTCATAAAATATGTAGATCAAAACAAAAACTAATAAACAGATAGGTACAACTTGTAGTGTAGCAACATGTTGTACATGTGGAAATGTATTAGCTCAATGTTTCTAGAAATGTTCTTAAAACCACTCATGGTTTCAAAATCTATGTTATGCTACATAATTTCTAGTGACTTTAAGGTTTACGTCTATCTAGTTTCACAACCACACTAGATATTTAATCTACTTACAAGTGCTTCCACTATGTGTGTGCAGTTCATTATACCGTGTAGTGTTGTTTATAGTAATGGGGTTATGGCAATGTATTCGACATTTTTTTCAATGCATACAGAAACCACCAGAGACACATCATAATTAAGGCGAGATAATACAATATCTTGTGCTCGTTTTTCCAACTAACTATGAGGCGAGTAGCTAATGAGGCTTTAGGAACATGTTTCCCAGTGTCGACCAATCATGGATACAGCTTTTTTCATAATGGTCTAATCGTGCCCCAACCGCATCAAATGCTTAAAGCTTGTCAAAAACACTACTTATTTAGAAATGACTTTCTTTTGGTTTCCTACAATCCACACCTACCTTGACCTTAACATTTACATGGACTTATGTATACTGTTCTATCACACTCTAATACATTAACTTCTTATAAATAATTGTATTTCTTCTTAGGCATTTTTCCCCCACTATACATCACTTATTTTGTTTATGCTCTATTTTCTATGTTTTTCACCCTATTTTATGGTATTAACAATTACATGTACATTGTATAGTTTTTCTATGATCCATTCTAAAACCCTATAACTCGGCAATGGTTGTTCTTAGCTCAACACATAACCCATAGCTCGACCACTGAATGCATTGGATGCAGTGTTCAACGAAATTTTTGTTACTCTGTTAGGCCCGTGAGCATGCCTATCAAAAATTTAAATCCAAACCAACCAAAGTGGACTATTATAGGTCATGTAACAAGGAAAGGGAATATACACCACTTCATTAACAACATGGGCACTGGTCGGGTGTTTAATTTTAGTGTTACGATACAACTAGGGATAAAGTTTATTTAACACCTCCCGGAAATATTGTGACTACTTTCTTTGAAGTAGTTCAGCATGGTCAGATCTGCAATATATCTAATGGTAACTTGACATGTGCCAACCAACAACTAATCCAATGCGATAACTTGTGGGAAATAATACTAAACAAAAACTCCATACTTAAATTGTGTTCTGATGAGGAAAGAAACATACTATTTTACAAATTTCAATTTTCCAGGATAGTAGCTATTAAAGAAATAGCTATTAACACATAGATAGACATGATTGGACTAGTGGGTTCTATTTCTAAAACTTCATCCATCCATAAAGGGGATCAAATAGAAACAAAGAAATGCACTATATCCATATATGACATTTCTGAGCATTCTATCGATGTTTCTTTATGGCGAGTGTTTTGTAAAACTGAAGGCAACATATTGAATGACCTCCACCACATAGGCATAGCTGAAGGGCTATTTTTAGTTCTAAAATGAGTTAAGATAACCTCGTTTAATGGTAGGTTAATTTCAACCAGGTTGAGCTCCCAATGTTTCATCAATTAGATATTTCTAGAATCGAGGAGTTACACCTTTGGTTTACCTCAAGCTCTAACAAGCATATTTTGGTGGCCCTGAGAAACACCAAACTAGAGGTTTTGGATATTGCTAGCATTCACAAACTAGTACAATTGCGAGATATTATCTAAGATTTTACGGCATGTTACGATTATTCATGTCAATATGAGTAATTTCTATTATGCATCATGCACTAATGTGGTCAGTAGTAAAAAGTATCAGAAAACAGTGGTGTCAATGGGTGGAAACAGATGGCATTGTCCTAAGTGTAACATAGACCTCCCACAATGTGAGTACAAATATGCACTCAACATATTACTGGAAGATACCATAGGTACACTATGGGCTACTACTTTCGAGGATGCCGCTACGAGTGTAATGGGAGTATCTACATAGTCTTTATACCACATGGACCGAAAATATGGATAGCTTTCATAGTGCTTGAACAAGTCCTATTCCATACGCATGATTTCATTTCATTGGCTAAAAAGGAATTACATGATGGCAATGAAAATATTAAGTGTACTATAATACATGCTTCTCAAAAAATGGACTCACCCACACATGATGTTGTTGTCAATGCTTAGCTAAATTTGGGTACCCCACATCGTTGGATTTTCCCCATGTAAATATGTTAAATAAATGCACATACACTTAGTACTAGTAGTTACCCCTATAATGCAACCCATATAAGACGGGTACACACCTACGACATCCTTTTGTAGGTATTACATTTCCCTTGTAATTCAATGTACTTTTCTGTAATCTATATAATAATCTATATCCACCTTATTGGCAAATAAAATCATACTGCACTATGGCTACATTAAAAGGAAATAAAACCACGTGCACCACATTTGTATTCTACAAAAAAGAGAAAGTTACCATTGAATACACCTGGTAAAGATTTGGTTTTGGAAATACTAAAAAAAACATTCGCACCATGTCAGCATAAAATTGGGTAGTCACCATGGTCTGATATTAACACATGTAGTACCCAAATAAATGTATTCCACTCCCTAAAATGGAACATGCTTCTTACTCGCTACTTGTGGGTTTTAATAACAACGTTTTGGGAAAGCTTTATGACCTGGTAAACAAGTATAAACCATTTTATTACAAGTCAAGATAAAATTGTTTTCATAAATTAATATAGCCTATACTTTCCATTTAATATTAGATAGTAAATTGCTACCTGTCATCTCAATTTTCCCGCCAGCAAAATTGATCAAACATGACCCTATGCAGGAAGAAATCTAAGGGATGCTTGCCTCGTACAAGGTCACGTTTCAAATCCAAAAAAAGGTTGCAGGCGGGCTCTACAATGGATGAGCTAGGTTGAAAAAGGAGGCAAACAACGTAAAAGAAACTAGAGGCTCTCAAGAGAAAAGTGGGGAAATCCTCAAAGTCTCCTGGCTTCACAAACGATTCAGTGCGGGCTCAAATTGGCTAAGTGTTATCACCGAATCACAGCTCCCCTCTGTTTATACAAGTGCATATACTTGAACTCACGGTGTGATTGGATAACATGGGTACTATCTCCAAGTTGTGGGACTTGCTACTTGAGATAGACCTCTAGAGAAAGCTGGTTCTTGCTCCTAAACTACCTGCCACGATCTACTCTAATGCAAGGGAAACTAACTATTCTAATCTAAATTTCCAAGGGACCAGGGAGAGAGAATGAATAAAATGAAATATTACACTAAAGTGGTGATACACCAGAAAAGGAGGGTGTGAGAGTAGTCTCCAAATGCGTGAAATACAGAGGCAAAGTGCACACTAGAAGAGGTGATGACAGTTCTCCATAATCTAGCAAAATGCATTCACAACAATATTCCAAGCATACACAATGATAATGGATCCCTGCAAGAACATAATAATAGACACAATATTCTTGTAGAAAGATTAAAGGGGAAAGAAGAATGCAAGAAAACACAGTAGGGGAAGATACATCCACAAACTGATATTTTATTGCTTCATGATATGCACAGTTCAATCTATTACAAGATAAGGGCCTAGATCACCATGCAAGGAGTCCACTACAAGGGCCTGCAGCACATTGGCTTCACAAAGAAATTTTTATAGAGCTTTTCTATCTGAAAACTCCCCCTTTCAATGAGCCCAACACTCCAATTTATAGAAAAAATGAGAAGAGAAAGAGAAGGGAAAATGTAAATCCCAAAATCTGTCCTTCAACCACTTGTAAGAGGCATTAAATGGAGTAAAATGATTATATATTACTTGCAAAAGGCTCCCCATACTGTCCCATGTGCTGCAGTAGAGAAAGAATGATGACCATGTCTCTTAATTGCACTCCCAACTACCAAATAAAACACTGTTATGAACCCAGCCACGTTTCCTAAAAATCTCAATCAATCTCTCATAAAATCTAGAATTTCTTGATTGTTGTGCGTCGGGCTTGGAGCCATGATTCCAATGGTACTAATTTTGTGTGATTTCATTGAGAAATGCAAAAGTTATGGCCTTCTGAGTGCGGGCAACTATTTTGGGTCCGGCAGCGTTTTACACATCATTTGACGGAATGAGCATTAAATGACTGGAGCCGAATATGTTTCTCTTTTTAAATATATCTACCCTCATTAAAAATAATAATTCCAGTTTTTTTGATGTAGAGGACGTCGTGCTCGTTCCAGAAAGTCCAATTTTATGAAAATCGGAGCTCAGAGTCAAAAGTTATGGCCGTTTGAAGTTTCACGGGTCAAACGTTGACTTTTCTTCTTTGCCTTCGGCCGCTTCGGCTTTTCACGTCCCTCGCGTGTAATTTTTTCCCAACTTTCCTGAATGAAAGTCCCTGTTTCAGCCAAATCGGCCGGTTCGCGTCCTCCGCGTACTTTTGGCCCGGATGTCCCAAACTATCTGGGACAAATATCTCCGAACCGCCTGAAATGGACCGACTTGCGCCAAACCGGCCGATCCGCCTCTGCGTGTACCTACGGCCCAGATGTCCCAAACAACGATGAAAACAACACTTAGTCGGTTTTTTCCACTTTTTGGCCGGTTCACCTTTTCGTGTCCCACGCGTCACGACGTCCCAACTGTCCCAAATGTCGCCAGATCCCTTTAGCGGCTTTTCGGCCGATTCGCGCCCGACGTCCCAACTGTCCCGCAGACCGCCTGGACTAGGACTTAGCCGATTTTCTTCATTTTTTCGGCCCCAAGCTTGGTTTTTGCAATTTTTTCACATTTTTAAAACTCGCTGGTTTTCCTCTTGGACAGGAGGGTTAGAAAGAAGCCAAGGGGGCCCCCAAAAACATGATTTCAGGCCTTAAATCAATCTATTTGCTTGGGACTAAAGAATTTTCTACATGTTATCAAAATTACCTTGAGGGGTGAATTTTGGATAACACTAAGTATGGGAGAGATAGCGGAAGGTACCACATGTCTCAATGATGTAAATTTAAAAGGCGCAACCCAAAGCGGAGACTCAAATGAGTGCGAGGCTTCCACGTGTCTAGGGTTCGAGAAAGGCATCACCCGAATTGACTAAGTATGGCAGACTCGCGGAAGGTGCCACGTGTCTCCCGACACATTTTCAAAGGTAAATCTAAAAGCGGGTCTCCCAAACTAGCGTTGGCCTTCCACGTGTCCCAGGTCCCAAAAGGGACAGATTCAACAGTTGAAAAGTCAAGATGGGGAAAAGTCGGTGGAAGGTGCCACATGCCTGAATGGAGAAAATTCAAGAGGGGCGGCCCAAGCGCCATTCTCAAGCGAGTGTGGAGCTTCCACGTGTCCAAAAGTCGAAGGGGACAGAACTGGCTATTTAAATTGACTAAGTACAGAAGGGTTAGTGGAAGACACCCTGTGTCAGCGCCGACGCAACTCCAAAGGTTAAAACTCAAGGGGAAAACTCAAATGTGTGTTAAGCCTACACGTGTCTCGGGTCAGGCATATAGCCCCACCAAAAAAAAAAGACTTAGCCAAAACATAAAAAATAGAGCAAAGCCACGGAGGGTGCCACGTGTCTCTTCGGCGCAACTTCAAAAAAAAAATCCAAAAGTGGTCCCCAAATGCACGCCAACTCTACACGTGGCCATGCTTCAAGTCAAGGTGAGTCGTCAGGGGAAATTCAAACTTTTGGCTTGAAAAGGCGTAAAGTATAAAAATGAGCCGCACATTTGTTTGACACCCAAGGAGCCACGTGTTAGGCCTAAATTATATGCGGTTTGGGCTTGGGAGGACTTTTCACCCAAATGGAAAATGCGGAGACCAGCGGGCCCGAGGATGGTTTTTTGACAAGAAGGAATAGCGGGGCTATGGGGCATTTTGTGCATTTTTGTATTTTTTGTGCAAAACGCGCAAAGTGAATTTTGGGCCCACGGACCCATCCTGATAACTGGTTTTGCCATTTTTGTATGGATCCAACTCAAACATTCAAATGGACATATCTTTCGATCCAGTACTCAAAATTCAACAAATTTGGCACCATTAGAAAGGTCTTGACCTTGTCCACACCATGGAAACCTGATTTTTAATTTTGATGAGGTTAGGTGGGTGAGAATTGGGAAAATGTCTTCATGCCATTAATATGTGATCTGATTGCTTCAACAACCAGATTAGATTCAATTTGATCCATCGTTCTTCCTTCTTCAACACACCAAGTAGACATAGAGCGGCAGAACTCAATAGATTGTTGGTGTATTTGTAGCAACATTGATGGCTAGTAGCTGAGCTTCAAATCAAGTTTCCCACCTCTTTTCTTCTTCCTCTCTTCACTACATCTATAAAGGAAAGAGCTTGGCTCATTGTAAAGGGTTGGACATTTTGTTTTACACCCTCCCTTCTTCCCTTGTCTACAAGTGAATTTTGGAGTTTTCCAAACCTCCCATTTGAATTGTAATACAATTTTTTTGCCTCTTGGCTACTGTAATGTATTGTATCAACTCTGGAGCAATAATATATGTCTTTGGATGATTTTCAACCCTCTCATGTGTTCACTGTTTTGTTCTAATCTCTCATTGTAGTTTGGTTATCTATGCATGGTGGTTGTATTACATTTCTATGGTCTGTGTTAAATTACAAAATGGGTGTTTAACATTCCTTTTGTGCATCATCTTGTTCGCTTAGGTTAATTTTTCTATATCTTCTTAACTTTGTCTCCTTGGTAAGATAGAGTAGGTTTTATAGTAGATCCTCTGCAATTTATTTGTGTGCACTTGAACAAAGGAATAGGAACCGACCTTCATCCAGAGAGCTATCTTGATTTCAAATTCCCACACTTTGAGAGATGCTCCATATTATGCTATCACACTGAGAGTCTTAACCCATCAAGTTGCAGACATTCAGGGGTGCTTTCATTTTGCACTAACAATTTTGGCACGCTCGGTGGGACAAATAGGTCTCCATCTTTATTACAGCAAGATTGATGTGCACTTTCTATAATTTTAACTTTTAAGAAGCTTTGAAATTACACATCGGGTGACTCCAAAGGATTAGTGTCCACTGGTTTTAGTAGCCTAGGCTTGGAAGACTCACGATAAGGATTTAGACCAAATCAAGAACTAGAGAAGAAGGGTTGTTTGTCTATCTGCACTTGTCAACAGACAGAGGGAGAAGGGGGAGAAGAGTTCAAAGGTCTCCTTCTCCACCAAACAGAACCTTTTCAACTCCTCCTCCTAGTAGGTTGTTCATTTAATCAATGAGATTTCTCATGCCAATCATAATGACACAACCACCAAACCCCTATGTCAACTTCAATGGAAGCAGCCCACTCACACTAAATGCACAAAATCTAGTCCCAGTTGCACCATTAAAGAGCATCCCATATTTCACTGGAGAGAACCATACTTCTCCTAGTAATCACATTCAAGACATTGCAAATGTTTGCAGAATCCATGAGATCACTGAGATGGACATTGCAGTCAAATTATTAGCCTCTTTACTCAAGGGTAAATCTTTGCAATGGTTTAGGAGTCTAACAACATGCTCTATTCAGAATTGGGACCATCTGTGCATAGATCTTCATAATCAATTTGGAGAGAAGGGTGATAATCTATTCCTATTGGAGTATTTAACAACCATTAAGAGGGATCCTAATGAGCAGTTGATAGATTCCGAAGGACATGGGATAGGATTCCATTGGCTGTGAGGCCCACAGATGAAGGTGCTTTCCTATACTTTCTTAGAGCTTTAAATTCTGATATTGCACTAATGATTTAATCCATGGGAGGTGTAACTTTACCTACAACCTATAACATTTTCATTAGAGCTGAAAATTGTTTAATTCAGGCTGGTATACTTTCTCCTAGGCCACCTATACCTTTGTATCTGGAATTAGGAGCTCCAAGCACTAGTTAAACACCCATATTAGCTCCCATACCTACTCCAAGGAATCAGAGTTCATCTGGAGCTTCCACCTCATCCTCTAGCACTTCAAAATAGCTACAAGAGGTTATGAAACAATTGTAGAACCTAGGGAATGAGCTAGTGACTATCAAAAGGCAATAAGCTCAGAGTTATAGGCCATATCAACCTCAAACTCAGTATCATACTAGACCCCCATATCAGCAAAATAGAAACCATCTCAGGCTGCAAATCAAAACCAAAACCAAGGACAACCTCAAGTTGCTAAGCCATTCTGACCATATGATCCAAACACAACTTCAACATCAAAGGCCTTGGTTCCAACACAAAACAATATGGCACAAGAATATGATTGGTGTTTCCCATGTAATCAGCCCCACAACCAGTCAATGTGTTTCAATGGTGCACTGAACCAGGCCTTGATGGTACAGACCATTGGTGTGTCCCAAGAGTCTAGTCAAGAAGAAAATCAGCAACAAGAAACCCATAAAGAGGCACCTCTAAGTGAGACTATGCTTGTCAATTGGCAGGCTAAAGACTTCTGTGGAGTTAACCAAGCCCCTTCTCAAAGTGTGGCTACCAATACACGATCCAAGAAAAGGAATATTAGAGAGGGAAAATCATCAAACTCAAGTAATCCTCAACCTTCTATTATTCCACAAGGTATTGCACTCAAAGTGCAACTCCCAATATGTAGAGTCAGCCCAAGCCACCTTCCAGACCCACTCATGCATCGGTTGTAATGAACCATGTGCAAGAGAAAAATGTATCAAGAAAAGGGCAGCAAAAGATAGCTCATCCCCATTTAACATCATTAAAACGATGAAGAAAACAAATGTGAATATTTCAATGTGGGATTTGTTAGCTATCCTAGGACAGAGAGACTTGTTGTAGAGGCTACTATGGCCAATTGGTCAACCTAAAATCATCCCCCATCCAACAAGAGAAAGTTCTTACCAATGTGGCTCGGCCCGAAGGAAACCATGGAGGAAAAAAGGTAAGAATCTGAAGCCCCCTCCGTTCTATGTTTCATTGATCATTGAAGACAAGATAGTGCATAATTGCATGATCGATTTGGGGGCAAGTATCTCTGTAATGCCAAAACAAATAGTTGATCGCTTGGGTCTCCAATATGAAGTCATCTCCAAGGGCATAGTGCAATTGGATGGGAAAATGGTAATGACGGTTGGAGTCATCAAGGATTTAAGCCTCACATTACACGCATCCCCCAATGTGACTTAATTGCAAAACGTATCAAGCATAGACTTGCCACCATATTTTGCATTGTGTATGTCAAGGAACTTCACCACTAAAATTGGAGGCTATTTGTATGCCGATTTGTCACACATGATTTTTAGAACAAGGTATGGAGCTAATTCCATGATCAGATCTAAGCCCATTGTAGATTACCATATTGAGCCTCATCTACCTAGCCCAATCAATGCAAATTGTTCAGCCTTTGATCAAGAGGACCTCCCAAGCACTTGTGAGGCAGATACCAAGGTTGGGTGTATTCCAGACTTGACCCTTGACAAGTGGGTGAAAAAGAGGCATGATTTTGACCATTATAAGGAAATGGAGGAATTTGAGCTAGGATTCTACTATTTGCATGAGGAGAATCATCCTCTCCCTAATATCATTAAGCCAGACCACAAGGATGATAATGAGGTATGACAGTTATTCTTTGATGGCTCAAGAAGTAGACAAGGATCCGAGGAGGAGCTATGCTTGTTTCACCTCAAGGTATGAAATATTACTCAACCTTCCATTTCCAATTTTCTTACTCAAACAAACATGGTAGAATATGAGGCTTTGATCCATGGAATACATTTGACAAGAAAAAGAGGGATTAAAAACTTACAAGTGTTTAGCTATAGTGAGTTGGTTGCAAAATCAAGTATGAGGAAAAAATGCTGCAAAGAATGATCTGTTAAAAACTAAAATAATTAGGTCTCATGGGATTTGAACTTTTAACATTTTCCTCCATACCTAAATTAATGTATGAAGTAGGAATAGAATGTTGTTAAGTGGCATTTGATGTAGTAGAGTATCACAAGTGGTAAGAATATCAAAGTGGTTGTAAGACCAGCTGCCCCAGATAACAACACAAGTTGGCAAGTCTTCAAATGATCATCAAATGGTCAATTTTTTACAAGAAGAAGCTAGTTCTCCTCAAGAAACAAGGAATGTTGGAAAGTAAATATTTGTCGAAGTGGTGACAAATTGGTGCAATTTAATAAAAAATTAAAAGGTCTTGTAACTTTGGGTAATTAGAGAAGTAGGGTCTACATGATTAGGAATTAGAAATATTATATTGGTAAAGGGTCTTCAGATAAGGACAAGGAGTGAGGTCATAAATATTTTGTAAGTACTTTATTTGTAAAAATTCTAAAAATGTGGAACCCATGTAAAATTCCCGATAAGGTTTATCTTATCTTAAGAGATAAGCTTACAAAGATAAGAGTTAAGGTATGAAGTTGATTCAAGATCAAAGCCTGGATTTTAACATTGTCCATACTTAAAAAGAATAATGAAGCGTGAGTATATTTCTATAAATAGAGGGCTACCATTTGATGTTAGCAGAGTAGAAAGTGGTAAGTCTCACCCTCAGAAAAGTGGTTGTAGAGACCATCTATCCCAAAGGAAGCCACAAGTTGGCAAGGTCTTTGAGAATGATCATCAAATTGTCAATTTTAAAGAAGAAGTTTCTCCTCGATAAACCAAGAAAAATTGAAGAATCTCATGGTGAGAAATTGTAACGCATGTTAATATTAAATTTATTTTGATATTTCAATTTGTCGTCAATTTCAACCCAAATGATCAATTCAAGGTATTATTGTGTGAAGGGTGAAGTTTTGTTTCCCATTCCCACCAAAACTAAAGGAAAACATTAGTCAAATAATCATACTCAACGAGAAAAATCTGAATTCATTATCATAGTGCCCGATTGTTGTTTCAGGATCTCATCAAATATTTAAGAGGTTTCAACCCAAAGTTCACATCACACTATCGAGTTGATCCAGGAAAAGCCTTGAAGCTTTTAACATTATGTCTATACCTAAAAAAGAAGAATGAAGCAACGATAGATTGGGGCAAGGGTAGCATTCGATATTGTAGAGAGTATCAAGAGTGATAAGTCTCACCCCATATCAAAGTGGTTATAATAAAAGCTATCCCCTGAGATAACAACACAAGTTGGCAAGTCTTCGAGAATGATCAAAAAATTGTCAATTTTCTACAAGAAGAAGTTGAGTTCTCCTCCAGAAACCAAGACAAATTGGAACAATAGTATGATGACCAAGTGGTGTAGATGAGAACCAACAAATTACCAAAGGGTCTTGTAACTTTGGAGTTAATCTTCAACCCAAATGATCAATTCCGAAAGGAGAAAAAAATATTTAGATAAAGGGTGAAGATTCAGAGCCCATTTCCATAGATGAAGGCAAAACATTGCGAATCGGCAAGGTAAGTACTCAACAAGAAAAATCTGAATTCATTCAACTTTGTTAAGAATTCCCAAATGTCTTTTCCTAGACTTACAAATATTTAAGAGGTTTCAACCCAAATTTGGCATAACACACTATCGAGCTAGATCTAGGATCTAAGCCTTTCAAGTAGAAGAAAGACCAATAAATCCTCACATTGAGCCTCTCATGAAAAAGAGTTGAACAAGATAATTGAGGCCAACATCATCTTCCCTATCAAGCACTCAAGTTGGGCTGCAAACTTGGTGCATGTGAGGAAAATAAATGGAGAAATTAGACTGCATGTGGACTTTCATGATCTGAATAGAGCATCACTCAAGGATCATTATCTACTTCCATCAATGGAACATATCTTACAGGTTGTAGTTGGCTCTGAGAGGTTTTCATTGCTAGATGGATACTCATGATATAATCAGATAATGGTGAAAGAGGAAGATCAATTTAAGACAAACTTCACCTTCAAATGGGGTACATATGCTTATAAGAATATGCCATTTGGACTGTCAAATGCTAGAGAAATTTTTTAGTGAGCTATGGACATGGCATTCAAAGGCTTAATAAAAAATATAGTTATGGTGTATCTAGATGATATCACCGAATTCTCAAAGGATGATGCAGACCATCTCTTTCACCTTAGAAAAGTATTTTAGAGGTGTAGAAGGTTTGAAGTATCATTAAACTAAATGAAGTGTGTATTCTTGGCACATGAGGGAAAATTGTTGGGCCACATAGTCTCAAAGAAGGGTTAATAATTTATCCCGAAAGGGTTGAAGACCTCCAAACACTTCCATTACCACCACACAAAAGTCTCTCCAAAGATTCTTAGGGAGAATAAAATTTGTTCGCAGGTTTGTGCCTCATTTTTCCACTCTTGTTAAGCCTTTAAAAATGATTTTTAGGAAGAATCTTACATTCAAATGGACAAGCGAGAGGAAAAGATAGTTTTGAGGCCATCAAGCTCGCAATATCACATGCCCCAACTCATTTAACCTATAATTTTCAAAGGACTTCATGCTATATGATTTTGGAGGGTCAAACACAATCTCATCTATCTTGGTTCATCCTAACAATGAAGGTTTAAAACAGCCCATAGCCTTCTTCAGTCAGAGCTTGGAGGATTATGAGGTAAAGTACTATTTCATTAAGAAGCATGTCCTTATTGTCATTAGGAGTTTGAAGAATTTTAGACACTTAGTCTCGAACAATAAGATTCAACTACTAGTATCTCATGTTGGTGTCAAGGATTTTCTCCTAAACAAGGACTTGAATGAGAAGAGATCCGGTTGGATCACTCGTGTAATGGAGTATGACATTGAGATCAAAGTGACTAAACTAGTTCATGGCAAGGGTCTGATGTGAGCAAGCTCACTTCCAAGAAACAAGTTGAGTTAGTGGATGAAGAAGAGGCTGTCCTATTACTACAAAATGATCAAGAACAACCATCTAATGATACACCTATTCCATGTTGGACTCAAGCCTTGGTGCACTATCTCCAAACAAGTTTGTGCCCTCTAGAATGGAACAAAGAAAAAAGGAGATACTTCATACTACAAGCCATCCCATATGTACTTATCGATGGTGTTTTGTTCAAGAAGGATATCAATAGTGTCCTATTGAGGTGCATTGGGATAGGCAAATTGAGAGGGTATTACATGAGTTCCATGATGGAGAAGCAGGAGGCCACTTTGTTCCTTGAGTAACAACTCTCAAAATCATGAAAGCTGGTTATTATTGGCCTACAATGTTTAGGGATTACTACTCATGGATCAAGAAGTACAAAAGTGTGCATTCTTCATAGGGAAGGAAAAGTTAGCAGCCCTACCCCTTCATCCAATTTTAGTGGATCATCCATTCATGCAATGGGGACTAGACTTCATTGGAGTGATTAACCCAAATTCAAGCCAGGGCCACAAGTGGATACTTATAACAATAGACTATTTCACCAAGTGGACTAAAGTAATGGCACTTAAGGAAGAAAATGAATCCAACATCTTGGATTTCTATGAAGGGATTTCCACCATGTTTGGAGTCCTTGCCACTATTATATTAGATAATGCATTGGCATTCCTTGGTACAAGGATCAATGAATGGGCTATCAAGAATGGTGTATACCTCAACACTTCATCAAACTATTACCCTCAAGGTAATGGCCAAGAAGAGTCCACAAACAAGAACCTATTAAGGATTATCAGAAGGAATCTCATGAGAAAACTAGAGAACTTGGCATAAAAATCTCAATCAACTCTATAGGCTGATAGGATCACATCAAAAGGGCCAAATGTAGCTCCCCATACAAGCTTTTATATGGAAAATAGGCATTATTTCCCATATCATTGGAGTTTCCTACTTTGGAGCTCATGAAACAATTGGAACTGGATGAGTTTGAACCTATGGCAATCAGGTATGCAAAGCTAATGAAAGTAGGAGAGGCAAGAGAACATGCAATGTAGATCATGGAGAAGGATCAAGCATTGATCAAGAAGAGCTTTGATAAGAAAGAAAGATCAAGGACCTTTCAAGAGGGGGACCTAGTTCTAAAATGGGATGCAGATCGGGAAAAACTAGGAAGGCATTCCAAGTTTGATGCCATTTGGAGTGGCCCTTACATGATCACAAGGTGCAAAAGTAGCAATGACTTTCCAGCTGGATAAATTGGATGGCGAAGAATTATAGATTCCAGTCAACGGGATCCATTTCAAACATTTATACTGAAAAGGAAGGTTCCACCCTTGTAAATATTAGCATAGGACTTTAATTTCCCTAAGTGCGTATGCACATCATCTTGTTGTAGCATAAGTTTTATTTCCCTAAGTGTTGTGGTACAAGTTTTTGTTGCTCCAGGTTTGTGTCATTATACAGGCCATGTGCCTACAGGTGAATGCGCCAAGCCCTTCAACATTTTCAATAGGGAGACCCATAGTTGCTATAGCATTCGTTCAATTTAAAATAGAACAAATACAGGGAAACAAAAATTGGGTCTCGAAGTGTCCATTTCCAAAACAACGAGGCAGGTTCCAGGTCACCAAGTGCAAATGTTAGATTCAAGCTTCAAGAACAGGACCAACATCAGGCCACCACCCATGAATCCATGCCCAATGGATACAACAAGGAAAGCTGTTCCCTTCATCTAGTAGGAAGATGTCCCCATGATTCACCAAATTGTTATCTCAATTTCCCCAAAAAATTAATCAAACACGACCCTATGCAGAAATAAATCCAAGGGATGGTTCTGTCGTATGAGCCCACATTTCAAATCAAAAAAATAGGTTGCAGGCAGGCTCTACAATGGAGGAGCAAGGTCGAAAAATGAGGAAAACAACGTTAAACAAACTAGAGGCTCTCGTTTCACAAACAATTCGGAGCAAAATTGGCTAAGCGGGAAAGGATTGAAGTCTCTAGGCTTCACAAATGATTCAGAAGACGAGGTCTCAATGTGTCCCGGCTGAAGTATAGGAGAGATGGCAGAAGGTGACACGTGTCTCAATGGTGCAAATTCAAAAGGTGTAACCCAAAGTGGAGACTCAAATGAGTATGAGGCTTCCACGTGTCTAGGTTTTGAGAAATACATCAGCCCAAATCGGCTAAGTATCGTAGACTCGCAGAACGTGCCATGTGTCAAGGAGCCACATGTCATCTCGACGCATCTTCAAAGGTAAATCTAAAGTGGGTCTCCCAAACTAGCGTTGGCCTTCCACGTGTCCCAGGTCCCAAAAGGGATAGAGCCGATAGTTGAAAATCAAGATGGGGTAGAGTCAGTGGAAGGTGCCACGTGCTCAATGGTGCAAATTCAAGAGGGGTGGCCCAAGGGCTAGTCTCAAGTGAGCACGGAGCTTCCATGTGTCCAATAGTCAAAAAGGGGACAGAGTTGGCTATTTAAATCGACGTGTCAGCCTGACGCAACTCCAAAGGTTAAAACTCAAGGGGAAAACTCAAATGTGCGCTTAGCGTACACGTGTCTCGGGTCAAGCATATAGCCCTGCCAAAGAAAAAGACTTAGCCAAAACATAAAGAAGTAGAAAAAAGCTGCAGAGGGTGCCACGTGTCTCTTCGATGCAACTTCAAAAAACAAAATCCAAAAGTAGTCTCCAAATGCGCGCTAGCTCTACACATGGCCATGCTTCAAGTCAAGGTGAGTTGTTGGGGGCAATTCAAACTTTTTGGCTCAAAAATGTGTAAAGTATAACAATAAGTTGCATGTCTGCTGGTGCCCAAGGAGCCATGTGTCAAGCCTAAATTACATGCGGGACAACGGGCTTGGGGATAACTTTTCATCTAAATGGAAAATGCGGACCAATGGGCCCGAGGATGGTTTTTTGACAAGAATGAATTGTGGGGCTGTGGGGCATTTTGTACATTTTTGTATTTTTGTGCAAAAGGCACAAAGTGAATTTCGGGCCCGTTGACCCGTCCTGATAACTAAGTTTTTTCCATTTTTGTACAGATCTAACTCAAACATTCAAATGGACATATCTTTCGATCCAGTACTCAAAATTCAACAAATTTGGCACCATTAGAAAGGTCTTGACCTCATCCACACCATGGAAAGCTGAGTTTTTAATTTTGACGAGGTGAGGTGGGTAAGAACTAGGAAAATGTCTTCATGCCATTAATGTGCAATCTGATTGCTTCAACAACTAGATCAGATCCAATTTGATCCACCCTCCTTCCTTCTTCAATGCGCCGAATAGACATAGAGTGGCGGAATCGACAGATTGTGAGCGGATTTGCAGCGGCATTGATGTCTTGTAGCTAAGCTCCAAATCAGGTTTCCCACCTCTTTTCTTCTTCTCTCTTCACTGTTATAAAGGAAAGAGCTTGGCTCATTGTAAAGGGTTGGACATTTTGTTTTGCCCTCCCTTCTTCCCTTGTCTGCAAGTGAATTTGTGGAGTTTTCCAAACCTCCCATTCAAATTGTAATATAAGTTTTTTTGCCTCTTGGCTACTGTAATGTACTATATCAACTCTGGAGCAATAATATATGTCTGTGGATGATTCTTAACCCTCTTAAGTGTTCATTTTTGTCTTCTTATCTCTCATTGCAGTTTGGTTATCTGTGGATGGTGGTTGTATTGCATTTCTATTGTCTATGTTAAATTTCAAAACGAGTGTTTAACATTCCTTTGGTGCATCACCTTGTTAGCTTAGGTTTATTTTTCTCGTGTCTTCTCAACCCTGTCTCCTTAGTAAGATAGAGTAGATCCTCCGTAATTTATTTGTGTGCACTTGAAAAAGGAATAGGAACCAACCTTCATCCGGAGAGCTCTCTTGATTTCAAAGTCCCACACTTTGAGAGATGCTCCATGTTATGATATCACACTGAGAGTCTCAACCCATCAAGTTGCAGACATTCAAGGGTGTTGTGATTTTACACTAACAATATGTATTGAATTCGCATTTGTTTGTTTCAAATTTATATTAATTAAAATTAGTAGACAAGATTGTTAATTTGAAATGTTAAAATTTTGTATGTATAACTTTTTACGAAACTATTTTCTAACTTGCAACCAAGTTAGACTACTACATTGTGCTAGTACTACATTATTCCATCTATGTTTTGTAGATTCTATAATGGAGCTCTCATAACTCAATATAGGCATTTGTTTTCTACACTAGAAACTTATTGTTTAATTTGTGCAAAACCTACCTATCTAAATCCACATCAGTTTGTGTTTACGTAGGTAGAATTCTGAGCAAATTGTGCCAACTCTTTATTAGACTAGTACGTTTAGAGTTTTATTCTTCCCAAATTTTGTGTTCCTAATTAATGGAGACCTAGGTAGCACCAATAGCTACGCTTTGTAAAAATAAAAAACCTTTCCTTGTAGATGCAATATCAAGTGAAAGTGACACCTAACGTATGATATACGAAGACACAGGAACACGAGAGAATATTGAGGTAGGATATGATGGAGATACTAAATTTGGAATGAATCTAGCAAAAAACAATGCATCACATAACTATATGCCAATATATAAATCACCTTGAATCCGTAAAAGGATAAGATAATAACAATCACCGGTCACAAAGATAAACACAATGAATGATAATGAACAAACACTTGCTGGTTTGGTGCCATGTGTATATATTTTTTTTTCTTTCAACATAGTATCGAGCTTTGTAGTTGTTTAACAACTCGAAGCCATGTAAATATGTAGTAGCTACCATTGAAATGTGACACATATGCAAAGGGTGTATAAAGTAGCCTCTAGTTACTATGGCATTCCCCTTGTACTTTATTCAACAAAAAATTAATCACATGGATATACGTTTTTAAAGACATGGAAAATTAGTTTTGGAACAACTTTAATAGTTGGGTATAGATAGTTCCTTCTTAATCTTCATTTTTTTAAAAATTTACTACTACCTTTCTTTGAACAAAACTCCATAGAAAAAAACTCAAATTCAAATAGAGTTAAACCACTATGTTAAACCTTTACTATATAACAAATGGTCAATTACATCCAACTGCATGTAAACTATTTTAACAACATACTAGTTTAATTTTAATATCCCCTTAGAAAAACACCCCGCATATCTCCATTTCACTTCCGATAAAATATGCATTGATTTGAAATTAAAAACTATACACTTTTGCAAAAAAAATAACTAAACCGCTACACCGCAAACGATTATGTTTATTAAAAAAATGCACACATGATGTACAACCTTACCGTAATCAGCTTGTTCAATTTCTACATCTTATATGGAGGTTTGCAATACATTGTTCAAGTTAATGGTGGACAACCGCAACCGTGGTAAAGCAAAGCTTACCTCTTACATGAGTAAGGACCGTGACAAGGCTATACGTAGGCAACATTATGGGGAGATTAAAGATGAAATTAACAGGCGACTTTGAAGCTCATACCAGGTGTAGAAAAGAGCCAACAATGTATTACACGAACTTGTATAGAGTGAGCAGGTAAACAACCCCTTTGAAAACCCGGATGTAATGGGTACTTTGCTACTTCTCATACATACTTCTGTGCTAAAAGAGATGCTTTAGGGGATATGTCCATTTTCTTTATATGACATGAATTCTACCTAGGCATGAAAGTTAAGACCCGCGATAACAACAACATATGTCTTACGTGTAGTAATAAGCATGCTCGCAACCGGTTTTCCACGTGAAACAATATGGACCCGAGGGCTCAACCTAAAGTCTTAGCTACGCTAACGCAAGTTGAAGAGATGTTAATTACAAGAATCATCCCAATAATCCAAGCAACACATGCCCAAGGTGTCCAATATAAATATTGTGGGCACACCATTAGCTTTCTAGAGGACATCTCATCTATATCAAAATTTATGCCCCATCATATTGAAGACTTAGACAATCTAGTACTAAAAAGGAAAGGGGCTATAAAAAAAATGTATGAGTGCTTTGTAAAGAGGGCTCGGGTCAGTGTTGCAATTTACTACAAAATATCTCACAACCCTTTCTACCAAGATGTCAGAGTTGATGAGATCAAGCGCTCTTCCTACTACCCGAGCTAGACATAGATATTGCTAGCAAGTTACATCAGCTCCCACTACTACCATGATCTGCAGTTGTTAGTGTAGCTGAAGCTATATCCAATGTAGCTGAAGACCCAAAATGCGAGACCATGCCCAACTCATCATTCATACATTTTCTCCTTAATGTATGCACAGAGGTTGAGGATATACAATAGTACTTGCAACAAGAAATAACTATCTCACCTCTCTCTATTGATTGGCCTACGAGAATCACAATGCTAATCAATGAGTATATCAAGAATGTTTTCTCTCCATGGAATTTCCTACTCTATTTCCAACATGCATAGCAATGTTCAAGAAGCCTCGCCCACGTGTTATATCTATACATGAGTATGCACTACACTTAATGTGGTACCACAATAATAGGTTTGGCAGTCACCCACAGCTCCCATAATTTTTACTGAACTTCATGATGCATCACCATAACCAGAAAGCCTCAACTATATTTTCCAAGAAAGACATAGATGATGACCTATCAAACATAGTAGGTGAAATCCGCCAACACTTAAAAGACCATCCAGATGAGCAAATAGGTACACAACTCATGTGGTTTGGTGCTAACTTATGCGGCACAAGAGTGTAATGGTCTAAAGATAGATCCAAGTTAATAGACATGATCCTCCAATTGAGAGCACCGAATCTTTTCTTCATTCTAAGTGCCGCAAACACCAAATGGCTAGACCTCCATAGGATTATTCCTGATACAACTCACTCCTAGAGAGTTAACAAAATTATTACATATCCACATCTTGTTGTTTCATATATGGAACAGAAGTTTACGTACTTTCACAAGGAAATCCTAGAAAAAACTCTCCACGTGCAATATTATTGGTACAAGTAACACCGCTTTCACTTTAATTTTATTCATTACATTACCATGCCTAATTAACACATTAAACCTCAGTGCCCATTTTTCATACAAATATGAATGACAACATAGAGGCTTACCACATATACATGGCTTCCTATGGTTGGAAAATGCACCGTAAATGGGTGCATTAAACTGGAATAACCCCATTAAGGTACATGCCACAAAGGCATTCTTTGACACGTACGTCATGGCATGGAATCCAAAGATGGTGCCGCAAGGTGTACCTGCATGCATGCAGCTGACCCTTTCGATGACCCCTATTTATTAGACACAACAACTATTCACTCAACTTGTGCTAAATCAGACTACAAACGATCTTCTACATCAAGTTCAAAGGAATAACAAATGATCATAAACTACATGCCTACGGAAAAAGGTCCCCATCTACGCTCCAAGACAAAGCACCATGGCCCCTACAACATGCTTCCATCTTAATTGTAATCGAAAAGGGATAACCTACATACACACCAACACATAATGATGACAGAGTCAACATTCATAACGCTAATATGTTGCGCATTTGGTGAGTGAACTCGATCACAACCGATAACTTCCCATCAGTAAAGTGTCGCATTATATAGAAAATATAAAGCTAAAGCAGAGAAAATATCTAAAAGATGTCACCAAATGCTGACAAGAGTTTCAGATGACGCCTCACTACATAGCTCTACCACGCTTGCCTACAACAAGTTTTTAATGGAAATGTTAGTAGACCATGACATTAGGGCCCAAGAAACATGCCACATGTTGCAAAAATTTCCCCTTTCTATCTACACCTGCCTCTTCTAGTCACTAGTAGTAGGCCAAAAAGTATTCAAGCACATCATAACACCTACCACAAAGCACACCGCAACCCCAACAATTATTCAGTCCTACATACACCAACCGACATCGCTGTAAGGCTTATCGCTCATAGAAGTGTGTAGGTCATGGTCTTATAACGCACACAGGAATGCCAACCAATGGTGACCATGGACCACAACAACTATAGTATGCATTTACCCTCGGAACTCAGTTATTTCCGCTCTGTGGCTCATCAAAATATGAAGCGTTCTAATTCAATGAATTGATTATGTACAAGTCGTTTCGAATTAATCAAGCCGACATAGGTGTTGTTACTTTTGAAATATGCGAAAAATGGGAACTCTTTTAACATACTTATCAGGCCTAGCACATTCAAAGAGCATCTGTTGAAATTGATGCTCTTTAGAGATAGCAAAGTAGCTCGACACTAATATGGATAACTCCAAGACAAAACAAATGGAAGAATGGGAATTTTTTTCCCGCATCCACCCAACCGGTATTATACGGATATACGAACAACACTACAGCTACCAGCCACACATGTCCACATGCCAAATAAAACAGTGACTGCACATTCAGGTACAATCCCATATATATAAACATTTAAAGGGAAAACAATATCACTTTATAAAAAGTCAATTTGCCTCTACTAACATTGTTTACTATATTAATACTAATATTGTTTATAGGTAATGTTTCTCCCCACCAAATAAAGTTGTTTTGCACAAAGGGCGAACGATGTTTTCTACAAATTAGTAACCAAGATCAAAGAAGACAATTGGCACCTTCACCAACTCATGTGCGAGTCCATCGAAGCCCACACCCGCAATAGTGACATCAGAATGAGGAAGATATCTACACATTCCAGCTTACCCTTGGCAAACTATAGGAAATAGTGCAAATGATAACACAAGTGACCATCATCGTCAAATATACCTACCAACTTATGCGCAACAAGGCCTACAAGCAATACTACACCCAAATGGTGGATGTAAATTGTAATTCAGGACTATATAAAAAAAAAAACCCCACCTTTGTTATACCAGTAGAGTTCTTGTAGTACCGAGTTTAATCTACCCATGTAATAAAATTTCACTTATTTAGAAAGTGTGTCTACCTACATGGAACTTTGAAAATGTCATTACCCTACGAATACAGTGCTTCATGTACAACTGAGTTTGCTCTACCCCTGTAATAAATTTTCACTTATTTTAAAAGTGTACCTACCTACTTATTTGAGTTTCCATCTTAATTATTAGCTACAAATCCGAATCTTTCATATATATTTTCCAGTACACTTGAACTTATACAACTTTTTAGCCACTCACCATTTGATCAGTTTCATATTTGTGTCTGCTTCAAAAACAAAACAAAAAAAGCATTTTGTTAGGTCCACAAAGCCCCCAAATACTCTAAATGGAAAATTAGATGTAATGGCATTTAGATGGTTAAATTTTGCAATCGTGGATGTAGATTTTGGTAATTTTTCTTGCAAACATTTAAATGATGGCTAAATGTTCGAGTCACTTAAAGTTTCCTCTACTTACTTACCCTAAAGTAAAGACAGTCAAGTGTTCTGAATTTCAAGGGCCCCAATTGTAATTTAGTTTTCATTGCTCCTATTTTGTTTTACCTTCTTACGTGGTGGGCTTAAATATACGTAAGCCAATGCTAGCATGGTATTTCATGTAGGTAGCACACTTGGAACGCACATGTCACTAGCTAACAATGAAAGATAATCAGGTACATACTGAATCAATTCTGTTGATTATATAATTACTTTTCTTATCCCAGTTTATACATTCCTGTCTCAACTTCCTTTGTTACACTTATTAACAGAGGGTGCATCTCCATCCTTCAACCTATCTTGATCATAAGCCAGAATGGGTTTGTTTTAGATATTTTCATCCTTATACCGTTGACTTATTATTGACCATTACGTTTTCCCATCCCAACTCTTAAATGCAAGATATTCTTGAATTTCTTGAACAGGTTGATTGACATTGCACCACATTACTACGATTTGAGAAATTTACCCCACCATGAGACATGGCATGTTTCTACATCTACTAGAACACTAGTCTGGGTAAAAATAAAATGCACTAAATGGGCTTTCGTTTGCTCTCAACACGCTCTGAATCCCAAAAAAGCTAGTTCAAAAACCTCTGCAGACATAAATCTCGTATCGGGTGGGAACATTTTTAAAGGTTAAGGGCTACGCTCTTAAATGATTTTGAATCCAATGTCCCTCCACTAGAATCGCATCCAACAGCTAACTTCATGGAGGAGTGGTTTGAACCCAGTTTCTGGCTCTACTCATATAGTTGCTACGGAACGCCGGAAACAAGAATACGTGAGTTCGAATGATTTTCCTGCGAAATAGTAACTACTCCTTGTCCTATCACTATATCCGCTGAAAATCCAGCACAAAAATGCCTGTCGATAATTGGTTCGAGACCAATGACAATTACAAGGATTATATTAGGGAAAATTTCTTTTCAAGTCGCTAGTGATTTCAAACTTGTCCTAATTTTTAACCAAATTTGAAGTTTTTCAGGGTTTTTCGCTCTTATACGGTTTTTAAAACGAGATCAATTTTGCACATTTTAACATAAATGTTCATATGGTGCAATGAAAGGGAAGTGTTTTTACTATTTCCCATCTCCTCTTGTGAGATGCATTGTAAACTACAGTGAATGCAAAGAAACTCAACTGCAATACTCGTTTTGTAAGATGGTATGGTCAGCCTTTGAGGGCTTTAGTAATATGTAAACGGAACGGGGAAGTGACAA